>JAOQAZ010000043.1:0-404433 GCA_027945595.1 Fusarium torreyae
GCAGAACCACTTCTGGAAGCCCATCATCAACCTCGACAAGCTGTGGTCCCTCGTCCCCGTTGAGACCCGCGAGGCCTACGTCGCCGGCGAGAAGAAGGACACCGTCCCCGTCCTCGACCTCCTCCCCCTCGGCTACTCCAAGGTCCTCGGAAAGGGCCGTCTCCCTGAGATCCCTCTGGTCGTCCGCGCCCGCTGGGTCTCCCGCCTGGCTGAGAAGAAGATCACCGAGGCCGGTGGTGTCGTTGAGCTTGTCGCTTAAGCAAAAGCAACTGTTTCTGTGATGGCTAGGAGTCGGTGGGCTTATGTGGGATTCATTGGGAAAAGAAATTTCCAGCCTCAGCAATTGAGAAGTGGGAAATAAAGGTCACCTGTGAAAGGGACCTGGGTCGGTCGGCTTCGGGCATTGCATCAGGGACTCTTGCACGGAGTTAACGAAATAAAAATCGATTTTCGCCCATGATTATGACAATGATAATTTTTTGTTCAAGTCTTGAAAGTGATCGTGGTAATGATGATGTCCCAGTGTATTCCCACCACCAGAAAAATTGTTTTCTACAACTGGGTATCGCATTCACGTTGGCCTATGTACAAATATCTAGCCAACCACCTTCTGATTGAAGCCCCAACGCCTTTCCATGCTTCTATGATTACATTAGTGATACATTATCCGATATTAATATTCTGCCGCCATTGGCTCCTCGTTGTACGTCGTCTGCTCAGCCTCGAGCTCCCCTAACTGAAGGAACTCATGCTCGAGTGCTTCTGTAGCCGTTATTCTCCTGTTAGGGTCCAGCTCCATACACCATTCCAGAAAGCCAATAGCCATCTTTTCTTCTTGTGTTAGAGGCTTGTCCTCGCCCCGGCATGTGCTCCACATGATGATTTTCTCCATTGAGAAGCCTCCCTGGCCGACAGTGGGAATACTGGTCTCAAAGACAGATCCGTGAAGTAGACCTGCCGCTTTCATGCGTTTGGTGCCAAAGATGGTTGCTATCTCGATCATGGCTTCAACGTCATCGGCCGAGTTGAAGAAGGGGAAACGCTTCGATAGAATGGTAAGGAGGATAACGCCTGCTGACCAGATGTCGATGGATGTTGTCTGCTCTGTGCATTTGAAAAGCACTTCAGGGGCACGGAAACCTCGAGTACCAGCACGGTTGGCGCGACGAGATGAACGAGTGTCGGACTTGGGGTAGCCGACTTGAGGGTTCGCCGCGTTTTGCGCCCAGGTTGAATTGGTCTGGCGATGCTTGCGCACATCTCGGGACTCATGACAAAGACAGGGTTTGGCGTCAGAGCCTTCTCTCTCAGCCAAACCAAAGTCGACAAGAACACCGCGCTGGGTGCCGGGATCGTAGAGGAAGTTTGTGGGCTTAATATCTCGATGGAGGATCTTGTGGTCGTGGACACTCTTAAGGGCGGTAAAGAGTTCGCGCAAGTAGACAGAGATCTCGGGGATGGTCAAGTCGCGAAAGTATGTGCGGAAGTCTCCGTGGCGGAAGTAAGGTAGGATAGCCACGACCTGATCGGTTTCTCGAAAGGCAGTGATGAGGGGACACACGGAGGGGCATTGACGCAGGTCGTGGAGGAGTTCAAGCTCGTTGAGAATGCGCGAGGGACTGGAGGTAACGTAAATCTTCTTGATCGCGACGTATCGTGCCTTGCGACGGGGACGAGCCACCGGGCTGTCCCCTGCTTTCGGAGGTGGCGTCCACTTTGACGAGTCGTCTTCATAGTCCCAACTGTTGTCGTAGTGGTCATACATAATGTCCTCGGCTTTGTAGACGGTTGAGAATGTTCCTAGTATAATTGTTAGTCTTCAATGGCAGCTAGAAGGAAGAGGGTTATTGGTATACCTTCACCAATGCGCTTGATCAGACGGTAGCGATTGCGAAAGCCAGGAAAGTCGCTTTGTAGCTTGTCCATGTCTGCTTGAACACCACGGTCGACAGCTTCTTCCTCGGACGACTCTTCGGCCACATCTTCTTCCTCCTCCTCTTGAGGTTCCTCTTGAGGCTGTGGTTGCCGGTGAGGTGGCTGTTGTTGTTGTTGGTGAGGGTGCATCTGCTGCATTTGGTGGTGTTGTTGTTGTTGCTGCTGATGCTGTAGCAGTTGAACGCGCTCGTCTTCCTCAATTGGCTGAGCCTCTTCTGTGCGCTCCTCTTCCACCATCATCTCCGTATCTTCCGTCCTCAAATCCTCATGGATATCGAAGTGTTGTTCTTCAACATGTTGATGGGCCGCCGTAGCCATCGTCTAGTACCGTCGCTTTGTAATATGAAAAAAAGGTCCAGAAAGTTTAACTCCTGCCGTTGGTGCAGTCAATTCAAACTGGTGCAAGTTAAAACAAACTAAGCAAAAGAACAAGAGCGAGTTATTGGTTGTTTGGAACAACAACTGCAGACGAGAGTTTAGAGGTGCAGTAGAGGTTTGGAGGGGCTGCGACAAAGATTACAGTAGAGATGAGACTGGACTGGCCTATTGGTGTGATTACAGGGGTATGGCAGGCACAACGCGCTGTCTTTTAGCGGGACATGGCGGGGAAGGGTCCTGACTGGTCGCGTCAAAGAAAACAAAAACATTCGTTGCCCAGGGGTTGATCTCCATCCCCTCCGCCAAATACTTCTCTAACCCCATAGCTTAGACCCAAGGCTATCATCGTCAACAACACAATACCGACGGATCCGGTATTCAGCGGTGCACGCCTGGTCGCAATATACGGTCGGCGCAAAAGTAACAGCGGTGGTTTCGACACTTTGTGATACCCTCTTGATTAGGTTTTCAACGTTCTCACCGTTTCGTCCTCTTTCTATTCTCTGTCGCTCGCATCCTTTTGCGACGACGTTACTTTATATCGCCCACCATGGATGCCATCAACTTTGATCTCAATGATGCTCTCAAGCATTACATGTCAGACCCGGCGAGCATTGCTACGCCCGAGGCTGATAGCGCTCTGTTCGACTGCGAAAACGACCCCGAGGCGCTCACATTACCCGTCGTCAACTCGGTCCTGAACCCCATAGTCGACGCTGTCGCTGATAACCCTGATGCAATCATGCGCGCCTCCCATATGGATTCGCTGCAGTTTCTCCTCAAGTTAGCCCCCATCTCCCTCCACCATTCCCCAGAAACTCCGACAACGTTGGGACGCCATTCTGAGCTAGAAAATCCCAGATACACAGCACATCTCCCTACCCATGCCCTCAGCAAGATCTTTGATCTCGTTATGAGCGGCTTGAGTGCAGAAGCCGACTCTGTACACTCCGATATCGATTCCCCCGACGAGCAAGACTCGGTGCCCCACCATAAGAAGCTACTCGAGATATACGGTTTCCTCCTGCAATGGACGATCGCTGCTGTCGAGACCAAGGCTACTGAGAAGTCGTCAACAGCGCCAGCTGCCAGAGGTCGTGGAAAGGCCAAGAAGGGCGCGGCGAAAGATAAGGATGCAGCTTGGGACTCGGCTACACAACTACAGGCGGCGTTGGATATTATGTGCAAGGTCCTCAAGCTCAAGCTCTCCAAGATTTTCCTCACCACAAGTGAGAGAGATACTTTTATCGGACTCCTTACTCGACCAGTGTACATGGTCTTGGAGAGTGAGCAGCGCGTCAAAACCACAACTATTCGAATGCACTGCTTCAAAGTACTGTGCATTGCGGTGAAGCACCACGGACACGCCTATGGTATGTAGCAAGCAAGATCCTGCCTAAAACCCAAGAAACTCACAACGAATAGCGGCGCAAATCAACATTATCCAGAACTTGACCTACTTTGAACACTTGTCGGAACCTATGGCCGAGTTTCTACATATTCTAGCCGAGACATACGACTATCCTCAACTCGCTGATGAAGTCCTACGAGAAATCAGTAACAAGGAGTTCAACTCCAACGATACCCGAGGACCCAAGTCCGTTTCTTCTTTCATCGCCAAGCTTTCTGAGCTGGCACCTCGATTGGTGATCAAGCAGATGACAATGCTTGCGAAGCAACTAGACAGCGAGGTAAGACAGTGGTGGTTCAACGTGAAGTTTCTGCTAACAAGAACAGTCATACACTCTCCGATGTGCCCTTATCGAGGTCTGTGGAAACATGGTTGGCTATCTCAGCAAGCAGGATGAGCGCAGCGAGAACCACAAGTCCCAGCTAAACGCCTTCTTCGATGTGTTGGAAGAACGTTTCCTAGACATTAACCCTTACTGCCGATGTAGGACTCTCCAAGTATATATGCGACTTTGTGAACTTGCTCAGAAATTCCCCAAGCGAAGACAAAAGGCAGCTGAGCTCGCCTGCAGAAGCCTGGAAGACAAGAGCAGCAATGTCAGGCGTAACGCGATTAAGTTGATAGGCACACTCATCAAGACTCATCCCTTTACTGTGATGCACGGCGCACAACTTTCCAAAAAGGAATGGCAGGCTCGTTTGGATAAGGTTCAGGAGGAGCTGGATGCGCTGAAGCCCCCGCCTGGCGTGCCGGGTTTTGGAGGCGAGCAAGCAAACACGACTGTCGACAACGAGCTTTTGGATGAAGCCACACAGCTTGGCTCTCCTCAGAAGCCCCAGCAGATGACCGAGGAGGAAAAGGTCGCTGCTATCAAGAAGGCTCAAGAGGAGGCTGCTACAAGCGAGGCTATCGAGAAGCTTACTCTCACCAGGAGGTACTACAACGAGGCGCTCAAATTCATTGATGTTGTCCATGATGCCACAGGCATTATTTGTCAACTGCTGGGCTCAAGGAACAAGAGCGAGGTCATTGAGGCCATTGATTTCTTTGAGGTTGGCGATGCCTACAACATTGAGCAGAACAAGGTCGGCATTAGACGCATGCTTCGTCTTATCTGGACCAAGGGCAACAGCGATGAAGGCAAGGGAGTTCAGACACATCTGATCGAGTGTTACAAACGACTCTTCTTCGAGGCCCCTGACTCGTTCAGTCCCAACGATGCTGCCAACTATATTGCGCGAAACATGATCAGTCTTACCTTTGGCGCAACACCCGCCGAGCTCACTTCGCTTGAGCAGTTGCTAGCGACGATGATGAAGGGTGGCATGATTCCTGAAGTTGTCATCAACAAGCTTTGGCAGGTCTATGGTGTTCAGAAGCGGGAGATTTCGCGGACTCAGCGACGAGGTGCTATCATTGTCTTGGGAATGCTGGCGACTGCGAACCCTGAGATCGTTGTTGGTGAGATGGAGACCATGCTTCGGACCGGTCTTGGTGCGCATGGACGCAACGACCTCCAGCTTGCCAAGTTTACTTGCATTGCTTTAAGGCGCATCAACCCTACGGGACGACAGGCAAAGGACTCGCCTGTCAAGTTTTCACGACTGCCCAACGACCATGCTGTGTCAGTCAGATTGGCTGCCATCACCGAGGTGCCTTCAGACAGCAAAGAGTGGTATGGAGTAGCAGAGCAGGCCATCAACGCCATCTATACCATCGCTAAGCATCCCGATACGCTTTGTTCGGACATCATCAAGCGAAGGACGCGACAAGTGTTTGGGCGGTCCCAATCTCGACCGTCTTCACAAGGTAACTCCCGGCCTGGATCGCGGGACGAGACAAAGGCTGCGCCAACTGAGGATCACACCGCGACCCAAGGCGAGAAGCCCAAGAAGCGCGATAACGCGATCGCATTATCTCAGCTGCTTTTTATTGTTGGTCATGTCGCCATAAAGCAAATCGTCCACCTTGAGCTGTGCGAACTTGACTTCAAGCGCAGAAAGCAAGAAAAGGAAAAGCTGGCACCCGCCAAGACCGACAAGGACAAGGAGGATGCGGATGAGTTGGACCTCATTGGAGGTACAACAGAAGATGACTTTACAGAGGCTATGGCTCATATCCGTGAGCGTGAGCTTCTATACGGTCCCACCTCGCTGCTGGCTGTCTTTGGTCCGCTGGTGTCAGATATCTGCGCCAACAATACGACATACGCCGACAAAGGCCTTCAAGCCGCTGCGACGCTCTGTCTCGCCAAGCTCATGTGCGTGTCTGCCGAGTACTGTGAGGCAAACCTACCGCTACTCATTACCATCATGGAGCGGTCGCCCAACGCGACGGTTCGGTCCAACGCTGTGATTGCGCTGGGAGATATGGCTGTTTGCTTTAATCATCTCATTGACGAAAACACCGACTTTTTGTACCGCCGCCTGGCTGACGACGACGCGTCGGTTAAGCGAACGTGTCTCATGACACTTACTTTCTTGATCCTTGCTGGTCAAGTCAAGGTCAAGGGTCAGCTTGGTGAGATGGCTAAATGCCTGGAAGATGAGGACCGCAGAATCGCAGATCTGGCGAGGATGTTCTTCACTGAGCTCAGCACCAAGGACAATGCTGTGTACAACCATTTTGTCGACATGTTCAGTCTGCTGAGTGCTGGCGGCAACATGGAAGAGGAGAGTTTCCGCAGGGTTATTAAGTTTTTGCTTGGCTTTGTCGAGAAGGTATGTGGTGCATCCGTGTTCAGAGAAGTAGCAGTGACTAACGCGTCAAATAGGATAAGCATGCCAAACAGCTGGCAGAGAAGCTTGCAGCTCGGCTCAACAGATGCGAAACAGAGCGACAATGGAACGACGTGGCTTACGCGTTGGGCATCCTGCAGCACAAGAACGAGGAGATCACCAAGCAGGTATCAGAAGGGTATAAGATGATTCATTCGGCTGCTTAGATGTGTCAAATATGGATGTTAGGATCGGCTGCAATGATGGTATGAATGATACGACATGGGATGTAATGACGGACGGATATAGATGGTTCATTTGAGTGGGAGGTACATTGATTGGCTTTTCGCGATATTGATACCAGTGTTTTTGAAGAATTTTGACATTTGCAAGTTTGTGTTGTCCTCCACTTTTATCAATTGCGGCGTTTGCTGGGTTGAAGCCACGGTCATATGTAACGTTCTAAGTGAGCTGTCCTTAGTCTTGGTGTTTCGCAATGTTGATAGTCATCAATTTACTAACGCGCTACACAACTCAATAGCAGGTGTAATCAATCAACAAAATACACGAAAAGAGTCATAACTAGGTATGGATATAAAGCGCCCATGTGACTCAACTAATCGCCCGTGATGGATTTAACTGGTGATGTTATGGCATGCCATATTCATCTAGGGTAGACACGACACGACACGCCACCAAATCTCTGAGACCACTCCTGCGTCGCCCCACACAAAGTGTTCAAGTGACAAGCCTCGGCCAGGAACCCTACATGATCATTTCATCAAAGAAACCGAGATAAGCAAAGCACAAAAGACAAAGGATTTAGAGAATCTATCTCTCAGTAGAGAGAAGCGAAGTGCAATGTTAATTAACTTTCTTTGTCCCCGCAACCTTTGTGGTCGGAAATGCAAGGAGCAAAGTAAATTATATCTTAGCTCCGTCAAAGAGAATAAGCTGTTGATGATTGAATGATGTGACTGGGCTGGGGGAGCTTCTGCTTCTGGGCCCAGGTACAAAAAGGGCGGGTCTTCCCACCTTTGCTTCTATGTATCTCGCGGCAGTTGTCGAGCGATCATAGGACGACTTTATTGATTCTTTGGTATTTGATTGGTAGGTTTCTGCTTGCTCCTTGTGAGTTGAAGCTGATTGCTGACGCTGATTTGTAGGAACCCCGTTGCTTCCGATTGTGTCTATCTATCTATCTGCCTACCTATCTGCCTATTCCTATCGGCAACTTGGATACATAATTGTATCTAGGCTGACACATTTGGATCTCTATATATCCCCCGCGTCTCGTGTGACGACACACACATACCTACTCAACAACCCCTCAGTCTGGCGCATCTTGCGTTGCAGCTGTTACATGCAGACAGGCATTAGATTTGAAACGATACTATTCTCTTCCTTTTGAGATTCTCCCCTCTTTGATCAAAGTCTATCAGGGAAAAGAGGTACAGAAGGAGAAAAAGTACTATCAATATTGTCTGAGCTATATCCTGAGTCTTTCACATTCCGGATATATCTTCTGCTTCCCCAGAACAAAGAAAAGGAGCTTGGACCAACCTACGATCGCGATCGCAAAAATCCTGGAGAACCCACCACTGCGCCACCCATTTACGCGCCGGGATTACGTTCCAGCGCCTCCGGATAGTGGGCAGTTCGACCCACGTGATTGCTTTTCAGCGCTCTGCTTGCAGTACAAGGAAGGAGCTGGCCCGCGCTGAAACCAAGTGCTACAGTACAGAGCTGTGCCAACCTAGTGCGTCACCTCTGTGCAAGCTTTCCCTGACCTCTGAAAAGAAGCATCAAAGACATCAACCATCAACCTAACAACAAGCGACAAAGCACGACTTAAGCGAGTCAGACCTGATTTATTTTGTCCAGGAATACTTATCTGTGCCTGTTTCGCATCACGGAATTGCCCATTGAGACTCTCTTGGCAACGATTTACGCGATTCTTGGCTTGCGATTTGCACGTGCGACTGGCCGCGCGCTGAATCACTTCGCTTCGTCGCGCCGTCTTCTGGTGAGGCCATGGGCTTGACTGGAGCGCCTGCGCTGAGAAGGATTAAAGAAAGGGGAGCTCTCTAGGTATGTTCCATCGTCATTGGTGACGTCGCTGCTTTGGTACCGTGAACGCGAAACTCGAGTGGAAAGACTTCATCTGACATAGCATGGCGATCATAGACTAACGGTCGTAACCAACTACAGAGGCTACCGATATCATCGCGAATAACCCTTTCATCAACTTATCTACTTTACCCCGTCGACACAACCTACAATGTACGACAAGGTCGTTCCCCTGGGCACGCGCCTACACTACCCCATTATCGTCACAAAACTACTCAAAAAACCCGGTGATGCAATCAAGAAGCAGGAAAGCATCTTTGAATACAAGTTCCACTGGAGGCGCAAGGTCAACGAGGATACTTGGAGCAACGAAACTACATATACAGAGTTTGACAGCCCCGCCGATGGCAAGCTCAAGCAATGGCGCATCCGCGAGGGACAGGAGATCGCAGCCGACGTGCCTTGCTTGATGGTTGAGGAGGCTTGTGGTCATGAAGTTCAGGTGCAAGGTCTTTGTAGCTTGTGTGGTGCTGACATGACCGAGACCAACTGGGCGAGCGACAACCTCGATACGGATCGCGCTATGATCAACATGAGCCACGACCAGACTGTTTTGAGAGTCAGCGAGAATGTTGCTACAAAGGCTGAGCACGAGAACCAGAAGCGACTCCTGCGACAACGGAAGCTGAGTCTTGTCGTCGATCTTGATCAGACTATCATCCATGCTTGTATCGAGCCTACCATCGGCGAGTGGCAGCGCGACCCGACAAATCCCAACCACAATGCTGTCAAGGATGTTAGGAGTTTCCAACTTAGCGATGACGGACCCCGTGGCCTGACGAGTGGCTGTACATACTATATCAAGCTTCGACCTGGATTGGAGGAGTTCCTCGAGGAGATCTCCAAGATGTATGAGTTGCACGTCTACACCATGGGCACACGCGCCTACGCTCGCAACATTGCAAAGATCGTCGACCCCGATAAAAAACTTTTTGGCGATCGCGTCATTAGTCGCGACGAGAACGGTAGCATTACCTCCAAGAGTTTGCAACGCCTTTTCCCTGTCAGCACAGACATGGTTGTCATCATTGACGATCGAGCTGATGTGTGGCCGATGAACCGACCAAACCTGATCAAGGTGGTACCCTACGACTTCTTCAAGGGTATTGGAGACATCAACTCGAGTTTCCTTCCCAAGCGACAAGATCTTCTACCCGTCCTGAAGCAGAAGCCTGTGGATACGGGCGTGAAGCCGACGCCGAAAGCTTCGCCGATGGATGAGATCGTCCGGATGAGTGGTGGAGATGACGCAGCCAGTTTGAAGATCCAGGCAGAGGAGCAGGAGAAGACTTTGGAGAAGCAAATTAAGGATCGACCATTGCTGCACATGCAAGAGGAGCTGGATAAGGAAGATGACAGCCAACAAGACGCTGAGACTGGTGAATCACCTCCTCTGCACCACCGCAATGTTCTTGTTGATGACGATGAGGAGCTCATTGCTCTTCAAGACCACCTCACTGATTTACACACTTCTTTCTATGAGACATACGACAGACGGCGAGCCGAGCGGAAGGAGAAAGAAGGCACACATCCACCTGCGCATAGCAAATCTAAGCGACGGGCATCTGTGGATGACGGTGTCGACCTCTCTATGGTACCGGATGCCGGCGATATCCTCGACGAACTCAAGTCCAACGTCTTGTCTGGTCTTGTGATTGTGTTATCCGGTCTGGTACCTCTTGGAGTCAAGGTGGAGGAGTCTGAGATTGGAATGCAAGCTCAAAGCTACGGCGCCCAAGTCTTGGATACCGTGTCGAAGCGAGTGACGCATCTGGTCGTTGCGTCGTCACGCCCTCGTACGAAGAAGGTGCAGCAAGCGGCCAAGATTTCCAGTATCAAAATTGTCAACCAGAACTGGCTTATGGACTGTCTAAGTCAATGGCGACGGCTGGATGAACGACCTTATTATCTGGAGATCCTCGAAGCTGATAGAGAGAGAGGAGGAGACGATACTACGGAAGTCACGTCAGAAGCTGAAGAGGCCGAGGATGCGCAGACGGGCCAAGAGCTTAAGGATTTTGACTGGGGTGAGGCTGAAGATGAGCTCGCTGAGTTCATGGACGATGACGAGGACGATGGGGAGAGTATTACCGCAACTGCGACAGAATCTGATCTGGAAACTGTGGATGGACAGAGTCTGAAGCAGGGCACTAAGCGAAAGGCAATGGACGCGGATGAGTCTGATGACGACGGGACGTCAAGCATAGGCGAAAGTGTTCTTGCTAAGAAGCAACGTCTGGCTCGCAACCGAGGTGCTTCCGGCCTACGATCAATACAGACACCTAACGGTGACGACCAAGATACAGAGGACGGCAGTCTACCGACGCCAGTGCCAACAGGCGATGAAGCGATGGAAGATCGGGACAAGGGCCATGTAGTTAACGCAGACGAGGGTCAGGACTTTGATGAGGATGAATTGGAGAGAGAACTGCTTGCTGAATTGGAAGCGGCTGGTGATGGGACTTGATGCCTACGGGGGACGGAGTTTTCAGGGCAAGGCGATTGATAGGATATTCTTTGGTAAAAAGGAGATTAGAAGAGTGTACATGCGGGTGAAGGCAGGCAAAGGCAACGGCAAAGGCGGGCAATGGAGTTTATCTTGATTTTTGTATCAGGTGTAGTTTATCCACTGTTAGTATACCCCCGAGGCATGGGCAATCAAGTCTTTCGATACATTCTTTGAGAAGAGACCTATGATTGTGTGTGTGATCATGAGTGAGTAATGGTTTAATCGAGTTCGACGGGGTGGATTGTTGGCGTCGTGAGGCTTGGAGTCTATCACGCTCCACCGGGCAGATTCTGGCCGGACCAGGTGGATCTTGGAGGGATACTACACTATCCCGTACTAACAGCAACACACCAAGCATGAGCCAAAACGCGATAGTGTAAGTTACTCAAGAAACCCGTCCACTACCGGCCAATTATCCTTCCGCCTCAATTAGCAAAACACTCAATATTCAGCCATGTCATGACGTTTTATGTCTGGCTTTGTAATTAAGAAACATTAAAGGGGATAATATCATGCCGACTGGAATCATGTATAAGAAGCGTGCTTTGTCGTGTTGAGAGTAGAAGATCACAATAGCGAATACAGTAACTGCACACTCTACTTCAATCGAGACAGCTCCTTTACTACTACCTTATCATCATGGTCTGTTTCAACGGCTTCGATCCTAATACAGATGTCCCTGATCTCTCAGGAAAAGTCATCCTTGTAACTGGTGGTAAGTACAAAATACTACATCCCCCCCCATATATCTAACAACTCTAGGTACATCTGGCCTCGGCCACTCTGCCATCCTCACCTTGGCAGCTCACAAACCGTCACACATTTACTTCACCGGCCGCTCCGCATCCTCAGCTTCATCTCTCATCCAATCCATCTCCCCGGTACCCGCAACCTTCATAGAATGCGATCTCACCTCCATCGCCAGCATGCGCGCCGCAGCCAAGAAGTTCACGCATGAAAGACTTGATGTCTTTATCGCCAACGCGGGAATCATGGCTGTTGATGGACTCACGCAAGATGGTCTTGAGTTGCAATTTGGTGTTAACCATGTTGGTAATACAATGCTGTTAATGGGTCTTTTGCCAATCATGCTCAAGACCGCTGAGTATCCAAAGAGTGATGTGAGGTATGTGGCTCTGACATCGCTGGGGTATCGAGGACATCCTAAGAATGGCATCGATTTCGATACGCTGCATTCGAAGCAGGAGGATATGTGGTTAGGAACGTGGGGACGCTATGGGCAGAGTAAATTGGCGAATATTGTTCTTGCTAAGGAGTTGGAGAGGCGATATCCGAAGATTAAGAGCGTGGTGGTTCATCCGGGTGTGATTGCTACGGGGTTGGTTACGGATTTGCCGTTTTGGAAGAGGATGTTTGTGTATGTGACGAATCCGAGGATGATGACTGTTGAGCAGGGAGGGTATAATTCTGTATGGGCGGCGACTGCGGATGTTAAGAGGGAGGAGGGTGTTGCGTTTTATGAGCCCGTGGGAAAGGGAAATGCAGGGGATGAGATGTGCTTTGATAAGGAGTTGGGGAAGAAGTTGTGGGAGTGGACGGAGGAGAAGATTGGAAGTATCTGAGCATATCAGTGTTGTTTCTTTAGTATTTTCACAGTTAGTAATTTTAGACAATTTGCCTTGTAACCTTCCTCAATTCGACCATGGCAAAATACCACTTTGTTGTCAGATACATATATACACAGCACAGCACAAAGCTTCATGTCCCTTCCTTTCTCCATCTCGTAACACCGGTTTAGTTTGTAGTAGGAGGGGGCGAGACGGCAAAAGTTGGCCTCACGAATCTGCAACTCGTTAGTAACATTTTCTCGGTATAGCAGAGAAGAGAGGGATGTACCGGTCGCTGTTGTAGACCTTGGCGTTGTCGCCCAACAACTCCTTCTCACGCTTCTGGTCGGCTAGGTATCGTCGGACCTGGTCGCGGTCTTCTTCGGCCTGGAGGAGGGGAATGAGGTTGATGCGAGCCCACATCTTTTCACGGCCGAGTTCGCTGGGCAATGTTAGTAGCTGTTTGCAGAGGTAAAGAGAGGGAATGGTCGTACTTGGCCTCGCGCATGCCGTGGATCAGCTTGTACCAGCCGTAGCTCATGACGGCGCCCATGCCGAGGAGGAGGATGCCGGGACGGAAACCCTTGGCGGGGAGGTTTCGCTGGTGATTGAGTCAGCGTGTGTTTTGATATCATCGTCATCTTGTTCGTTTCCAATTGCTCCGTCTCTTGTTTCGTCGGTTGTGGTGATGCGTTCTTGGTCGGCAGTTCCGCGCTTCAATCCCTCGTCCAACCAAGCCAATTGAGCTCCAAAGCGACCCTCAAAAGCATATCCTCTCTTGGAATATCTCCTAGACTTCCCCCAGCTAAACGCACCTTGTACTGGACGGGCTCGTACCCGCCCCGAGGGGGCATATCTTGAGGCATGCTGGGCAATCGGATTCGGCTCGTCGGGCGGTCGATCAATCAAATGTCCGTGATATCGTCTCGTCTCGTCTCCCTCGTGCGGGCGGGCGACTCGTTGGTTTCGTGGGCAAAAGGGAATGGACGGGTTTTGGTTGTACTCGTGAGGTGATTGTTGCGCTGCCAATTGATTCCAGTTGAAGGCTTGCCGGATTACGTAAGGTGAGTTAAGGCAGGGAAGCTTTGGGTGCAAAACCCGGGGTAAAGCCGTTGGAAGAAGGGTTACATAAGCGGATGGGCCAGTAAATTTGGGCGGATTAACAAACATGAAGGTGAAGCTATCACCATTCTTCAACAAACAAGTAGTCGTTTTAATTGTATTTATCATACTTATTAGACTCAATATCAGACACATATCTATACGAAAATGCAAACGCGCGCCCTGGAATATGATGGCTTTTTATCCCTTTGTCGACTGTACAGTTTGACCGGCTGACTCGCAGTGACGACTCAATCACCCTGGGTTAGATTTAACTCATGTTTGTTTACGTTCGCTTAGCTGTGCGCAAACAGTCTTTGATATCTAATGCAGATGTCAAGTCTGTTTGTGTGAGTGGCTTTTGATTGCAAGCTTTGTCTTGAGCAAACCTTCGTCGGTCAGCAATAAGTGTTTGCTTCAGTAGCATTGGGATCTCAGAGATGCAACTATAAAATCTCACTCTTGATCTTAACATTATCATCAGTCGTCACAACACTTCTCCCCAAGCTCAAGGACTCATATCAACCATGGTCAGAGACCCAGGAGCACTGTATCCGCCAGATCCTCCAGGCAACGTCGAGGAAACCTGGAACAAGTCCTACGCTCCTCTCTCAGACCCATGGCCTTACCCCATGCTCCGAAGCCCAATCGTGCCTTCAACTATGCAGATGGATGACGACTGGCTATTGACATCAAGACAAATCGTTGTCTTCTACAGATCATACAACAAGCACATCAACCCAGACATCAGACAACAGAAAGACAATCACATGCAATTCTTCTTCTGGACCGCCCTCGACAGAGCCAATCGTCGCTGGAAGGACATCCATGCCCCGAACCAACGTCTCTGGGAGTTTCACGATATGCGCGGCATGCTGAGCTGGTAGCGAGAGATCTTGCACTCCCCGCATGTAATGGAGACAGAGCAAGCCCACGAGGACGGTCTTTGGCGTCGCGTCCTGCTGAGCTCACCCTGGTTCGACTGTCCCATCTTTGAGGATCTTCTATCGGAGCCACAGAAGACTAAAGACGGCGAGATAATGCGACGAAAGAATGGAGAGGTTAGGATGAAGAGACGAGACCCACACTTTGCGGGCCTGGAAGCTGAGTTCTTTCGGCGTTGGTGGTTTGAGGCTTCGCAGTTGCCGTTGAGGAGGTTTGAGAATGGCGATGCGGTTTTGCCGATGACGGCACCGTATTATCGGACTTTGTACGGGGATGAGGCGATGAAGTGGAAGATTGGGGAGGTGGACGAGGTTGAGAGTGATGGGACAGGGGCGACAGGAGTGAGTCCTGGTTACGAGGCTGATGATGAAGTTGAAGGGGAGAGTGAGCAGGGGCTTGGGGAAGAGATGTCCTCTGAGGATGGTTGGTCTCGAATGAACATCGGTTGAGTGTTGTGAACGGTATCTGGGGTTATGAAGCAATCGTGTAGCCTCAAACCATCCGTTTAGGGATGATACATCACCCTGATAGTAGTACGCTCAATCTAAGAATTTGTGTAAACTACGCTGTTCTTGCACCGCTTCTGTACCTCGTCGACGTGGCCTCAAAGAGTTGCACAACATGTCTTATCAGATCTAGGAGGCACTCGTAACTCGGGGTTGGTTACGCACTTCCAGCCTGGCCCAACGGATTGGTCTGCTAAAGGCCGTACAGCGATACACAGCTATGCATCGTTAGCACTTTGACTCTACCCCCAACACACACTTTGAGCGTTGAAATCACTCAAGTCGAACTGATCATTATGTATCGATAACACGTGAGGAGGATGACCATCCTTGTTCTCCCCAGTCCGGGGCTCCTCACATCAAACGAGCTTAACAAATGGGGTTAAACATCACGGGATCGACAGACTTGATGGGGTAGCATGTCCTAAGATTGGTATAAAGACTTGATACAAGTGTTGTGACAATGCAGAAAATTTGAGACATCTCCTAACATCGTTGTATAAACTGGTTCTGAACTTTGCTGATATAACTGTTAACTGAACAATTACTGACCAGCTCATTATAACTTCAGCTGAATGCGCATATAATGCCTGGACTTAAGAATAACTTGAAGGATCATCCCAGAGAGTCGATTCTTGGCAACCCAACATCCAATTACTTGCTTGCACCCGGTCTGTGATGTAACACTACGAGCAAACGCACCTCGGGTTGATGACGCCCGAAATATCATCAGGTGAGGTCATTCGCTCGTGCGGGCAGCGAAATAGTCCTTATTTGCTGCATAGTATGGATGGAGATAACTCGGGGTAAAGGCTGTGTCGTATCGAAGCGGTTAAATGGAAGTGTTGGATCGCGATGTCGGGTATATATAACCAGCAGGCCGGGTAACTTTATTACAGCCTCTGCTACATCGTTTGTAACAGTTGCTAAAATTGCTCGAGTTAACAAGCCGTTTTGGGTTGCTATAAATGGCCAAGTCAGCGAACAAAAAGCCCTTCTTTGGGTTCAGAGGAGGATGGCTCACATTCTGGATCACGGTTCGTCAATCTCTCTAACCGCTACTCCATGTTCTAACCGACTTAAGGTTGCTTGCGCGACAGATATGATGCTTTTTGGTTACGACCAAGGCGTCTTTAGTAGGCGACTAAACACCAAGTATAAGCCTCTACTAACCATGCGACAGGCGGCGTCGTCGTCACTAGGGACTTTCTTGAACTTCACAATCTTGTCGGGCCTTCAAAGACTAACCTTTTAGCTACTGTGACGGCTATATACGACATTGGATGTTTCGTCGGTGCTGTGATTGCTTTCACCATTGGCGAGCGACTCGGTCGAAAGAAGGCTGTTCTGCTGGGAACGGCTATCATGTCGATTGGGACTGTTATCAAGGTTGCCTCGTATAGTCTTCCGCAAATGATTGTTGGTCGCATAGTCTTGGGGTAAGTATATAAGTTGCTAGTGAATTGCTTGAAGATACTGACTATACGAAGGATTGGGAATGGTATCAATACCGCTACGGCACCTATTTGGCAGACCGAGACGGCCCAGGCGAAATGGCGAGGTAAGCTCGTTATCTTGGAGATGGCTATGAATATTGCTGGCTTCTGTCTTGTCAACTGGATCAACTACGGTCTGTCTTTTGTCGAAGGCTCCGTTGCATGGCGATTCCCTCTGGCCTTTCAGTTTGTCTTTATCTTTGTGCTCTTCGGCACCGTTCCATGGCTTCCCGAATCGCCCCGGTAAGTTCAACCCCCTAGGTGAGAAGATCTTGAGATTAATTATGTTAGATGGCTCATAGCTCATGGCCGTACGGAAGAGGCTGCTGAGATCTTGGCCTGCATTGACGACAAACCTACAACTTCCCCCGTCGTCACAGCACAGCTTCATGAGATCCAGTACAGCGTTGACTACGAGCGCCAACATGCAGTGAAATGGGTTGACATCCTATTACGACGTAAAAAAGACAACACATCAGACACAAAGACCCTTCGCCGTCTCCTCCTTGGTGCCAATACGCAGCTCATGCAACAATTCGGCGGCATCAACATCATGAGCTACTATATGCCCACCGTACTCATCAACAGCGTCGGTCTCTCAGAGAGCATGGCTCGATTGCTCTCTGCGTGTAATGCAGTTTCGTACCTCATATTTTCGTCTGCCGCAGTCCTACTCGTTGAGAGATGGGGACGAAGAGGTCTGATGCTACTGTCAACAGCGGGCCAGCTGCTTTCGTTCCTAGTCATCACTATTCTACTACGATATGCAGTGGGGGATAAGAAGGAAACGCTAGGTTCTGCTTCGATTGCTTTCTTCTTCTTTTATTTTATATCGTTTGGCGTTGGCATGTTAGGTGTTCCGTGGTTGTATCCCACGGAAGTGAACTCTCTTCCTGTGAGGACGAAGGGCGCAGCGCTTGCGACTGGAACTAATTGGTGAGTATTTATTGTATCTTCGTATGCCCTGAGATGTGTCATGCTAATGAACAATAGGATCACAAACTTCATCGTCGTGGAAATCACACCCATCGGCATCCAGAACCTAGGCTGGCGCTTCTGGATTGTGTGGACAGTTACAAACGCTTTATTCCTCCCTGTCATCTACTTCTTATACCCAGAAACTTGTGAGTCTAGTAGTACAGTAAAGAAGAGATTAATACTCACGCGCCCCAGCAAACCGAAAGCTCGAGGACATGGACGCCTATTTCCGTGAGAACCCGTCTGTTATCGTCATAAGAGATAAGGATGCTATTGTTGCGAAGAGACCTGAAAAGTTCGTTCAGCAAGACGAGGAAGATATTCGCCGGGAGAGGGTAGATGAGAGAGTTGGCTCTGACGAGAAAGGCCTGTGATGTTCACTCAGGTACCTCCGTTCTCCCTCCGTATTTGTCGCAGTGACACACAGTCAATCACAGAATGCAGACCCAGATAATGAATAGCATCCACATGCGACCCAATCTCCCCCCCCAACAGCTCCTTCTGGACTCTAAACTCGCAGAGAGCACATTCATCAGCCACTTGTTTCCAGGCATCACAAGTAACAGTATCCATATACAAGTCCCACGTCGCCCTCCAGGTCACCGAAACACCACGGCGATACACAAACGCGCAGGCCTCTCCCATTGCACCATTCCATAACGTCAGATTCTCGAGTTTTGGCATGCGAAGTGCTGCTTGAGCTGCGGCTTGTAGTAGTGTGTTGATGTGTTCAGGCTCGGTCTTGGGCGTGAGCTTTCGCGAGGTCAACGTTAAAGAACGAAGTTGATCCCATTGCCACTCCGGTTGGCAGGCGTTAAAGAAATGACAAGCATCAATCAGAAAAGCAACTGAAAGGCGTTCGAGCTGGAGACTTTTTGTCGCAAACGCGGCACCGACCCCGGGAGTCGTAATTCGGACTCGATCTGGGTTCATGAAGGCGTTAAAGGGTCCTGTTGCCGCACGACTCTGGAATAACTCAAGATAGTTCTCATTGAAATCCTCAAAGATGTTCAATATCTTGACACTTGCCGGAAGCTCGTTGATCATGCGCTGATAGCCTTGATAAAATAATGTTAGCTGACTGTTTCAGGTGGGCAGTAGTTCCTCGACTTACGTCGTTCCCAATAAGGATGCTGAGAGACCTTGTCAAATAATTGCCACGGTTCGTAAACAATTTGTTCTAGATTGGGGAGGTTTGACCATAGGAATGATAGGATAACAGGGTCGAATTGACGACGACATTGTCTGCGGAGAACAAATTTTGTGACGGCCTTTAGAGAAGGAATCTCCTCTTTGAACCTGAACCGAGCCAGCTGAAATGGTCGTCGTATGGCTCTGTCAGGGGGGGATGCGATCATACACCCGTTGAACCATCCATGGCTCGGATCATGAATCTCTTCTACAAGACCATCCTCGAGAGGGTCGTCCTCCAGAGGGCCGTCCTCAAGAAGCTCATCTTCACCCGGTGCTCCAAAGTACCAGTTTTTAAACCAATGTTCAGAGTCGCTGGGAGAATATGCGCCAAGTTCCAGAGTAATACCCCCATTTACTAGCTCCCAACTTTTTAGGATGTTAAACAGTCTCGTAATTGCAGTCTTCATGATCCTCTCGTTTGTATAGGACCATGAGACTGATTCCTTTCGCCGACAACATAGACAAGTATATCGCCGAAGCTCTATATTGAGCCAGATATGCTTGACGAGACCTCTGCACCTCTTGCTGAGTTTCCTAAGCCTATGGAGGCATTTTGGATGAAGTTTGAGTCTGTGAAAGGTCTTTTTCTCGACTACATCTCGCCATTCTTTTGATACGGCAGCGTAGGAAGCGATGTGTTGATGTCGGAGCACAAACTCCAGAATGATGCCACGTATTTCGCACGGCAGTACATTCCAAGCTGACATGGTAGCGGTCTTTCTTGTCGGATGCGATCTCACGATGGTTTGCTGTCAAGATGGTGATTCGTTCGTAACAAGGGCAAAACATCAACACCACAAGGGAAAAGGAGGAAGTGAGCTTTATACGCATAGGTATTGATGACTCAAAGAAGCCAAAGACACAGCTGCCTGAAATTTAGCTCTCAAGACGCATGGAAGGAAAACTTATATCTCTGCACCTTGACTGACTGAGAAAGTTCTAGGAAGGTTTACGTAGGTACAAAGTCACTCCATATCTTAGGTATAAACTCTCTTATGATGTGACATTCATAGGGATATTAATGAAGCTACAGGGCCATGTCCATGGTGGTTGCTAAAAGTAATAGTGTATACGCGCTTGAGATAATTGAGAAGATCCGAGAAAGAAGGTGTTCTTCCTTGCTGTTTAAGTATCTGGGCATCAAGAGCTCAGGGAACAATGACATAAAGGGTGAGTATACATAGCAGAATCACACACTGCGGGAACCCATCCTAGCTAAACTCATTTGTCCAGTGTCTTAATGTTCATCTTAGCGTAGTGCTGTGTCAAGTCAACTACATGGTGGCCCCATCGAACACAGCATCAATTACACACAAGGGACCTTTCCTCACTTCACAATCCTCAATCATCAAATAGTATCACAGGAGCCATTGGCTCCGTAAATTCATTCTCTATCACATCTAGAGTATCGCGTCTATGATTCATTTAGATCAGGTTCTGCCATTCATCCATTCAGACCACCACTCCTTCATGATCATCGCAATCCAAAATGTTCCAGCGACTATTAAGCCATCGATCGCTCATTCCCAAATATTCGGTCATAAGATTGCCAAAGAAAAATAACAAAGAAACACAACATATTCAGCGACAGGTACATTATGTCGCGACGGATGAGCTTGTCAGCGCCTGGCTTCCCAGGGGCCGCTCACCCGTTCCTAAACCTGCCAACCCCTCGCTTAACTTCTTGGTTACTGCGTCGGGATCCGGTTCGTCTCTTCCAACAAACGTCCAGCTTTCTTCGGTATCGTCATCGTCTTCACCGGCGTCGGGTTGGGCGTTCTTGCCGGCCTTGCGCTTGATGAGGCTCTTGGCGTATTCGAGGTCGCGGTATATACACTGGATGGCATTATTCACACCCGACTCCTATAGAATTGTTAGTGAATTCTCATAATTATGAGGAAAGTGAACTTACGCTACGAATCTGTTCGCCAAGGACACGAGCCTTAACAATCATGCGCTCGTTACGCGTCACTTCCCAAAGCGCTCGGCCGAAACTGTTGGTTCCCCATTTCCTGACCCAGACTCCGACACCCAAGTCCTCAACTCTGGTCGCAAAGAAGTACTGGTCGCCAAAGAAAGGCCTGATGATGGTTGGGATACCCGCTCGGAGACTGGCGCCCGTCGTGCCGGAACCACCGTGATGTGCGGCGGCATCGATCTGGCTGAAGAGCCAGTCATGTGGCGCCGCGCTAATCACATGGATCTCTGAAGGCATGGCTGGCTCTTCGGGACGAGGTTTGGAAGGGTCGTCCTTTGGAGAGATTCGATCGGACCAGCCTTTAGAGAGGATACATCGGACATCCGCCTTCAGAACAGCGTCGATAACCTCTTGTGTCATCTTGGCGCCGTCCTTGACAATGATGGAACCGAAACCGACGTAGACCAACTTCTTTCCATCCTCCCTGGCCTTCTTGATGAAGTCCACCAACTCCTGTTGCGGTTGGAAGTCGCCGCCTTCATTAAGGAACCAGTAACCTGTTACCCTGATCCAATCTGAGAAGTCCAGCGGCGGTGCAACCACACTGGGGCTGAAGTTATATAGGAAAGGCACCTTGTTGGGCTGCATCTTTTCGAGACTTGTGCTTGGAAGGCCAAGTGTCTTGTTCCTCCATCGATTCACCTGATATGCAGTAGCCTTCCAAAAGATGTTATCAAACATGACGTAAGTCATGTAATTGTAGGCACCGCCCATCTTGTGTTCGGGCATGATGAAAGCGTGAGGATATGCCCGTGTCCTAGTCCAAGGCATAGTGAACGCTCGGAAGTAGGGAATCCCGAGCTTCTCTGCGATGTGGATGCCCGCCATCGCTGATGGAGACTCTATGAGCAGTTCTGAACCCTCACATGCTTTGTAGGCAGAGTCGAGAAGATCGTCGAGCCATCCACGGAACGTCGAGTTGGCCTCGCGAAGGAAGGACCATGTGAAGGTACCGTTCTCGATGCACAGACGCATCAGCTCACCAGGGTCGCCCTCGACTCGAGCAAACTCAATTCCGTGTCCCTCGATCCAGCCTTGGAACTCGGCATGAGTGGCAATTCGAACCTGATGGCCTTCAGCAAGAAGACCCTTGCAGAGGGCGATATACGGCTGAACATCACCACGAGATCCGATCGTGAGACAGGTGATCTTCATTGACTTTTGCGGCTTGAAAGCAAGCCCTGAAGAATTGGGATTGTCGAAGAGAATTGTTGGGGCATTGGAGACACCAGAAGCCTCGCGTGGCAGCTCCAGCTCGTGACTGACAAATTGGTCTTGTCGCGCCGCTTTCAATGCATCACGTTCCGCCATCGCAGCCGCAGCTTCCTCAGCATCTTGCTCTTCCTGATCGAGGATGCCAGACTTTTCAAGGTAGCGGCTCGTCTCCATGAGCTGGTGTAAAGTCACCGCGCAATCGTCTCGGAGTCCTGGCCGTCTAAACTCAAAGAAGAGCTCTTCATGGCCACGGATGACAATCGTGAGACCATAGTAGCCATAACGGAAACCCTTTTCCTTGTGCACGTTCTCGATATCCTTTAGTGGCAGGATGACCTTTGTCCTGGTGCCAAGATACAAGCTTCGGAAGCAGAATGAACGATCGCTGATGTAAACCTTTCCGTACAGGGGCAATACCCTGACGATGGCTCCAAAGTATGTCGCTACAAGCTTCTCTGATTCGGGTAGAGTGAAGTGTGCTCGGAATCGATCTATCGCAGTTTGGGTCTTGTCATCCGCATCCGAATCATATTCGCCATCCTCGTCTGTCCTGAGCTCATGAGGTTCGTCGTAATGACGGTGTTCTCCCTTCCACATGCCATGCACTTTTTCGACATAACCCAGGGACTCGGTCGCAAACATAGAACCCATACGCTGACTCGTCCGGCTCAAGTACTCGGCAAAGGCGTTTGCTCGCTGTAAAGGGTATGCACCGATCTTGGTAATGCTGTTAAGAGTAGGTGTTACAGGGCGCTGAGAATCTGTCTGTTCGCCCATTCCCTGCAAGGATCCTGTTGTAGCAGAGTGAACCATGTGGCCAGGGCGAGCAATGGAGCTAGAGTTGCGTGGTGTTCGTTTTCCGGATTGATCGCGCTTTCTCGAGGCCGAAGCGGACCGTCGCATTGTCGGGCTGCGGAAGACCTCGCTTCCTTGGAGAATCTGGCTCGCAGATGGGTCATCGAATGAAGATGGGGATAGTGTCGAGATACTCGGGTTCTCGATGGATGATTGAAGGAACGAATCTTCCGAGTCCTGTGCTTGCTGCCTAGGAGTTGAAGGGCCATGCTGACGCTGGAAACTTGCTGAACGTCTTGTTCCACTGAAGCTCCTTCGAGGACTGAGGTCTCCGGAGCTTGGAACATCCATGCTCTTTCTTCCAAATCGCCTGAAGGCGTCGAAACTCGATCGTGGTGCGTCGACGCTTGCGCGAGGGCTTAACTGGCTGGGCGAACGAGGTGACATGGGGGACAAGGTCGCCTTGACAGTATCAGGCAGCTTGCCCGTATGTAGTTTGTCAACTTTGAGATCATGACGACTTGCCGCCATAGACGTTCGGCCTGAAGGGGGTTGTGACCTTTCATTCTCGCGACTGGAAATGGCCTTATCCGCTGAGCGGTTCGCTGATGAGGTGTCGATGAGAATCTTGAGGACATTGATGGCCTCCTTTCCAAAACTGAAGAAGGAAAAGAAGTACTGCGATTGTCAGCGACGAAACCTGCGAGTTTTTGGATCACATACCTCGTCAATGGCATAGGTCTCGTCATTGTCAATGACTCGAATCTTGCAAGTATCTGCGAAAGCGATCATCTGGGTATCCTCGATATCAATCACGTTCTTGATCGGTAACGAAATCTTGACACTGTCGCCGTCGTTGTGGCTTCGGAAGATGACTCTCTGGAGACTCTTGACCCATTCCTTCGCACTCGGGGCGCTGTCGGCTTTGAACCTATACGTCCGATGATGTGTTTCGACAGTGAAATGAAGACCGCCCTTGTCCTTGTCGGCAATGCTTGCTGAGATGCCGTAACGCAGATCGATCTGGCCATGAGGGAAGTAGACGTCGGTCGCAGTCTTGTAGTACGTCAGGACATCGCCCTTTAGTCGGAACCAAAACCTGGTGTAGCTTGGGCTGTGTTTGCCGCTCTTTGAGAGGTATCCCGACTTGGCAGCCTCGTGCTGTGCATCTAATTAGCACTTTTCCAGGTCAAGGCAAAGCATAACTTACCGTTCTCTTGGGGAGGTAGGCATAAAAGCAAATGTGTTTAGAAGTTATGTACATGTATCCTTGAAGAAGGACGCTCTGCAGCAGCCAGCATGGATATTCTGCAGCAGGTTAGCACACTCCAAACAAGACAGAAACGCAAATTAGTCGACAAACCTTCGATGACCTGTTCGGCCTCGTCAAACTCGAAGATCTCCCTTAGCTTCTTCGCTAGAGCCGAAACCTCCTCGCCGTCGCTGGATCGACTAATATCTGATGATAACCGATCCAGATCAGAGCTCGGCCGATTCGACAAGTCTGCTTTGGCCTCCAACATCCTGCTCATGACGGGCGCCAATCGGCCTTGGGTGTCTTGACGCGAGAGAGCAAGAGCCGGGGGCGATGCCACGTCGCTGTGGTCTTCGTCTTCGCTCGATTCATCGGCAGCTTCAGCCGGAACGGACAGGCGAGATGGTTGAGATTTGTATTTCGAGCGAAGTTTTGGCAATGCTGGTAATGATCGCAGAAGTTTGTTTTCGGATAGTTTCCTCCTCCCTCTGACTTTGCCCTTGCCCTTGCCCTTGCCTGCAGGTTGCAAGATGGAAGTTTGTGCGATGTTCTCTAGTCGGCTCCCATGTGACTCTGAACCTTCTCCCTCCTCGTCGCTACTCATGCCATCGAAACGGTCGTTAAAGTCAACTCGGGAACTGGCGGTAGCAATGAGACCAAAGATACTTTGGTTCATGTTCATAAACATGGGTGGTCCTTCGGTAGGACCATCGTCTTCCTCTGCAGAGTCATCGCTTTCTCGTAGAGGTTCGGGGAATACGGTCGCCGATGTATCTTGTCGCTGTAACTTATCGAGTTCCTCCTGAACATGCTCCTTGATGTCCTCATCGCCAATGCTGGCTTGGGCCGGAGGCGCCTCGGCTTCAGGTTGAGAAGCCATGATGGCTATGGCCGGTCAAGTCGAGCGGGGCGACTATTGGACGAGCGGCGGTTACGGCTGTGTTTGCGATTAATGCGGTCTGAAGTGGTGGGAAAATTCAAGATTCGTGTCGCCTGGGCGTCCAGTTGTAGAGATTATTAACGATTCGGGCGCGAAACTCGAAGTACGATCGAAGGTCGGGCGGGATACAGGTGATCATGTAGTCAAGGATGGACCCGGTATGCGCCGCAAGCAGCCAACTTCGTTATCGTGGGGGAACAAGACTCGAGGTTGATGCCATATACGTCGAGGTTTCGTGACGATGGAACCTGATGGTGCAGGCGCAAGTTCCGGACCTAAATGCGACGGAAGATGTTGCGATACGAATAAGAGACGTGTGGAAGGGAGATGTTAGAGGTAGCAAGCACCCGGATCGCCTGGGCGTGAAGCATCCACATGGATGAGATAAGGATCACGGCATTCCCCAATCCAGAAGGAACCTGACCCTGGAGCTGACGTCTAGGCAGTTTTAGGGCCATCTGCCTGAATCTCAGTGGGGCTATAGGGGACGGTTAGTGGAACTGACGCCCTGGGGAAACAACTGGAGCCCTGTAACTGTATCCACTCTGAGGGGAGTGTGTACGGCACAGAACTATTTTGATTGGCTAGTCTGTTATCGATAAGGAAATGACGCCAATTGGGGGCATGTTTCAACACCGTGAACCGATCACATGAAAGCACTGGTCAAGTGCTGAGACGAACCCATATGATGAGAATAGCGTCTGGGACATGCTGACCATAAAGACTCTCAGTCGTGAAAAAGAGAGATCACCTGCTTGGCCAAGACACGTCATATCCGGTGTCCATGCGATGGGGTTGCGGTGCCTGAGTCAGGGGACGCCACTGTAAATCTTCTGGTTATGCACAACCGTTTTAGTGGGAAACGGAGACAGAGTCAAACGTGATCGACTCAGCCTCGTTCGACTGCCATGTGCAACGTAATAGGTCTCAAAACCAAGATTTGATATTACTATCATACACTCATGCCTCTTGTTTCACTCTAAATGAACAAACACATGTTTCTTTCACGCCGTTGCCAGCCTTCTGCGATCCATGATCCGGCATCCTACGCTATAGCAAACCCAAAACTCCCGCTTAAATGCCAATAAAATCCACCCAGAAAAGAGCCTGAGACTTGGGAAACCTGAAGTTCACTGCCAGAAACACAACTTGCCACTCGAAGTCGCTCCGGCTACCCAATCGCGTGATGGATGGAAGTGGGCGACGGCCGGGACGGCTGTGATGCCGTCGCCATCCAGCTGCGCAAGTTGACTGCCATCAGAAGCAAAGACATCCACGAACCTATTCATGTTTCCAATCACAAACTTCTGAATACCGTCGTCGGGACGTTTCTGCCATTGTGGCTTTAAGATCGTGACCCAGCGCCCAGTCTGATTGTTGTGTCGGACTCTGTGGGCGGGCTCCATCGTATCGGAGCTGATATCATGACCAGGTTTCCAGCTAGAAGCGTTGGCAAAGTCGTAGATTTTAATAGTGTCATCATAAGATGATGTAGCGATTTGTCCTCCAGGGCTCCAAGAAGCGTGCGAAACGGAGAGCCGGGACTCATGCTCGCCCAGGAGCGCAGGGTGTCGCAAATCACCCTTGCCAGTGATTTTGCGCAAGTCCCAAATTTTGAGAGTTCGGTCCAGCGAGGCGGTAGCTAGCAAGTGAGGTTGGAGAGGATGTAGCGAGAAACCACCAATCTTCTGTTCTGACAACGTCCATATCTCTGCATCGTCAGACGTTCGCGTGTCATATCGCCCAACACCACCATCGAGAGTAGAGAAGAAGAGAAGGTTTGGTTCGGAATCGGCCATATCGAGGGCGGAAAGTGGTAGCTCTTCATCCGCATCCGAAGGCGCCCACACCTGGACAGAAGTCTCCTTGTTCAGATCCAGTTTCCGTATAGACGAATCGTATGATGATGTGTACACAGAGTTCGACTCATGCTGAGAAAAGACAAATGACGAGATCGTCCTGGTGTGGGTTTTGAAGGCGGAGATAACAGGGTCGGGGACAGAGGCATCTTCGTCGTCATCGTCGATCTCGGGTGAAGTCTGCGAGGCGTCAAAGACACCCATAGAGCCTTCCTTATCGCCTGCAAATACGAGGGGCTTCGTCTCGATCGGATGGAAGCCTAGGGCGTAAACGCGCTGTGGTGTAATCTTGATCTCTGTGATGTAACTGTTAGCTGCACAATCTTGCTGATCGTGCCAAGCACCACTCACCATTGGGAGCCCAATGCTCATATAACTTGAGATCACCCATGCGGAGCCGAAGCTCCTTGAGCCCTTTGTCGGTCGTTTCCTTGACATCATCTTCTGTAAAAGTCCGTACACCAGGCTGTGCGCCGCGGACGATGCCCTTAATACCGTCAATACCAGCGAGCCACTTTTTGCCCTCGACGGCAATGTCTCCTAGGCTGAGGTCGTCGTTGACTCGCAGTTTCTTAGCCTTAGCTTGCTGAGCCACGGACTCTGCCTCAACTTCCATCTTCCTCTTCAACGTGTCATTGTCTGCGTCAATACCAGCGAGTCTCGAGCTTTGTCGGGTGGGCCTCGCGGGCTCTCGCTTGATGGGCGTTCGTGTTTTCGGGCGTGAAGGTGTTGTTTTCTTGGGTGGTGTCGGGGCGACTTTCTTAGCGACGACCGCGACATCGTTGAGCATCTTCTTATTGGCGGCGATGTTCTCCAATCGCCGTCTTTCGAACGCGCTCATCGGAGCGTCAGTCCCCTTCTTAGGAGGCATGATGAAGCGAATGAAATGCGAACGAGGGGTGAAGCTGGGAAGTGGTCTCGGTGAGGGTGAAGATTCGAGAGCCTGAGCAAAGATGAAGCGAAGGCTGAGCGACTGTCCTGCTTTGCGCAAAGAGAAAAGTGGGAGGAATCATGAATGGTGACGTGCAAGGCGCCAGCCAAGGCGCGACTCATTAATTGACTTTGGCGCGAAGTCACGCGTTTGGTTGCACAGCACGCGTTTCAATTCCGAACTTTAGCCGCTGGTCCCTGCATGCTCAGTGTCAATTTTCACCATCTTCAAGATTTCATGTGAAAGTCCAGGAGGCTCAAAGAGGTTCTCTTCACCACATAAAAAAATGTCTCGAAATCTTCTTCCATTTCTATACCAGACACGTACGCTGCAATTTGTATGCAGGCGTCCTGCGACATTTCTTTTCGCCCAAAAAGCAGGTGTTGCCACTTCACATAGACGCCCCAAAAGAATCGATAATTCCATCCCATTTGAGTGGGACGACGAGGAACAATCCAACACTCACGAAGATCCTTCTGAACAACAAGGAACTTTGACGCCTTCAGAAACTGAGATTTTCAAGAGCATTTTCGACGACATCTCTCAGGGCCGCTTACCCAAATCCAAGAAGCCTCCTCAACAATTTGCAGAGACATCTCCAGAATCAACCCAAGATGGACCAGAGAATCAGCGCATAGGCAACACACTCGTCGAGCAGGCTCGAGGTGCACAGTTCGGAGATGAGTTTCTCAAACGGTATCCAGCTTCGCTCCGAAGAGCTGCAGAGAACGCACTCGGCAAGTTTGAGCTTGCCCCTGCTCGCCCTAGGCTCCGTGAGATGACCGAACTGGATGAGGCAGAGGCAAAGCAGATGCGTGAGTGGGCTCACTATGAGAAGATCAGGGAGGAAGAGAAGGGGAGAGTGGAGAAGCTGATGGAAGCTTGTAAGACTGATCTTGAGCTATGGAAGGTCATGGAGAAGGAGGTATTTTCTCTACCTGAGAAGCTAGGCATCATTGAGGAGGTGAAGACTACGAAAAAGGGGCGCAAGGCCAAGAAGCGTGTGCCCGAGTTGTCTTCAGAGGTCAAGAAGCCGAAAGCCCGGGAGGAGGAGAAGCGTATTATGGATGTTCACGGACCTCTTTACTCTCACTACCTGAGCACCGGGCTCAAGCTTCTTGATACAGCATTCCCGAAACCATCTCTCCTCGCCTTCAACATTCTACCACGGATCAAGGAACTCGGCCTCTCTTCATTTGTCCTCGGAGCATCAACGCCCCTTTTCCTCATACTCGCCGACATCCACTGGAAGCGTTACGGTGATGCTACATCAGCTTTTGACGTCCTTGACGAGATGAACAAGGTCGGTCTGTTTCCGACTGATCATCTGGAGGACCTCGAGAGGCTAGTGGAGGAGATTGCCAGTCACTTGCACAGCTGCAGTTGGGGTGCTCAGGGACCTTTTGTCATGGCCATGATGGAGGCGCCTCCTTATGATGCTAGTCTTACTGGTCGCCTGGAACGCATGCAGGGACGGATTGCAAAGACGAACTTTTACAATATGAAGGATGAACATTTTAGGAATGAAAGAAAAGAACGCTTGGGGGATGAAGACTGAACAAAAGTGTTCTGGATGTACGATCAGAAGGGGACTGTATGAATAGTGTGTTATGATGAGGTATGGGATTGTATCAAAATGTATTTTAAGGCTTGCGACAGCGGCCACCCTGTACCAACAAAAAGCTATAGAAACTGGTTAGATATAACGAATCATTCGCATCTTAGAAAGCTGAGATCAAGCAAATTTCATCGAAGACATTAAGTAATAGCAACATACGAGGTGAATTCCATAGATTTTCAAACCATTTGACACGTCACAACTGCTCGTTTGTAATTTCAGATCCCAGGGCATACACCCTGCAAACGTTAGAAAATGCTAATCTACCTCAATCTAAACAGCACACGAAGCTATAGCACTCAGGCATCATCGGCCTCATTATAGCTTATAGCCATACAGCACATACTATCCGCAGGCGCCAAAAAGAAATTCGCGTTCCAGCGTCCAGGCACAGAGGATCTGGAGAGCCACAGAAATCATTAAAAAAAAAAGAATTGCCTGTGTATCACAGGTGGCTGGATCTCTCCCGCCGGGAATTGAACCCGGGTCTCAAGCGTGACAAGCTTGCATACTGACCACTATACTACGGAAGACTAACAGGTTGAAACCTGCTGTAGTGAGAGGGGGTTATGATAGAGTTGGAGATTTTAAAAACTATATAGCTGACGCCAACCTCACTTGCCGCATCCACTATATCGCACAGCCATTTGCATTCTATACCAGGCTTGCAGCTCATTTTGGATCCATTTCCACAGTTTCTCCGACAGATCTCGATTCTTTCATCATGTGCTCCCTTTCCCAGGAATCCCTACTGGCACATAATGCTCTCTGTTCTCAACACTTTTACTCGTAGCCGCCCAAAGCTGACTTTTAGCTCCGTCTTGAACGTCCACTCCGATTAAAGGAACGACAAGCTTTTAAATGATCTGACTAGAAGACTACCATCATTGGATTTCTGTAGCTCGGTCTTGACGGTCTCGGGGTGGGTCGATGCTGTTGTGATTTGAGGATAGCTATTCGCCATCTCGCGTGCGTATAGGACGTTGGCAAGCTTGCTCTGGCCGTACCTGTCGTTTGTTGACATCTCCTCTGCCGCAGTTTGAAACGAATCAAACCCAATACCGCCGGATGGAGCGAACTTGTGAGCAATAGAGCTGACACTGACAACCCTCACATCTGACCCGGAAGAAGCCGACTACAATAGAAGAGACAGAAGAAGCTTGAGAAACAGTGCTTGACCCATGTGATTAGTTCCGTTGAATCTCATATCCATATAGGGTTGCAGAAGGAGGGCATGTCATGATTACGGCATTGAGTAAAAGGATATCGATGCGAGTGGTAGAATTCAGAAGCGTTTGGGTTGCTTTCTTGATCGAGTTGAATGAGGCAAGGTCTAACTCGAGGAACCGGGTGATAGTTGTCGATTGAGGCAGTAGGTTTTTGATTCCAGCGATGGCAGTCTCGGCTACCTTAGGGTTGCGAGCTGAGATCCAAATTTCGAGAGGGTCATGTTTAGAGAGGTCAAGGGCGGACTGCTTTCCTATACCAGTGTTTCCGCCAGTGATCACGACGACTTTGCCTCTGAGCGAGGGAATGTCCCTGTCAGGATCGTAGTCTGTGAGGCTCGGTATTACTTGGGGTAGAGTGGTAAAGGTTCTAAGAAGACAATGACTAATAGCTTGCCAGCAACTTGCTTTTGGGGGCCAAGAAACGTCCTTTTATACCCCAGAATGTTCTCATTGTGCTATAATGCTATTTACGGAGCTTGGCAAGAAATGAGCAACTGAGCATTGGCAACATCCACTAATTTCATTTTTAAGGGTTTACGACCTCTTGGTTCATTCAGCTTGCAGAATACGCGATGCAGCCAATGAATAGTTTCCCACTATTGAGGTAGGCTATGTGCAAACCATGCGATGCTAGTCTACTTTCCCCCCTGCCCGAGATCACTTGACCAATTAAACATAATCACTGCCGAGGGGACGAATACAGAGAAGGATGGTGTTGAACGGGCTAGACCTATAGACCACATATTAGCCTCATGACCTTTGAAGAGGTCTCTTCATTTTGGTCTGACGGCAATCTCAACAGATAACCTGCCATGTTGTCTTATTTTCCATCAATCCTACCTCGTTTTCCCTCGCTGGTGTAAAATACACGAGGACAAGATTAGGATGCCGAACATGCAGGTAAGAAACACATTCTTATACGCAGGTCAAAGCTCAAGAGACAAGACAGGATCCGACGGGTCAAATACGACGAGACACGGCCAGCTTGTTCAAAATGTTCGCTCACAGGCCGCGTCTGCGACGGATATGGCGTGTGGGCTCGCAAGCTAGTCTTACCTGGTTCTTCTTTGACAACGAAGCCGAATCCCGGCTTGGATGTCTTTCCTTGCCTCGATGTCGAGCATCAAAGCTATTGTCTTGACTGGTTCATTTATCGAACCATCAAAAAGCTTCCTGGGATCTTGACTTCGGAACAATTCATGCTGGAAAAATAGAATAAAGCAATCGCTCAACTTCGGCCATACCTAGAGCCTGAAAGCCGAGGCTCACCCCAAGTAGCTGCCAATAGCCTGCTTGTTATTCTCTTGCCTGATATTCATACGGCGAAATTACAAGACGGATTATATGCATCTGAAAATTGGCATGAAACTTATCCTCAGGCTTCAAGCCTCGTTGGTTCTGGGGGCACGCCAGAATCATATCCCCGACTGTCTGAAAGAAACCTTTGCACGACTTTGCGTACAAGTCTCATCATTTACCAAAGTTACCTCTCACCCATTATTCGATGGCAACCATAAGGGCTTACACTTGCATTTCACCCTTGGATGAATCCATCTACGATATCTAGGATTGAGAATTCGCAGCCATGGCTACCTAATGCGAGGGCGTATCAGAAGCTGCTGCGCCACAAGCTACAGCTGATATCTCTTCTGGACATTGCAACGCAAACTTTAGCTTCAGTGCAGACATGGGCCTTATATCTCCTCTGTATTATATCGCGGTTAAATGCCAAAATCCTGATATCTGACGGCGCGCTGTGACACAGCTGACGTATATCACGCCCCAAGAAGAGATCTGCGATGAGACGTCGGCAGTGTGTGTCCTCCGGAGGGTGATTGCGGTCGAAGGAAAAGGCTTTCACGATGGGCTGCTCAGCACCCCCAACCGAGGAGAATGCATCATACCATCATTGCCAAACAATTTCAGAATTAGTCAAGTTCACTTGAAACTCCCTGACAATGGAGTCAATAGCTTACTACTGACGTACAAGCAAACGCTAGACAATGGGGAGTATACGGTCGTTCGAGAGACATGCCGGTTCAGTGAACAATATGAGACACCGATATGCTTAGGTATGATTCCCAAACTACGTAATAGTTATAATGGATTAGCTATATCAACCAAATTCTCGCCGAAAGGACTGATTTGTGCCGATAAAAAGCTCTGTCGCAGCATCAGGCTGTAGTCGCATTTGAAACGTTCGTTAGAGCTTGGCAAGAATGGGACTCAGGCTGAATGTTTGATATCATATAAGATTGGCGGTGCCATCAGCTTCTAGCATCTTAGATCAGCGACCCACATTGCTTTCTCGACTCCTGAACGGTACTATTTAACTGGTCTAAATGTTTATATCTTTTTTGGCTTTTTAGTATATTGAGATTGTAATCTATACGTGGAAGTCTAGAGTGCTAGTTTACTCTATAGAGCCGGCAACTCAATAGAGACCACTGCAACTGAATGTCAACTCTATGGGCTGGCTCGAATGATATAGTTGAGCTAGCGACTTGTTGGAAGGTCGAGATTTGGCGTTCTGGTTGGACGTTCAGGGTGGTAAAAAGCTAGTAATTAAATGTATATACAGCGTTATGAAATGCTTTTGCTAATCAAGTCAAGTAGTCACTTTGGCCGAGTGGTTAAGGCGATGCCCTGCTATCTCCGGATATCTTGACAGGCATTGTGTTCGCACGCGTAGGTTCGAATCCTGCAGGTGACGATTGCTTTTTGTGTTTTCTGGTGTCTATATAGCTTTTTGCCCTTCTCTGTCTTCCAGACCGCGAGGTTATCCTTGGACTAGGTTGTGGCGCTATCCCGTCGGCTGCTCCCGCTTATTGAAGTTACTGTTTGAGGAACTTGTGGGGATGGCCTGACGCATTATGGGGTGCACAACCCCGGTAGAAGCCTTTTTTTACTGTTCGTTCGCTTGTACTCACAAACTAGGTATCAATGAAGTCTGACAGCGACTTTGCGCAATGTTGATGTAGGCGTTTGTTGTTTGTGGCGGTACCTGTGAGCCTCAGCTCAGGGTCAGGGGTACTGACCAATCAGTGTCTAATTTGCTGGCGTCGAATGTGGGCCTGCAGTTTGATTATCTCGATTTAAATGCTGACAGGTCTCAACGCGTGTTTGCGAAGCACCCCTTTCATTGCGATCTTTGCCAAGAATCTAGCCCAGACCAAATTGTAGATCTTCAATCTCTTTGCCAATCAAGATCCAATTGTTTTTGACAACATGGGTTCGTTCCTATCACGCAATGAGTTCCCGGTCGAGGGTAGAGTAAGTCGATTCCAGCACCACTAGTGTAGCTTCTCGACTAAAACACCACAGACTGTACTCATCACCGGTGGTTCCCGAGGTCTTGGCCTAGCAGCAGCTTGCCAACTCGCAGCAAAAGGCGCCAATGTCGCTATCGGTGCACGAGACGCTGAAGTCCTAAAGGAAGCCATTGCGCAGGTCGAGCAATCTGCTCGTTCACCAACTCAGCGCTTCTTTTCACTCACAGCTGATGTCACGAAAGCTACTGAATGCGCTCGCGTCATTGCAGAAGTAACTGCATGGAACGATGACAACCCACCGGATATCGTGTGGTGCGCTAGTGGAAGTGCCCATCCCACGTTGTTTGTGGATACGCCCATTGAGCAGCTTCAGACTATGATGGATAGCAACTACTTTTCAAGTGCGTACATGGCGCATGCTACGCTGAATGCCTGGCTGCGGCCGGCCATAGATGGGACTGCTAAGAAGAGTTCGTTGCCTACACCACCGGCAGCTCGTCACATCATCTTTACGGGTTCTTTCGTCTCCCTGTATAGCTTTGCAGGCTTCACTCCTTACTCCCCTTCCAAAGCTGCCATCCGATCTCTGTCCGACTCACTCTCACAAGAGATGAACTTGTACGCTGGTGCTCACCCCAATGAGCCGCGCGTGCGTGTCCACACCGTCTTCCCGGCTACGATGCCAACTAAGTCCCTAGACGATGAGAATCGAGTCAAATCAGACGTCACAAAAGCTCTTGAAGAGGGTGATCAGATTCTCACACCAAATGAGTGTGCTCGACGTGCGATTGCGGGGCTTGAAAGGGGAGAAGAACTGATTGCGACGAGCACTATTATCAGACTGGTTATGACGACTGTTATGGGCGGCGCGATCCGAGGCGGATTTTGGACGGGATTGGTAAATACGTTGTTGAGTTGGATTGTGATGATCGTGATGGTGTTTATTCGATGGGATATGGATGTCAAGGTGAGGAACTGGGGCAAGAAACATGGCTCCAGTGGCAAGGCGTCTGAGTAAGAGGTAAAGGGTCTTATAGGCCTATGGTACACGTTTTATAAATAGCATTCCGAGTTGCAACTTCAGTATAGTAACAAAGTCTATGTTATTGGCGCAGGCAAAGATTTTAGGCTTCCTGTTTGGACCAAGCTGGTTAAACAGATTGTCGTTCTGTGAAGAAAACCTATTTTATAGTGCAGAAGAAGCGGTCCTATCCAATTTGTATATCTTTATAGTAAAAAGATCATACACAGTGAATATATGAAAGAAAAAGAAAAAAATATCCAGGGCCACCGTAAACTTCAAGTCATATTCGATTAGCCCTCGATCTCAACCCAATCAATGGACTGTGTAAAGCCCTTAGCCATGGGCTCACCCCTGACCAGACGAGGACCCAGAAGAAAGTCCATAGGCGCGGTAGGAATATACTGCTTGTCGGTCACCTCCTTGAGTAACTTTCCATCGAAATAGAATGCAACATGATCGGCGTCGTACTCAAGCGTAGCCTCATGCCACGTCTCATCATACAAATCAACTCCCGTATCAACAGGAATTGAAATATCATTGCCCTCCTTTGCACTCTCAAACAGAAGCTCGGTTTTACCCAAGTTCTTGCCGTCAGTCGTATAGCCAAAGTTGATCTCGTTGAAGCCATTATCCCCGGTGTCGTCCCATAGAGCGACTCCCCACCAGACAGGCTCGTCGGGTTTGGCTGTCAGCGAGAAGGAAACGGTGAAGCGGCCGGATGTGAAACGTTTGGGGGTGTAGCGTGCTTTTGACCAGGAACCCTTATTGTTGGGGACGATGCCGGATTGGAGGCGGAAGCGGGCTTTTTCGCCCTCGATGATGGGACAGGTGTATTCGCAGCTCCAGACCTTTTCATCGAAAGTGGTGAAGTCATCTCTGAACAGGTCGCGCTTGACGTGGACGTGTCCAGGGTCGGTGGGTTGAGCACTGATACCGGCTATGAGAAGGGCAGCGGAGAGGATGGTTTGCGCGTTGAAATACATGTTTGCTTTCTCAAAGGCTGTTTGAGGAGAAATCGTGGTTTCAGTGTTTACTATTGTCTGTAGAAGTATCAACATTTACGGGAACGAGCTCTGTCTTATATCCCCATGATCAAAAAGAAACTACGATCAATCACATCATAAGGAAATGATAGGATCAGTTGAAGGATTCAGGATGAATCGAAGGATTGTGGCTCATACGCTAATAGCTTGGATACATTTGCCAAGACTGCCACCACGGTTTGTGACCGTTTGTCCATTAATAGGCAATTTGTATCGTCAATTGGATGTTATGGCTATAGAACAATCTTCTTAAAGAGGAATGGACGCGAATTTGGGTGTCATCTCTATGATCTCGGCTTTGATTTGATTGCATTTTTTCTTTGTTCCGAGTGAAACCGCCACAATTCTATTGGTGATGTTGCGACCCATATAGAGGGTTTGATTGGACACACGTCTGGCCCAATACCCTTTGGCCATCTCAATTATCAAGTTACGATTGCTCAATCACTTAATTATAAGAATCTTGTTGGTTGTGTCGCAAAGACACACAAACAAGCCTTTGCCTGAAATCTCAGAAGGATTGGCCCAGCGTATGATGATACCCTGTCACTGTCAATTATCGTAAGATGCCAAGGCTTGTTGGTCGCTTGAAGTTTCAAACCCACAGGGTCCGTTTGTTGTCTTCCCCAAACGGATAGTGTGATCTGATCTGTCAATTCGGATAACATTTTGGGTTTCACTACGAGTCCCATTCAAACAGCTGGTTCCAGTACACGGCCCAGGAAAATAATACATCAAAGTAGTCAACCCCCCTCCAGAAATAAGCAGAGAAAGCAGCTGGATATATGAGTATTGCCTAATTAATTATTAAAAATTGTTCCCAACTTGTCCTTGTATAACCTAAAGTACTGTGTTAAACCTTGAAGGTACCCGACCACTTCCACGTTCAACCATTCGACGACTCAGACCTTGCCCGACTTGAGTAATTGCTCTTCGGGTTTGCTTGCACGCTCGCAACCAATCCTGCCTCGTCATGCCCGAAATCATAGTCGTTGGGCATTTCCTTCCTCGAGGTGTCGACTTGAAATGAACGGGTCATCATGATTTCTCCGTGCCTGCTTAACTCAGCGCGACCCGAGCTCTGGAACCCATGTGAGGGATAGCTGTGAGATGGATAGCCATGACGCCGAACCAATAGGGCACTTATGGAAGGGAGACATGCACAGATCAAGCCGATGCCAGCTTCTGCATTGCTATAGATGCTTGTTAGCCTGGTGGTGTGGAGTAGAAGGGAAGTGCATACCCAGAGAGAATGACTTTAGTGAAGACGATAGTCTGATTGATTGAATGGCGTTCATGCAAAATCATCGCCAAGCGGTAGATGCTGAAAGCAGTGGCAATACCTCCAGCACAAAGAATTCCTATTATGCGAAGTCTCTTTCGTCTCGACAGCTGCAACGACCATGTAAGTGGTGTCGGAAGAAACAGGATAGCCAGGTCGCTGATGACGCTAATGATAGCATCAGCCGTGATGATGGCGTTCTGATCGAGGCACTTGTCCATCTCTGCGTGCCAGTATGCGCTGATGGGTTTACAGATGAATATCTTGATGAAGAGCCCGGACACGTAATAGGCGACGAGCATTGCGATGAATACGTAGATGCCTATCATTGTTTTCTTATGGACTGAACCGAAGACTCGTATGATGATGAACAGGAGGGAAAGTTTGACGCCTAATGCCATAGGGGCATAGAAGATGGTGGCAGCATATCCGCACTGGGAACGATCCATTAGAAGAGTCTTGTGGCGAGATCTGTAAAGGCTGGACTTACCTGGAAGAACGATGTTATATCCTCAGGGCTGACCTCCCACTGATTAAGTCCAGCACCGTACGTCCCCGCTGAAATATGTTAGTAGTTACTAGAGATGGAAGAGCACGAACATACCGACACAAGAAGTGATACAATAGCCAACCATCAATAAAAACGACGTATAGGTAGCAACTGGAAAGAGTTAGTGGAACATCACATAAAAGAGCCATGATTGAGCACTCACTATCATCACGAGTAATACCTCCACCCATCACCTTGGACTTGGCATAGAACCGAGTCACAATAAAAGTCGACGTGAACGCAAGAGTCAGAGCCTGAGTGACATAGTTGGTCGTCTTGAGAACGTCGACAGGATTCTCCAGATCTGGTTCGACGCCTGCAGGCGGAGGGGCTGCGCCTGGGAAGTTCATGGTCAAAAGAATCAGGCCCTAGTAGACCAACGCACAGGAACAAGTCTGCGGCAGACAACAAGGTGAGAAAGATCAGGGTTAAGGGTGGGAGAGGGCCACATGTCTTATTATTTTCTGCGCGGTAGGGCCTCCAAACCTCCACCGGACCCAACCGTCAAACGATGTGAATCATTTCCCGCTTCAGTATGCGGGCATTTAACTGCGTTGCAACAGAACGATTACTGCTTATGCTATGATATAGCTCTCATCTGTTTTAGCATGTTTACTTTTGCTTCAACGGTCAAATTAGGCATTCCATTGGCTCCATGGCCGGGTTCCTGGGCTCAACGCTCCATCCGGCTCGCAGCCGAGTGAGATCGACCTGACGGACGGGGGTACACAAAGAAGTTTAAGTAGGTATCACTGTAGATCACTAAGACTGGACTAACTACTCTGAGTTATTGGATAGAAGAAAAGGAGACGGCGTACTTTCTAGTATGTTTATTGCACTCTAGTAAGGCTTCTGTTTCTCGAGGCTGACTGGGGCATAGGACAATGTACAATACTCGGTTTCTTCCTGAGGCGAGACAAGAGACGGCTGTTGAGACCAGGGACCAAGAACCAGTCTGTCAAGGATCTACATGACAACTTCAACTTCGGAACATTAATCGTCAGGGACGCGTTATCTGCCACCTGAGCCTAATAGTTGTCACGTCACGCCCGCACCGAGCCTAATGCCGTAGAGCCCGTGCGGTAACTAAGAGTGGGAATTAGTCTGTCGTCGTTTTAGTCTTGTCGCAATAGTGGGTACTCTTTTCCGGGACTACCGAGAATCTGATTTGGTCGGATAAGTTCGGTGGCATATGTGGAGGGATTTGCCTTAGGATAACGCTCCTTTTACTAGATCTGGCTGTGTTTGCTTGCCCAGCAGTCTCAACCATGATTGAGCTTATCGGAGTCGAGGCAAGATAGGCACGATAGGCAAGGAATTGCAAAACTCCCTGCCTATCCATGCTTGTTGTGGACCCAACGCAGAGTTGCACTCGGCAAAATGTCTGCGTTAGCTCGAGTTCCAAGGACCGGGGACTAGGGCCTTGTTTCTGGAGAATTTCAGAGCGCAAAGATCATCAGGAGGCATCGTCGACGTTACATCCAACTCAATGCTGCGCCTAGTTCAAGTTAGTGCCGTAATGGGATAGGTTCATGGGTTGATAACGACACTCAAGAGAGAGGATCGTCCTTGTTAGTGGAGAACGCCGAGGCGGCGTAGTTGAGGGAAATGTTTCATGCGCTGGATTGTATGGGGTATGAAATGATTGTTAAAAGGTCGCATTGACCTTTCGAAACCGTCCTGGTTTCTTGGTCCTTGTATTGCATGTGATACCGGACGGTGATATTGTTGGTTTGTCGATCAACTGAGAAAAGTAAATATCTTGGCTTGGCTTGATAAGTTGACCTTGCAGACGGGTAAAGACCAAAGACACACCCAAGTACCGTTTCTTGATACGATTCCCAAACTCTAGTCAAGTTTGTTACTCTATACCTTTTCGACAATGGGTGATATTCTTGATGCTGGCGCGGCTTCTAAGCTGTTCACGCCTCTCGATATTGCCGGTGGAAAGATTCATCTCAAGCACCGAATTATTCATGCGCCTCTTACGAGAAACCGAGGCACACCGGTGAACGAATCCACTCCCGAGAACCCTAACCGACTGTGGGTTCCCAACGATCTGATTGCCGAGTACTACAGCCAAAGGGCAACCGATGGAGGTCTAATCATCTCTGAGGGCCTTCCGCCATCACTCGAGGTAACATTACCTAACTATTTAAGTTTAATAAGACGCAACTGACAGTCTACGCTAGGGTAATGGTATGCCAGGAGTCCCTGGTATCTTCCTACCAGAACAGGTCCGAGGCTGGAAGAAGGTCGTCGACGGTGTTCACGCCAAGGGAGGGTACATCTACGCTCAGCTCTGGCACTCTGGTCGCGCCAACATCCCTCAGTTGACTGGCACACCTATTCTGTCTGCCTCTGCTATTCCTTGGGACGATCCCAATGAGACTTTTTCCTACCCAGCTCCCCACAGCACTACGCCCGTCAAGCTCGCCGAGTATCCACCCATCGAGATGACGGTCGACAAGATCAAGAGCACGATTGGTGATTTTGTCAACGCGGCTAAGAATGCTATGGAGGCTGGCTTCGATGGTGTTGAAGTTCACGGTGGAAACGGATACATTGTTGAGCAATTCCTTTCTTCCAACGTTAACAAGCGAAACGACCACTATGGTGGCTCGGAGGAAAAGCGATCCAACTTTGCACTAGAGCTCATGGAGGAGCTGGCAAAGACTATTGGTCAGGAGAACTTGGCTATCCGTCTATCTCCCTTTGGTCTCTTCAACCAAGCTCGTGGCGAGAAGCGAGTTGAGACTTGGGGTCACCTCTGCCGTGAACTCAAGAGCCGTCTTCCCAACCTCTCCTACGTCAGCTTCATCGAACCCCGCTATGAGCAAATTTTCTCCGAGGCTGAGAAGCAGAAGTTCTTGAGCTCTTGGGGTCTTCCCACCGTTGATCTGTCAATGTTCCGCTCCATCTTTGGAGATACACCTTTCTTCTCTGCCGGAGGTTTCAATGACGTGAACTCGTGGGGAGTGGTTGAGAGCGGCAAGTATGATGGTCTGGTTTACGGTCGTTACTTTATCAGTAACCCTGATCTGGTGGAGAGATTGAGGAATGGTTGGCCTCTTCAGCCTTATGATCGAACAAGATTTTATGGGCCGTTTGAGGACAATTCTGTTAAGTACACGGATTATTCTTTATATAAGGGAGAATAGGAAGATGCTGGGCCTATGGATTTGGAAAGCGCTTGGATATGAAAGATTACTACATATTTACTAAAGCTGAAATAACGATAGATATCAGCGTTTAACCTCATATGATAAACTAGGCAATCGAACTTCCGATTCCTGAATCGCTTGGCGTTGGTGGTCTCTTATGTGCATTGCCCTGCCATTCAGCACTTTCACATCCATTACTGCTCCTCTTACTATGGCGATGAAGGGGACCCAAATGGCTTTGTTTTCTTCCAGGCTTGCATCGTTGCACGAATTTCGATAAGCGTGATCTCGAAGAGATAGTTGATGCCACTTCGCTCATATCAACATCGACACGGGTGGTTTCTTGCGGCGTGCTTGGTAGCGAGATGGCGATTTGGGGCTGAAGCTTGCTTGTTTCTTCGTGTATTTGGATTTTTGGACAGGCGTCTGGATTCTCCGTGGTCTCGTCCTTGACTTGAAAGTCGAAAATATTCCACCCTTGGTTGATATCCTCCATCTTGGGTGTTACACCCGGCGCTGTGCAGGTTTGAATCTGTGACTCTACTACCAAAGCCGGCGATCGTGTTTCAGGTTCATTATGTGTTTGTCGAAATGTGGATATGGAGTTGTAGAAAGTAGATGTATATTGTCGTCGCTGTCTCATGGACCTCAACTGTAATGTAGTTATGGCGAGTTCTTTGACCATGGACTTGGAAGTAAACTTAGCACGACTCTTGTGAGAACTGAAATTTAGAAAACACATACCCATGTGGTGCTGGGATCTAAGAGGACTCTTCCTTCTTCTCGACTCTTGGTAGGTAAGCCAAGGTGATTCAGAGCCTCGACGCTGGCCCATTCTTCTCCTATAGCCACAAACTCCTGTTTCATAGCTTGATGGTCTGTCTCGCTGGCTGGGTAGAACTGTGGCAGATATCCGCAGTGGAAGAACTGCAGGAAAACTGGTTGTTCGTTGATGAACCACGTTTCGCCAAGATCTGGAACATCAGCATTCGTACGCAAGAACTTTGTGGTAAACGTACCATTTCCTCGTATGTAAATGAGTTTCATATCTTGACCACGTACTAACGTGTGGGCAAGATCCAAACCATGCGGATTCCTAGCTGACCTATCACCAACAAGAGCACCCATAATCGCTTTGCCTGGTATTCCACGTTGTGAGGCTAGTTCATCGCAGTTCCGGACCGACTCTTCACCCTGTCTGACAATAGTCATCTTCATGCATGGGGTAATGTCAAGTTTAGGAATTACTGGTCCAGTCTCAGAGTCAGCCATGTCAGCTTGAGGCAGAACGACAACGTGCGGCTTCTGGAATTTTGGCTTCGAGGGACTCGCTTCGGGCATTGGGCTGGGACTTCTGGTTGGATGGGATGTTGGTGGCGAAGGATTTGTTGCTGCTGGTGGGGATGTTGATGGTGGCGGTGGTGGGAACGCCTCCGGTGATGGAAAATATGGCTGACCCCAAGCTGTTTGATGATGAGGTGGTGTTGGGTATCCTCTCTGAGGACCATAAGGCCGACCATGATCGCCATATGCGTAAGGTACGGACTGTTCATCAGGAGTTGAGGCCTTCGGTACGAAGGGGCTCTCCGGTCTCACGGCCGGGCGAGGAACTTCGACTCGAGCTGGTCGAGGTACCCGTCTCCTACTCTGTTATAGTGTAAGTATGAAACAAGATGCAAACAAAAAAAGGTTGTTTCTCGTAGCTGGAGCTTACCCTTGACAGGCAGGTAGCACACTTGCACGTTTCCACACGTTTGCCATGTGAAGGTCGACGGTGATGTTGGGTCGTGTTCTCATCTTCACTGGCAGCAGAAGAGGCAGGCCCTCGTCTATGAGGCTGACAAGCCTGAGCTAGTGTCAGCACATCTCGATCCAAAGACGATACCTGTTGAGGGGAAAGAGGACCAACTCACCCGTTGAGGCATGCTTTCCCATTCACTATTATCAGTGCCATATATCGATGAATCTTCTTCCGAGTTTGGTTGAGGATCAGCGTGTCCCTTCTCGATCTCGCTTTCGCTCAGAGAGGTCCAGGCTAAAAGCAGTTGATTGACGACTCTCCTTGGTTCTTGTAGATCGCGATATCGGCGTCGCGGCTTGACTGTGGTTCTTGAGTCGTCGGTTTCAAACAAGAAACAAGCGTCCTCCTCTTCTTCTTCCTCTGATGTATCATCTTCCTTAACATCAGGTTTGCGAGCAGGGATCTCGTTGAGAAAAACTAGTTTGTAGAGGAACGTAGCTGCATCTCCTTGAATATGAAATTTTCGACCGAATTGAGCAACCTTGCCTGATAAAGGATCACACCCTCGCCTACCACGGCTTGATTCCCCATCTTCAGGGTCTGCATGACTTTCTAGGTCATTAGCAGCGATGCTCTCCCCAGAACGGTTGGATTGACCGTGGCGCTCGGATTCTTGATCGAATTTGTGCCCCAAAGTAACTAAAGAGTACAGCTCGGCAGTTTCACTTCCGGAGATGGAGTGGCGACGCTGACCAGGCACTGCCAGATTATGGACTCCTGCTCTACTTGTGTCGGACTGGCCATACAAGTCTTCGGTTCGTCCGTGCCCAGGTATTTGGGACTGGCGTGTTGGACTCGGATATCGCTTTGTAGTGCGGACAGGTGGGTTTGGGGCTTCTGGGAGAGAGCACGGGCTGTTGTCGCTCTGTAAAGATGCTTGTCCAGCCTGGATAAGACTCTCTGCCTCTATTCTGAACCTATTCCCTTCCTTCTCTCCGACATTTGAGTTTCTGTTGAGTTAGATTCGTGAATTGACAATGATTGTGTATTGATTCATACCCATGTATTGACTTGGTTGTGATTGCCAAGTTCAAAACGGCAGCTTGTAGGCCCAATGTAAACTTGTGCTTCTCAATGTCAGAGAGAAGTCTCGACGCTTTCATCCACTTCAGCCTCTTGAATATTGTTTGGTCGGAGGCAATTTTTTCAATCTCCTGCTGAGTAGCCTTGATGTTCTTAATCACCACTTCAATGCCTTCAAAGAGCGACGGCTTAGCATATGGAATGCCATTGGTAATGATTTCGCGCAAATGTTCGAGCGTGACAGTCAAGCCTGACATCTCAATTGCGATTGAGAGGATCGATTGGGGCGCATTGCGAACAGTTCTGATTAGCCTGAATAATGTATTCGATAGGGCGGCTCCCGCTGTCGCTATCCCGGCAATGCTCGCTATGATGGATAAAGGGTCCATTGTGAGCCGTGGTCATGGATTGCAGGAGTGAAGAGAGAAACAAAGAAAACAAAATCAGGGCTGGAACCTTGAAGAGGGGATTTTTCAATCGGCTGAAAGATAACCAACAGATCGCCCTGGGTAGAGGTTGCCTTACGGCTGCCTTTGTAGGCTGTGCAACATCAAGATCCCTGTCTTGCATATTCAAGCTGCATGTCAGACCTTCTGCAGTTAGCCTAACAAAGCCTCGCGCACTTCCCCATCAACACGGCATGTTCACCCTCTTGAAAGCAGTCATAAATTGAAGATTGGCGATATAGTCTTGGCCTTGGTCGCATATGGCTGTCAAAAGGAGTGAACCCTTGAAGGATACTCAGGAGTGGGGATGTTGACCAGCGAGACTGATGAATAACGCAGATCAAAAACATTTGTATTCCAAGCAAAGATGATCAGTTGCGTTGCTCGACCGATAATGTTCTGAGTACTTGTATTTGATCGCAGGAAACCGCTCACTGCCCGCGGCGATTTGCAAAAACATGCTACATGTTTGGGTCTGTATGTACCCCAGCCCAGCGAAAGGCTTCCCTGAATCGTCACGTAATGTAAAGGCTTACCAACAGAGATTTCCGAAAGCGCGGAGCAGGTAGCATTGTGGACTCGCTTTGAAATGTATGTATTGCATGAAGATATACGCATGGCCATCTCTGAGTTAGCTACCAGGGGTGGAGTTCTATCGCCTTCGAGAACCGAAATGCCATCTTTTCCTTTCTTGTAATAATCGTTCTACTTCATTCCAGTATTCTTCCGGGCCAACTTCAGCCGCTTGATCGCTGGGAAGTCGACGGATTGCATCAATGTAGTCTATATCTCTCAATCTCCCACCGCGAATGTCAAGAAACGGGAGATGTATACGCCCCTTTGGAGATGCTCCAGCATCTAGCAACGCCCTCACCAATTTCAGTCTCGCCTCATGCTGTTCGTTCCGTACTACATAAGCTCTAACTGTCCTGAACATTTGCCATCCAAAGATAGCATTGTGGAGTAAAGATCTTCGATCGCCCTTTCCTTTCAAGAGGTCCTTATTCTGCTCAACCTTGGCAATCACGTAGGGGGTCGCCACGAATTGAGCAGCGACACCAGTGAAGCAATCTTCTGCATTATCCCGCAATGTATCCTGACTCAACGACCAATGACCAACTTCATATGCATCATTTCTCTCGAGTGTTGATCCCAAATTCTGGTCGTTTCTGTGGTTTCTGGAGAGTGCCCGATTGATGTATTGTATAAGGTTCGGTTTCGTAGCATTGCAACCAACAGTTCTTATGGCCAAATCTGCAAACTTTGGATCGTCTTCCGCGGTTAGACGCTTTGTTTCCAGATCGCATGATTCTCGTAGAGTCTCCATAAGACGAATTAATTCAGGTGTTGAATGAGGCGACTCGACGACTCTTGAAGCGTGAAAAAGGCACAGCTGTAAAGAGAACCAAAAATCAAGCCATTTACGGCGCGGTATTGTGTTGCAGAAATCGCCAACGTGTGCTTCTAGCAACTTGAGATTTACATCAAAATCTCTGGGTAGGCGGGCTGCCATTGCTGATGATACCTGAGGCAGTGACAGCCACTCTTTGACACTCCTGTGGTGGTATTGGACACTGCCAAAGGTCTCAACTTCCAACATTCCCCGTGTGGAACTATCAAGACGTCGTCCAAGAATCTTAATTGCCGCTTGTTTAGCTTCATCAGAGTCAAGAAGCGTCCTCTCTTCGACGAACCATAGATATTTCACATACAGGGGTATCGGAGTCTCATCAACAAGACGGAAGTAAACAGCAGCTTTTCTAGCATTCTCAACATCAACACTTTCGCTTATCGCAGTGTATAGTTTAAGAATGTCCGTGGGCAAACCGTCAATGATTGAATGGAGTTCGTGCAAGCTCTTTCCCTTGGCCATGGCAGCCACTAGCTCTCGTACTACCAAGTAAACCCAAAGAAAGACTCCATCTGCTTTGATCGACATGGATTCGCGCAACGATTCTGCCTCACTGGGTGATAGCGTCTGCCATTCCTTGAAGGCAAGGCTTGATTCAAAATGACCATTGATGTAAGCGTCGATGTCTGGTGCCGTGAGATGTTGCATGGTAAGTGTGGGGTATTGGGCGAAGGTATCAGAGAAGGCTGTCCATGGACGGCTTCCAACGCATGTCTTGACACCATATCCTATGGTAGCTTGTTTTGTCCAGTCGAGCAAGGTCTCAAGCTCGCCGTCAAACTCATCCAAACCATCGATGAACATGACGAGTTTAAATGAGGTACCGTTTAGAGAAGCCAGGTTCTGAAAAGCGTCTTGCAGCTCCTCCCATTTCCACTCCGGTGCCGACCCTTCCCAGCCTCGAAGAGCGTTGTATGCTGCCCAGCGACGAGGTGTGACCTTGGCGATCAAGTCCGGTCTAGCTTTTAGACACTGCCAAAGAAGAGTCCTGACAAGACCTTCTCGGGAATGCTGCAAGGGATCTGGAGTAGCTTCCCAGAAGTAAAAGTGAGCGAATAAGACAGGCGATCCGTCGGCCCAGTGTTGCAGATGCATCATAGTTGATGGATGGTGAACAATATGCTTCATCAAGGTAGACTTTCCAGACCCCGCTTTACCAGTGATCCAATAGAGAGGATCTTCGCTGTTTCTCAACCAATTCACGAATTTGGTTTCCGAGTCTTCGTGGAAGATCCATTCATAGGTTGATCTGTATGTCTCTGGAATCGCCTGGTCTCTTGACTCGATGGATTCGAACCACAAACTGTGGAGAATGTGCTCCTGGATAAGACTCATGGTTGTACCTTCTTCGTTCTCGGACAGTATTTCGGGATCAGGAATCATGTTTGAATCTGGTTTCCAATTTGTTTTCCACAACTCTTCGAAAAGCAGACTGCGCTTGTTGACTGCTTCGGCAGTTCCGTTAGTGGTAATTTGAACCAGACGTTCCATGAGCCGATTGACCTTTTGATCGGTCTCATTGACGATGGCCTCAATCTTTCCCATGTGCTCGTCAATATACTTTTGTCTAGACTTGCCATGCACCTTTTCTTCTCCCCTAACATATTCGTCAGAAAGGATCTTGGAGATTTATTGCCTCAACTTATGCAAACTTACCAGAGCGATACGAGAAGCGCCATGGTCATTTCTGATTGTATATGCCGGAGTCGCTGATCTAGCCGATTGATCTTACCCTGAGACCACATCGCCTTGAAAGCTGTGGCAACACTGCTGACAGCATAATTGAACTTAGTGTCGCCACGAGCCTGGAGGCTGCTAAGAGCTTGTTGAAGTTCATTTCGAATATTGTTGCACTCTCCACAAAGTCTAAGAAGCGTGTCTTCGGAGGTCGTGCGGGAGGTAGAATGACTGTTTGCCAGAGATGACGATACTTGGTCTCCAACAGCCGCAAGATCTTGGGCGATTCTGTCTAAACGAACACTTTGGGACGTTGTTCCCGATGGAGATGTGTACACTTCGCGCGCCTCTGTCAGAAGAGTTCTAGTGAACTCAACAAACGTTATGACTGTACCAGCGACTTGGAACGCCGTGATAGGATCCATCTTGGTATTGGAGAGCAGAAGTGAGTGAAATATGACGAGAAAAAGGAGAAATTAGCTGAGATCAGGCTGGGGAGTTTCCAAATAATACTGCTGCATGACCCCGCCTGATCAACACCAGATTTGATATGACTGGATGAGCCTGCATGAGCAATATGCACAATTGAGGCTGTACGCTATGTGGCGCTGCTAATCTGCCTTATGGGCTGAGAATGCCACGTAGTCAGCACACAAGAGGTGGTTCAAGGCGGCCTTGTCACGGCTCGAGCCTTGAGCAAGCATCTCGAGAAACACTAAAGAGAGATCAACCATTCAATCAATGATTGGCAAATCACCGCATCCGTTAGATAAATAAACCACAGGTTTTGGAAAATAACTCATACAGGCCAGTGACATAGGAAATATATTTGTTCTGCAACCTCCTGGAGTAAGAAAGAGCGCCGTCAACAACAACGAAGAAAGTAGCATCTAAGTGCTAAACTACATAAGTCGTGCTATAAAGCTCAGCTAATGATAGCCATAACTACATAAATGTGTCGAGGTTGCCAAAGGTTGCCCATAACGGCGATGAAGGTGTGATATTGCGTATCCTCTCTTTTGCCGCCGCCACCTCATCCTCACTATTGTAAGAATCGCCCTGGGGAATTGTGAAATTCGCCAGCATAAGAATTTGCTGATCCTCAAGCTCCGGCCAATCCACTCCGCTTTCCACGCATCCCGTCTTTGGCGGTCTTGACGAGAGTTTCCTCTCATATCTGTCACGAAAGATATGGTGCTGCGCAAAGGCATGATAAGGGTGCCATCGCGGACGATTTGTGCGCGTCCCATGAATTGGAAAAGGACATGATGAGTTCTCACTCAAAGGCGAAGTCAAAAAGTTTATTAAGGCGTCGAATTGCTGTTTGCTTGGCGGGTAGAGAGTCTTGGGTCCCTTGACCAGGTCTCCATGTATCCACATCGATTTGCACTGGAGAATTTGAGTTAGCTTGCACCACTCAGGATACGGACAGCAGGTGATGCTCATATTGCAGGCTTACCTCTGCCTCACTCTCGCCGCGATCAAAAACGACAACGCCTCGGAAAATCTTGGATTCGGCCCAGTAACCAGCGACGTCGGCAAGTCCTCTGGGATACTGCTGAAAAGATCGATATGACCGATGAGAAAATGCGATAGGTGGGGGCTTGTAGTATTTACGGGACTCTACCCCGTTCTTCTTCTCTTGCAAAACCTTGTCTCTCCAATCTTGATAATATTTGTGTTTATGTGCTCCATTGTCGAGTTCGAAGAGATAGGCTCCGATCTGATGACAAGCCACGACAACTAGCTCAATAAGACGGAAATTATATTCATCAGATCCCGTATCTACTTCTTGGAATCTAATCAGAGTCTGAGAATGTGTTAGATAAAGCTGTTGAGTTGTACAAACTGAGTGTGTATCACCTTGGGTTCAAATTGTAGCTGGGACAGGTTGAACTCTTTTCTGACATCGCGCGCTTTCTCCAAGTAGCCTGGACATATTTCTGCATGATTAGTCTCGTAAACGGGGTGGTCATGGAAATAAGGGAAGCTGTCCGTCAATGACTTCTCGGTAGGTAGGCCGTCGAGGATCTGAGCGTAGGTATGCTCGGCCACTTTTGTGTTCAAGACGTTTCTCACGGCTTGATCTAACGTGTGTCGACGGTCATCGTCGAGAAGATCTAGAGGCTCTATAGTCTCTTGAGTTAGATTAACGTAAAGAGTCATGGAAAATCTCGTCTATGGCACCCCGTTACTTAATTAGTCAAGTATGAAGGGAAGATAAAGATAGCTGTTGGTTGATAATCTGGAAGCGCTTATGAAGTCGTACGCAAGGGGTGGGGCTTGTTGGCAAGGTCTTATTGGATAATATACCTAGTCATCCGTGGATTGTTGGTGATACAAAGCTTCACCTTGCTTTCAAGGCAACGGGCGCTTATATTCGACCAGATTAAGTACCATAGCGTGTTTCGGAAAAGACGGAGTCCAAGGACGAGCTGGCTAAGAAACACAACCCCAAAACAACAAATTCTTCGAATGGAAAGTTCAGGTAAACACCACGATGGCATCCATAGCGCGCAATACTATCACTGTCACGCTCGACACACTGCCGTCAGGCCCGACAGTTGTTTTTCAGCATTCTTCATTCTTCTTGCATAATGGACCTGATGCAATTTTGCCATCGCCGCACCAAGTCTTGGCGAAAAAAGCAGACCAGGATCCTTCTTTCAACGATCGCGTAAACCACCCGCCAGTGTTCTTCGAGTCGCTTCGTCTGATAGTCGAGTTTGGCAAAGAACCCAAAGTCACGATCGCGGAAGGTCAATGCCTATGGGCTCTTCGTCGACACTTACCCGAGGTCCCGGTGCCTGAAATTTACGGATGGGTGCAAGAGGACGGTCAGGTGTTTGTTTATATGGAGTTGGTACAGGGCATAACGCTTGAGAAGCGATGGGACTCTCTATGCAGATCCGAAAGAATCGGCGTTTGTGAGCAACTGAAATCTATGATGGACAAAGTGCGCCAGCTGCAGCAAGATCTTAATGATCAGTTTCTCGGTAAGTGAGCGAAACAATTTGAAGCAAGCAGCTACATTCGCTAATCAGGCCGCAGGCCATGTTAATCGTGATCCATACAATGATATTGTCTTCACAAACGGAATATTGCCACGAGCGGGTCCCTTTAGTCAGTCAGTCAGGGAATTCCACGATTGGCTATCCGCGATGATCAAGAAGGGCAAGGGAGAACGTTGGCCTGGATATACCGAGGAGGAAATTCCCGACCCATATCGTCGCTTGTTGCCAGATGATTCCACTGTTGCTTTAACTCACTCTGACATACACCCAAGCAACATCATGGTCACAGAAGAATCTTCTCCTTGCCGTGTTGTCGCCTTGATCGATTGTCAATAGGCCGGTTGGTATCCGGATTATCGGGAATTCTGCAAAGCCGAATTCACGGCCCAACTGAGGTCTGGATGGGTCTCAGAATATGTCACACGCTTCCTGACAGAACCCAGTGATGCATGCTTGGAGGGGTTAGAGACTTATGCTCGAGCTTACGGGTATTGATGGATGGCCTACAAGTACGGGCCTTTGGGGGGATCTTTGGAGTTCAACCGCAGTAGAACGACGACGATGGCCAGGTATGAGGAACCCAGACGTAAGGTGATAGCTATAAACCCTTGCATTCTATCGCGCTAAGCTGACATATTACAGACTTCGAATTCCCCTTGGGACGAAATGGCCAGGGCATCAGCATCCAGCAACGAGCTCGACTGGGTCTTCTTAGTCTTTGGAGCGCTCAAGCGGTATCAAACTTACTAGAAATTCTCTCCATGCGAGCGAGATTGGAACGTCGTCTGCCGTTGTACAACATATCTCATGAGGAACTGAATAGCGTGCGAGAAAGACCATCGATCCTTCGGGCTGTGCACGTGGCTTGATAGGACGCTCCATCTTGGTCGTGTATCAAAGGTCATTGCTATGTGTATGATACACTACTTTATTATTTTACACGACGCCTTCAGCTAGCCAGATCGTTTAATGAATACAAATGAAATAATCTGTAGCTAGTCGAGGTACCACTATTGCTTACAAATTAAAACTCGCTGGATACAGCGCCTTCCGTCTATGACCACAATCTCAACCATCAGACCACACGGATGCTGACTATCCGGCCGTTGTCGTTATAAAGCATATACAATTGTAGATTAAACGAGTAATAGCTTAACCAATGACAAGCATTGCTATTGGCCAGCAGTGGGTTTTCGTATTCGGGTCCAGTTGATTTTTTGCTGATCCCTCGTTATCTGCGCCCTCTGTACACATGCGGCTCGGGTGCAAACGAGCTAGCAGCATCCTTTACGTTATCAAGGAGGGGCAACTTTTCTCCCTAGTTTATCCCATAACATAAAGGTTTTCGCATTGCTTCTCAACTCAATTCATCTCATGATATCGCCAATCTTACCAAGAAGCTTCTCAGTAAGATGCGACAAACGCCTTCACATCCCGAGGCGGCCAGCGCCCAAGTCCAACAAGTTACGGATCTGCAATGTACTACGCCTGGCCCTACCTAACATCCTCAATTGACTGACAACGCTGGATACAGTAATCAACGACTCGAATTCAGATGACAACTATCCCGAAGGCGGAACTAAAGCATGGCTAGTTGTAGTTGGTGCATGGTGCGCAATGGTTCCGCCCATGGGCTTACTCAACACACTGGCTGTGCTGCAGGCTTATATATCCAAGAACGAATTAGAAGGAATTACAGAAAGCAAAGTAGGGTGGATTTTCAGCTGTTATGCTTTCTTCATCACTGCAGGCGGTGCTCAAGTCGGTAAGTGGTCATAATAAAGCAGCTTAGCGCTTCAAGCAGTCGACTTAGGCTTACTCCATCTCACAGGCCCTATCTTTGATGCACATGACATACGAGTTCTGATATTGCCCGGATCCATTGGTGTTGTCGCATGTCTAATATTCATGAGCGTTTCTACCGGTAACGAGCCACCTCATAAAGTCTCTAGCGTGCACTAACTAACATAGCCAGCTTACTATCACTTCCTCCTTTCTTTTGGAGTCCTTGGCGGCATTTCTGCATCCCTGCTCTTTACACCTAGCCTTTCGGCAATCGGGCATTGGTTCTGCAAACGTCGAGCTTTTGCGACTGGCGTTGCTTGCTCAGCTGGGGGCATTGGTGGTATCGTCTTTTCTCTCATCATCCTCTATCTCACACCGCGAATTGGATTTCCCTGGGCTACTCGAGTCATTGCTTTGATATCTCTCATCCTCTTAATCGTGGCCAACATCTGTCTACGCAAACGAATACCACCGGTGGAGAAAGCCAGACTTTACATTGATTTTGGTCTGTTCAAACAAGTCAAGTTTACTGTGGCGGTAGTAGCCATCTTCCTGGTCGAGTTCGCTGTCTTCATCCCTTATACATATCTATGTTCATATGCTTTGGCATATGGATTTGCTCCAGAACAAGCTTACCTACTCAACGTCCTACTGAATACGGGCGCTATACCAGGGCGTGTACTCCCCGGTTATATCGCCGACCGCTTCGGGGCATTCAACACGATGATTCTTACATCATTCTCGTGTGGAACCTTTGTTCTGGCACTTTGGTTAGTGGCTGGCGGTGATCATTCTCGCGTGATGGCTTTCTCTGTGCTATTTGGGTTCTGGTCCGGAGCTGCTATTAGCTTGTCGCCAGTCTGCGTCTCTCGAGTTTGCAAAATAGAGGATTACGGCAAGTCAAATGGTATGGCATATTTTGTGGCCAGCTTTGGGGCATTGGTAGGCATTCCAATTGCTGGTGCCCTGCTAAATGATGGTGAAAATCCGTACCAACGATTGATTATCTTTGCGGGAGGGTTTTACATGGTGGCATGTGTCGCGTTTTGTATTGCCCGGGGTGTTGCAGGAGGATGGAAACTTACACCTTTCTAGAACATCCTAGGTATTACTCATGTTTTACAAGGAATCGAGTTGAGGATTTGTATCCCAACCTTATAATAAGGCTTTATTTAATTCTCATATTCTATAAAATCCCAATATTGCATCTATTTATATACTTTTACTTGGCTTGCATGGGACTAATTCAGACCCTTGCTAGCATCGCCCATGTCAAAGATCTCGGTGCAAGCACTACCCGAAGGATTTTGTAGGATGCTGTGCCAAAAACCCAATGTTAAAATGGCATTAAACTGTACTATATCTTACGCTTGTCTTCCTCTTGCAGCTATTCTTAGCCAAACTTAGACGTCACGTTCTCAGCCGAAGGATCTCAGTCGACTAGAGCAATCTCGACTAGCAAAAAAATAGCTTGGGGGGCCCAAACAACATACAACACCGGGGATTCGCTGATCGTCACCGACCCAACTACTAATCCAGCGCTTCGCAGCTTGACTATGGGAGAGCGGACGGGATCCCGTATATTCTGCGAGCTATGGTCGTATGTGATTGAGAGTGTAGCATGGTCGACCTATAGCCATGGTCATACAATTAGTAGCGTAGCATACGCATCGAGATTCTATCTTACCCATATATCACAAGTGACCTTACCTTATGTAGAAATTTTAAGCCGCTAGACATCATCTTGCATTATTACGCCAAGTTAAGGTCGTCGAAGTTATAAGGCTGTAACATATCGATGCAAGCCATTGCTGACAACAACACGTCGAAGCCCCGCCATTCTTACATACTTAGGCACTGCACTCCCCGCTGAGAAGGAACTTTGGTCACTGCCACCACTAACAATGTTGTGTACTTCGGTGATGTTTTTCTACTGGCTTTGTATGTTTGCAAGTGGCTTGTGATATTATTCTGATTGTATGGGGGCCATGCCGATATGCTCGGCATGCACATCTGGCCTCACTTGACCAATGCAACACTATGTATCACCTCCGTTGGAAATCGAGCAGAGAACCGTCGGATCTGAAGTTTTCTGGAAGATGTACTCTTGGTAGCTCATAACGAAAAGCTAGAAGACTTGGAACTGCCGATGCGGGCTTAGCTCATCAGACGCCGCTGAGTGAGATTGTTAAATCCGATTCGGTCGACCCATCTCACATCCGGTTTAGATCAGGGCTTCCCTTGTGCAGTCGGGTTCTAGAGGCGGCCGATCGCTGTTCAAATCCAGGCTTACACATTCTCAGCACAACAGCTAGGTATTCGGGCGCTCGGTAAGACGGCATCATCGCCTGCGAGTAAGCTCATAAGGCGGGGGAACTTTGCTTCGATGAGCACCCGACACGACACAAAAACACTTCGTGGCTTGCCGTTGTATGCAGTAAAACATGGCCAACCTTTCAAAAAGCTCTTACAAAGCCATAGAAACAGTGACGGTATTCTTACTCAGATAAAAATAAGAATTCCATTTACCTCGAAAGCCACGCCGACTAGCTTGGGAGGCGGAGTCTTTGGGGGCTAGTGTGAACCCATGCTGACACCCCACCAAGTGCCGAGAAAAAATGTCAGCATCTAAGCCCAGCTCGGAATTTGAACCAATCAGATGACTTACCAGAAAGTGCAGGCCTAGCGCTGCAGCTCTCGGAGAGAAGCAGTTCCGGGTATCACGGGTTGGGTTCTAGGGCTGAGTTGACAGCTGGTTGCTATTCCCAGCTGAGGCGGTGGCAGAGAGCAGAGACAACACCAAGTGACACTCGAGGCTTAGAAGGAGGATTGACGATTTGGTGCATTTTGTATTAGAAGATGGAGATTTGAATATAGAATGAATTGTGTATATAATGGGATGGATTGTTCGCTCAATTACTATTAATCTCATTATCATCACAATATCAATACAATCACAACAATTCAATCCATTCCAATAATCAACTTCGAGCCTTTCCGCTTCAATCAACTTCAATAACCAAAATCACCACTTTCAACTTGATCAAAATGTTCTCCAAGATCTTCTCCACTACTCTCCTCTTCGCCGCCGCCGTCTCCGCGGCTCCCGCTTCCAAGACCACCCGCGACTATCCCGACAAGACCGTCACCCTCACCGGCGTCACCCACTCCGTGAACGCCGGCCTTGGCGGTCTCCGCTTCGACCCCGACAACGTCGTCGCTCACGTCGGCGACGTTGTCGAGTGGCACTTCCTCCCCAAGAACCATTCCATCGCCCAATCCAGCTTCGGCGAGCCCTGCGAGCCTCTCGCTGACGGCACTGGTTTCTTCGCTGGCTTCAACTTTTTCACTGAGGAGGGTCAGGCCGATGATGTTTTCCAGATTGTGGTTGAGGATGACTCCAAGCCTATCTGGTACTACTGCCCTCAGCAGACCGGCAACCACTGCCAGAATGGTATGGTTGGTGTGATCAACCAGAACTTTGACAACCAGGACTTCAGCCTGCGTCGTCACAAGGAACTTGCTGCTGAGACTGAGAAGTCGGTTATTCCTGATGTTCAGCAGGGCGGCGAGGTCATTCCTAACCCCAACCCCAACGGTGGCTTCTAAGCTGGCGTTGTCTTAAAAGGCTCTGGTTAGAGGGTTACTTTCTTCATTCTGGTATTAGGTTTAGCATTGCGGGATACGGGGGTAAAGGACATGGTTTAACATAGGTTTTTGGGCTTTGGTTTATATAAGCGAATGCTTTCTACTTTTCTTCATTCGTTTCGATAACTATATACTTTGGATTTACACAATAGATATTCATCCTCTTCACTCATTCTGTCATTGCACTTAAAATAACTCTTAATTCTCCTGTCGAAAGGTTTGACCATAGGGGACGAAGAGTTACGTTTTGAGTATAAATAGGTCATTCTCTCTAGTATTGATTAATAAACTTGTCTTTGCCACAAAGACCGTTATTAAAGAGAGAATATAGTAATAGCCGAAGCCACAGTCAGCAAGGTGCGTAATCAACAATACCTCTGCCTAACCGTATATCTGGCTGTAAAAGATATACCTTTAATCTCATGTAAGACCGTTAGATTAGGATCCCAGTTGTTCCTTCCGACGTGACATTCTGCCTACAAAGGGATACTCCGTAATGGTTGTGAATGTTCAATTCCGCGATCTTGCAGGTACTTTTGCATAGCGGATAACGTTACCCGACTAGGCATCGTTAATTGGAGAGGCTCTAAAAGTGGCTCTAATATGGGGACAATCAGGGGTTCATACAGGGGATGTTAGCTACCGCTCGAAGTATAAAATCCAACATTTGGTCGCCCTTGAGGCTCCTATTTACCAAGGTACACAGATAACCTCTTTGCGTCATGAATCCAGGGTTATTTCATCGTCAATCTCGAGAAATTACGTTATCGGGGTAAGATCGTTGACGTTACGGGCGGCTAATTAGCGATGATATAACGTGACCCACTTATCACAGCCCTACGCGGCGAAGGAATCGGAAGGATTCACCTCGCGTCTTCTTAACCCGTAATCGTCGCAGCCCCCATCTTCCGGCCGTTTTCAACTTAAAATGAACTCTGCCTGATGTTATCTACAGCTGCGTCACCTCCTAATTTTATGCCAAAAAAAATGGATTCATCATCCGCCAGCTCCAGCCATGACCCCCTGATGCGCCTTTCGTGCTACGAGTGCCGCATCCGCAAGCTTAAATGCGATCGCCTCAATCCAGAATGCAGCCGATGTTCAGCCACAGGGATAAAATGTCAGTATCCCGCTTCACGGAAGCGGCCCGTGATTACGGCGACGAGGCCAAGGGTGAAGGAGTTGCAGTCGCGATTGGGTGAGTGAGCGGCAGATCTTGGTCTTGGCAATCGGGGGCTAAAGTATCTTGGCAGAGGAGCTGGAACTTCGTCTCAAGGCAACGCAAGAAGAAGGGTATCAGTCATTCACGCCGTTCGGGGCTTTTGGAAGTGAACTTTCTGAAACGGGGCGATTTGAAGAGCTTCCTTCTCAGGAGGTTATTGAAGAGCTGTAAGTGTCCTCATACGTTGTTTGCGTGTTATCTCACATTTCCCAGAACGAATATCTTCTTTACGAAAGTTCCTTGCGAAGGACTAATGATACACCCATCACGCTATCTGGCCTCACTTTATCTTCCGCCTCATATGCAGCCACCGATGTGTCTCCAGTACATCATCATGGCCCGAGCTGCATTTGTCTCACCAGATCATAAGCATCTAGCAGAGCCATTTTACCTCAGAGCGAGATGTTATCTGGAAGCTGATGAACAAAAGGTGAGCAAATAATCTATGTGAAGACGTTTACTAATGTAGTTCAGGGCGAGGGCGAGTACTTTATCAGTCTTGCACACGCGCAATGCTGCATTCTTCTATCGCATTTCGAAGTGCGCAACTTGTGGTTCTCTAGATCATCGATGAGCACATCGAAGGCTGTTCGGCTCTCGCAAATTCTAGGACTTCATCAGCTCGATAATCGCGATAATTCAAATCGCAGTATGACTCTTCCGCCGCCAAAAGATTGGTGCGAGCAAGAGGAGAGACGAAGAACGTTGTGGGCTATCTACTGTGGTGATAAGAATACCAGCGGGACTACAGGCTGGCCCAGTCTCATGGATGTTAAGAGGGTGAGACTACAACCAAGTACAGTATTGAAAAAGGTTGGCTGACGTTTAATAGATCAGCGCATTAGTCCCTGCTTCGGAAGAAGCTTTCCAGCTCGGTATCGAAGAGCCATCAGTAACATTATCTCATCTGCTAAATGGCGACGACAAAATATGTCGGGCATCGCCGTTTGCCTGTCGCATCATCGCCGCTCATCTCTTCCACGAGTGTCTCGAGCGCACTTACCAAGACATTCAAGACCCAGACCCAGACCCAGCAGATATTCACAACGGTGACTTTTACAAACATCATGATGTTCTAGACCCCGGCCTTACAACAGCCTATGTCACCCTGCCTGACACATTACATACCTCACAACACAGCCAAGAGGCCATAACTACAAACTTGCAGCGCCACACTGCATCTATCTTCATCCACCGCATCGGTTCTGCTCAAGCAAAAAAACACAATATCCCAGTAGAGATACTGGCCGGAACACGAGCAAGATTACCCCCCGCCGCAGATGCCATCTTCGACATCATCGCCTCGTTGGCTAATGTATCAACCATGTTCCGCAACCCAGTGGTGAGCTTCGCAGCATACGTGGCGGCCTACGTCTTTCTCGAAGACTACACCAACACACAGAATAGGGATAGTGAGATGAAAGTGACGGGAATAACGGACTTGATGATAACAATTGGGCATGAAGATCCGGTCACGGCGGCGGGGGCCGTGCAGCTAGCATTTCAATTGCGCAGGCATGGAATCGATCCATCCGCAGTGAATAAGGTATGTTGTGTGTTTTCTATAGTCCTAACAGGCGCTGATAAGCTACTAGGTCCAAGGACTGATGGCGAAGATGGGTCTCAAGGGCCCGGTGATGGGATGGCATAAATATGAGGAGGAGGTTGTGTTTTGTCCTTTTGAGGTACCTTGGGGACCTGCGCCCCCTGTTCTTCGAAGTGAACATACGTGAACTGATTTGGGTGGTATGTCTTGAACAAATTGGCGACATTTGGGCTCTTCTACAGTGGTATCAGACAGCACAAAATCGGAAGGAAATAAACTCACAAGGAAATATAATGTGAAATAAATGATAATCTTCTATTTTGAACTCTAGCTTTTTTTTAATTAAGCTATCATGTGTAATTTGAGTGGACAATCATCCTGACCGGCTTGGGTGGAAAGTTTCCAGGCTTCAATAATCATCAGAGCCCATTTCACAAGCTACACTAAAGAGAACAATTTCAAAACATTCTCGGTTACACTTTTGACCTAAAAATCATTTAATCTAATCTAAAAATATCTTAATTCATCTAAAATGCAAACAAAATAAACTTCATTATTGCAAGTCAAAAAGTCAAGGTTCAAACCCTCGCATACCCTGTACCTCTCCACCCGGTTCAACCTCGGCCTGCAGATGCCACATAAAAATTCTCGCGTCGCACCTAAACAATCCTCTTCTTCTCTCCAAGCCATCGCCCTCCCCAACGCTGCGTTTCCATGCTACAAACAGAGAGACTCTATCACGAGTCTCTCACACAAGAAGGACTCTTCGGAGGACGATCTCTTATTTTTATACGCATGTGGGAAATTCGGAGTAAGCCTCAACACCGCCGACTCTCTCTGCCTTTTTGGCAGAGAACCAGTTGGTCTGCCGGTAACGGCCTGGCGTCAATGTACGTCTGCAAATGATATCAGAAATCTCAGAGCGCGTGCTTCTGTTGCGCTGTCTCTATGGGAAGTCTTTGCGAGGCTTGTTTTGGGAAAAACTGAAGTGCGATACGCGGCGTCTCGTCCCTCGCTTTGCGCGGGCGGGATGACTCAATTCCGATCACTCTGGGGAGGGCGATGGCTTCACTTTTTTTTCTTCCAGGTCAGTACTACTTATGCTTGATGAACAAGGATACTACTAACGATGGTGGGAGGGGAGTAGGAGCACTTTGGAGGAGGAGAGGCGGTTTGCATTAAGGCATCTGTGGCCTTGGAGGAATGGAGTCTTGTCATTTCGGTCATTAATACGAACATTCTTTCTGATATCATCACTTTTATCCCTGTCGCATCCATGCATCTTGAATCAACCCATACCGATCACTCGGGGTATACTCGAGTCCGTCTCTTGTCCTGCCTGAAAAGAACCGTCAAACGCCGTCACCATCAACGCCTCGGTCGCGCCATAATCACACCACCGCCATCACCAGTTCCTCCGATTGCTTATGCATCATTTCGATCCAGACCGCGCACAATCGCATAACTTGTTCCAGCTGCCAGCATGCCAATCACCAACGTCTGCACTGCGCCCCAGACGCCCGCCCGGTGGTTTCGAATGGCGACGTAGTTCTTGACATAGCCAAAGACAAGCAGCACCGCGACAGTAATTCCGATCGAGACAAAGAGCGCTTCGCGCACGCGCGGCATGACGAAGTAGGGAATCATGGGGATCAATCCGCCGATGAAGTAGCTCAATCCCATGGTCACCGCTGAGATCCACGCCCGGTGCACATTGGGTTGCTCGAGCTTCAGTTCAAAGTCCATCATGAAGCGAACCCAATCACCCGGGTTCTTGCACAGCTCATCTACCAACGGCGCCGCAGCACCTCGCGACACGCTGTATTTTTCCAGCACGTCGTACACACCCGTCCGCTCATCGGCGGGCCTGTTCTGTACAGAGAACTGCTTCTTCTCAGCCTGCGAATGGTAGGCGTCGCGCTCAGTGACGGCAGCGAGGTAAGCACCCAATCCCATGCTGATCATACCGGAAAAGAGCTCTGCGAGACCTGCGATGATGACCACCTTTGCGCTGCCCAGACTGGAGAGGCCTGCGGTCAAGGCGAAAGGTACTGTGAGGCCGTCGGAAAAGCCGATGATGATGTCGCGGAGGATGTCGCTGTAGTCGATGTGACATTCTTCATGCTTGCTCTGGTTGGGGTGTAATGGGCGGAGGTCGTAGGGAGTGGCATGGTTGCTTTGGTAGGAGATGGAGCGCTCAATGGCGGGCTCTGAGGGGAGGAGGGGAGATGTTTCTGAGGTGATGTGTGTCATTTTAAATGTGTGAAGATGTTGTCCTTATGTGAAAGGATGTTGTCTTTATGTGAGATGTTGTTTGTGACGTGGTAGGCACTTATAAAGCAGTTTGCCACAGACTGAATCGTATCGCAAGACGTGGTTTATAAGCAAAGATCAAGACAACAAAAGAATTCTATCGTATCGTTATTTTCCCTTTCAATTTGCCGTCCTCGGGCCTTGTCTTATACCCATCTCACTCACTGTCTCTCCACCTCTTACACAGACCGAAAGTAGTCCCCATCTCCGAAAGGGAAAAGTCCGAGTCCGAATCGATCTGTGCATTTCCCGGGGCGTTCGCACCCCGAGCCAATCACGTCGCGTGTTTTAGTAAGCTGGTGGTAAAGCAGTCAATGCGTACGTGGAAATCACGAGCCTTTCTTTGGACGACAATCGAAACTAGTTTTTCTCTTTCTTCTCTTTCTAGAAAATAAAATAGGGGATTAATCTACAGTGCTTGGCTTTGTACATATCTGGTTTGGTGAGGTTATAGCTTGTGGTCCCGTTTCTTGCGCTGGTACAGCGACACTTCGAATCCCTGCACGCCGCCATCGCGAATCACCCTTCGAAGGATCTTGCCGCTGGGCGACTTGGGGATTTGCTTGACGAAGACAATCCCCCCGACAAGCCATTTGTAGCGCGCTGTGTGGCTTTCTACCAGAGATTTGAGTTCTTGCGCCAGTGTGTTGAGGTCGGATTCGGATTTCTCTTGGTCGGCGGCGACGACGTAAGCCCGTGGCCATTCGGTGGCTTCGCCCTTGTCGTGAACGCCCACGACGCCAGCGTCAGCGACGGCGTCGCTGCTGCATAGCAGGGCTTCGAGCTCTGCAGGTGCGACTTGGTAGGCGCGCACTTTGATGAGCTCTTTGATGCGATCGGTGATGCAGAGGTTGCCTTCTGCGTCGAGGGTACCTACGTCGCCCGTGCGAAGCCAGCCGTCTGAGGTCAGCGCTTCTTGCGTGACGCTCATGTCTGGTGCCTCAGAGCTGCCCAGGCCTTGGCTGGGGATGTAAGCACTGAAGAGACCGGGCGATCGCACGAGGATCTCACCAGGTGCGCCGAATGGTGCAGCCTTGGTTGAGTCTGCGTCTGACTCTCCGGTCGCGGCAATCATGAGCTCAACACCCCAGTGAGGTTTACCCGTGTCGTGCTTATAGCTGTGCATGTCCTTTTCTCTAAGACCTCTTTGGACTGTGATGCTGCACGCTTCTGACATGCCGTAGCCCATTCTGACCAGGAAGCCGAGCCTTGCATAGACTTGTACCACGATTTCGTGGCCCAGAGGAGCGCCGCCTGTTACACCCGCGACGACACTGCTGAAAGCGTTGCGGCCACGGGCATCGCGTCGCGCGTATGGCTCTACGACTGGGGATTTGGCTAGCATCACTGCTACCGGGGGCGCCATGTGTAAGTACGTGATCTGTCGGCGTGGAATGGCGGACAGGACTGTGTCGAGTCTGAACGCGGGCATTGTAAACACCGTTGAGCCAGTAGCGATGGCGAGAAGGAATGTATTGGTTAGACCAAAAACATGATAGAATGGCACGTAGCCGAGCCATCGCTGGTGGAAGCCGTAAAAGTCTGCGTCGTGCCAGAGCGATGCGACGGAGAAGTTGATGGCTTGGTGTGAGATTAGGACGCCCTTGGAGCGACCTGACGTGCCCGAGGACCAGAGGATGATGGCGGTGCGTGTTTTTGCTGCCTCGGATGAGAATGGGTGAGCGGCTGTGAGAGGTGAAGCTGGAGGTGCGAGGAGAGTCATCCAGTCTCCATCTTGAGCGTGTGCAGCAGGTGAGAGAGGATACATATCCCAAGCTACATCGACAGTAAAGACGCGTACGCTATTTCGATATGCTTCATCTTCCTGAGACTCAATCGCCTTCTCGACGGTGCTTAGCATTGCTTTGGCCGTGAATAACACGCGTGGTCGTGAGCTCTTGATCACCCATGCAAGTTCAGTCGCAGATAGCGAGGGAGACGCCAAGGTTGCGGTGAGACCTGCGGCGATGGTGCCCATCAATAGAGTCGCAAAAGGCAAGCAGTTGGGAAGTTGGATGAGCACCACTGGTGCGACCTCCGGACCGGAACATGATGCTGTTGGGGGGAGAGTTTCTAGAGCACTGGGATCTAGACCCAGGGATTGGAGGTTGGCGGCTAATGTGAGGGCATCGCGCCTTAGGCGGGAGAATGTGAGAGGGCGATCTGCGAGAGTTAGCACGTGTGTTTGGCTGGATAATTGTGAAAAGACAAGATGAAGCTCGGGTGAGAGTGAGACTGAGCGTGTAAGTGTGTTTGTAGATGTAACTTACCACTGGCGTGGTCGACGAAAATGGGCTGATCCTCGTGGATCTTGGGGACCCGCTGCTTAGGCGGCGCAAACTCGCTCTCATGCTGGAACGGGTTGCTGAACAGAAAGTCAAAGACATTTGCTCCCGGAACATTAGCAGGTTGTCCAGCATAAGCCATCTCTGTCTCCGTTGACATGATGCTGTGTCTGTGTCGGTGTAACCTCCACGCTTGTTCTTCCTTTAGGCGCTGATGGCTTTTGTGTCGCTCGGTTAACGTGGCCGGTAATGAATGGCAGGGGGGTTGAGTCGGTGAAGATAACAACAAGACAAGATCAATTGATACCTCGATAGCCTTGTATCTTATAGTCTATCTCGATTGAAGGTCTTATAGAAGAGGCTTAATTGTTTAACCTTGGGTATCTTGAATGGATCGTCGGCCCGGTCGTGGAGATTGCGGAGACCCCGCGTCCGGTTGCTTTGGACGGTCGTGGTGAGCAGTGCGGCTCGATCCTGCGGCAGTTGGCGTCGGCTAGACGATACGCCCCGCTAAGAGAATATTCAGCAGAGCTCTATAATTGAGATTGGGTGTTTTTTGCGTGCATCGACTTGACAAGAACAACTTTGTAGCATATATCACGGCTTTGTGAATTGCAATGCTCTTCAGTATGCTCTATTCTTGCATTTGCGACCGTATTTTGGTATTATCTGGCATCTGTTGCTCATGTGCCGCTATAGCGGCTATAGTGATATTCTGATCATACTCAAAAAGGTAAACCGAGGCCTGCACTAAATTACAGTATCCAGCACATACGTATAACCTCTCGGCAATGCGCATGGTAGTGGTATGAACCTTGGAAACAAACTATTGCTCCTATTTCACCTCGGTGTGATTTATTAATCGAATTCGCTTGCTGATAGGGGTGAATCTAACTTTTGCCTACCTTGTCTTGCTTTTAAAACTGAACAGTCTCGTCAGATGTTGAAACAGTGTCGAACAAGTAAAAGAAAGCGAAGCCAGAAGAAAGTGGTTCCATACAACCCGGTAAGCGTTAAGACTGTTAATAATTTCGCTCAGAAATTGCAGCGGCGTTTGCCCACGTTTGAGACGTTGACCAAATACAATTTTGCACCTATAGTGAAACTTGGACGTATCTCATACAATCATCCTTTCGTAAGCCAATTAATGATACTATTCATCAGATTGGGTACGTTAAAGGAGGATCATTTATTCAACAAGAGAACCACGCTCTCATTGATACAGATAAATATAGTTCAGTTATTGAATATAGGGTGTTTGCGATCGACGACTTGCGGCTTCAAACACAGCGGCTATATTCTTTCAACTTTAGACGTTTTCTTTATCCCATTAGAAGTCAAGAGAGAGATTCAGGGAGCGTAGCAAAGGTCCCAAAAAGTCCTGACAATAGTAACTCAAGACACAGTCGGTATTTCGGCAGCTTATATCAACAAGACTATCTTCTCGATGCATCGCCAGCTAAACACATGTCTCACTCGCCCAACTACATTCAAAATGAAAAGTTTACATGAGTAGTTAGAGGCCATGTGATCCTTTAAGTCGCTGTCTAACAAGGTTTTCCCTAAGTTTCACCTATCAACCATCCAGACTACACCATCTTCAGTTGACCATCAGGATTACTCCTCAACCGATCATCCAAGTACTTGTAAGTTGATCTCAAGCTTTTAATTCGCCTGCCAGTCATCTTTTGGACTTGTACAGCTTGTTTAGCGACAAACTAATTGAAACTAGAACTAGGATGTTTGACCTCCTGCTGAATGTGTCATGGACCTCAAATAAGGTATGAGGACTGCCTTCAGCCTTCTAAAGAACACCTCTGATGTTGACCTGAAGCAGCACTAACCAGATGCCCTTCTACAAATGCCCAACTGGCAGATCCAATAACCACAGCTGAGATATATAAAAATTCGATTCAAGACTTAAATTTGACTGAGATGGGCTTCGTTTGTGTAGTCACCGATTATAGTTCTTTCACTAGTGCATCTTTTTCCTGTCGTCACTTGGAATAACAGTAATTTCTCAAGAGTCGTCGGAGCTTTTTCAAGTCATGCTGGCTATGCGCAATAAGTTATTTGACTGACATCGATTGCGTTATCTTCAATGTTCAAGACAAGGCGAACCGACCAGCTTGGTTCAATGCGTCTCCCATAGATATAACGACATGCCGTGAGAAGAGGAACAAGAAAAACGCTTGGCTAGCAAAAGTGTTAAGGCGTGTGACCTTGATCTGTCTCAATGAGATGTTGAATAAGATTTCTCTGTATATAGGAGACTTGGCTGCGCTTGCCAGTATCGTTCTATAGAACACTAATCATAATTATATGTCTTGATAATGGAATAGCTAATTGATCATCAGCAGAAATGATAAGCCTAGGTCTACCCGTGAGTGGATTGACCTTGGGCGAATCGGGCATCTCTTTGGCATAGTGTCGTATTGACTCTGGCCCCATAAAATATACCGTGAACACCAGACTCCTCTTGATGCGAGGATAGCGAGATTATCAGAAGCCAGAGAGGTATAGACTTAATCAACGGGATTGCCTTGATTGCGTACATCCATTCGCATCCCTGCCCGGCGTGATTGGGGGGTTCAATGGCAACAGCAGCGTTGCCTCTTGCGCACTATTCAGAAAATCGTCAATCGACGGTGCACTTCGAATTTGTTGTATCATATTTTCTAGGTCCTTCTTCTCTCCCACCCGTAGCAGTTCAAACACTGCCAGCAGACACTGATACCTCCGACTCGGAACTGGCATCTCGGTCATGGACAATATTCGAGGGGTGAGGCACGGCATCGCGAAGTTGCACTCTTGTTTCGAGTGTACGCATGATGTGCACCGTGGTCGTCTGTTATCGCACTGCATTTGTAGTTAGATACTGAAGTCGAGGGTGATGCATAAGTAACGCACTTTTGTCTTTCTTCGTCGGCAGCCTAGAAGCAAATATTAGCATAAATGCAGGAACGGATCCTCTGGCATTGATATGCATACCTTGACATGCAACTAAAACTTGTGATCGCTTTGTTATGCTTGATGATAAAGATCCGGGTTTTGGTCTATCGTGTTGGTGAGAGTGAGTGCTCTTTGGTAGTAGCTCCCGCATAATTTCTCCCTGGTGCAGAATCACCCACGCTGCTATGCGCAATAACGAGAGGTTGGAGTAATAGGGATTGTTTCTGGATGTTGAAGTGTGGTGTGGACTGTCCATCTTATATATAGCGCGTGTTTAAGCATAATTATGTCGCTGTGACATCAGCTTTACACAGAGTTGCGCTGATGCGATACCCGGTGGGCCAGAAGAGGACACACATGACCGGGGTTCTCTATCTGACAACGATTTCCCACTGACTCGTAAGAATGGAAGCGCCGCAATGAAGTGTTCTAGCGGCTATTTGTGTCATGCTCGGCTTCATGGTGATATCATTGGAGCTGATCTGCACAGGCGCAAATGGATATGGTCTTTCTACCATGGGCATTTCAAAGATATATGGATATCTGAGGACTGTGAAATGCCGATTTAGAAAGCAAGCCGCGTGGGCCGGGGTTTTCTTCTAATGCCCGCATTTGAGCGTTGGTTACAAGTCACAACTCACACAAGTTGATATGATTACCGGTATTAGTTATAGTGATGGACTTACATGACTCGGCGGTGTATGGTAAGCAGGTCCTTGCATAAATGCTACGAGGTATTTATGGAAAGGCTGCTTAAATACAACCTTGGTATGAGGTTAACGCGCATCAGAGAGTCAGCGTTCATGATTGCAGCCTTGCATTACATTCATTCACTACAGGTGTAAGGAAGATTCGGAACCTATGTCTTCCAAGCTCTGCGACCCATCGCGATATCCGGGTGCGGTCCGCAGGCGCTATGCTTAATTTTGATGGCAGACATCTTACTACGGGGCACAGCATGGAGCACAGTATGAATCAAAAGTATTAAGACTGAGTGCACAGCCTACCACCATGCATCATTCCTAACCCTGCATCTGTGGCGAGCCACTCAACGTTCGCGGACTTGCTGTCCGCGGTACGTATATACACTGTACCAGGGTACAGTGCAGCACTCAGACGCCAAGTCGTACGCCGAGCATCATATGTTGCCTAGGAAAACTGCACAGGGACTATTTGTGTTTGTGATTGAGGTAAGATGATGTTGTAATACTGCTGTATCGATAGGTCAAGGTATCTGGAGGTTGAAGACCCAGGCTTTACTGAGCCACGCAGAAGCGGAGCATGTTAACTTGCGTGGTGCTGATACGTGGAACTGGTCCGATTAGACTTGTGTACTTAAGAGGATCTGGAGCAAACTGGGCGGATGTCTCGAACAAAACTACAGGTGTGTAAACTACTGGTGCCAACGTGCCTTGGCAAGAGAAGCGCGGCAATGGACAATTGAGAATGTCCGTAGAGAATACTCGTAGCGGTAATGGATTCATTCTCGATCGATTTAAGAAGACTATGCCTATGCCATACCCCTGCGCTTAGCTGGTGGACACAACTTGCTCACCACGGTTTAGGGGCCGAGACACATCGATCGCATGTTCTAGTGAACAGATTAGGGGGATAAATAGACCCCGGAAACGTTGAGCCGGACTAGTATCTTACCCCGGGGCGGTTGGTGACCGACGAGAGCCCAGCCGAGGGTGCCAATTTCTAGAGACCATCGTGTTCTGACGCCTGGGGACTTTGTCAAACACCTTCCTATGCTTGTTCCTTACTCTAGTGCATCTATGAATCAAGTACCAGCGAAGGCGGCTTGAGCTAGATAATAGGACCACGGGAGTTTCAATTAGGGCGTGTCCAATGTGGTGTCTCTACAAAGTCCGGGTGTTGCGTTAAGGGGCGCCTGTGACGAGGGACCGCCCTGCAGAACAGTCCGTGGGAGAATGACCGTGATTGTCTAGCCCAAGATAATGCTCCCTTAACAGTGTAGTAGTAATGTGTCGAGCTGGGCCTTGGCGACGGCTGCAATCCATTCTTATGGTGGTGCTATACGTTCGTGATGAAGCGAGGTAACGGCTGTGCTTCTGTCTTGGTATAGCGCGTTTTCCAGATGGTTGAGCTGGATCCATATGTGTGTAATACGATAGCGAGTTTGTGAGACTGGCGGTAGTTCTCGACTCGGCGTGTTCGTTCTCGATGATATGGTTGGGGGTAAGGGTGCGTTCTCGTGGAATTTTCGCTCACTATTCACTCTGTGGGCATGTCGTTCCTATCCTTGCTCAACGAATAGGTGTGGTACCTCTTGCAAAAGATTAATTCCTTGCTCTTTCTGGCCTTCCGTTCGTAATGATATCTGGTCCTGCGAGGGCGAGTGAGACTTGGTTCGTATCGGTGGTATCGTCGGATGTTGAAGAAGCCGTGATTCGTATCGATCGTCCTGGAATGTGGACATCAAAGCATAAAGACTTGATCCAAGCACTTCAAATAGTACCACTGCAGAGTGCAAAACGTCCGAGAGAATGCACAGAGCGAGCTGGGTCTATATACCCATACTCACATTGTTGGTTACGATGTTGTTACATCAACCTGACCTGCTTTTCATCGCTGCAAGAACAATTGCGAGCTAAGATCAAATTTACGTACAGCATCCAATGGGCATAAAAAGTTTTATGCCGCAGCCAATGGGGGAAATTGTGATAGCCGAGATAGGGATACTATGTCGCAAGGCTACTGTCAGACAGACGTGCTCTGGATTTTGACTCAGGAACCGAATGTCTGCTTTTGTCGATTAGTGCTGAACACAGTCGTCAGAGCTACAGGATCATTTCTGTTCAAGTCGTGAGAAATTTTCACTGAGATTGTGCCCCAAAAACAAGGCTCTTATTGCATAAGCCAAGCCCAACTGGAAACACTGGATATAAGCTATTTCTCGAATGGGATTGAAATTTCAGACAGGTAAAACTAGCCAGACAGCGAGTAATATATCAATCTTGATTTTTTTATGTCTTGTTTGACGAGTACCAGTAGCTACGTGCCTAGCAGAGTGATCAGACTTGGGTTGAAACGCTGCCTCCCTATGGATTCTAGCACATCGAGCGACATTTTGAGGCTTTTGCCCACTCCCTTATTACTATGAATTCATCAAAATAAAGTCATTTCGCAATTAGCTCGGAATAAACAATGTTAATTCAGATAGCGGCATAACGCGGGACAATACTTTCAGCCGCAAAAACTGACTGGACCTACCGAAGCTGCACCTCATTACGATGTAACGCTACCTACTACGTCCAGTGCAGTACCACTCCATGAACAAACAGTGCGAGCCTGGGTATCTGAATTGATTGTCAGGATAGATTTACGAGACATTCCGCCATCGGCATGAAAGCCATGGGATATTCGCGACGCGATGTAGAGGCTGGATTAGCACAGGCGTTGTCCGCCTGGCATTTTCGACGGAGCTCAATCCGTTCAATAGTGATTGGTCCTCATTATCTGAGTACGTGCATGTCGTGACTTTCTCATGTACTTTTTTTCCTGTGGCTGTTGTACTGTCTGGTTGCAGTGCAGATAAACATACAGTACATGACAAGCCTCAACATGACGGGTGTCGACTCGGCTCTTTCGCAATCTGACATCGCTCATCATGTTTCTGGGTCCAGGTTTGATCTCATTGTGTAGCGTTATACGTACGTGCTTCGTGCTGCTCAAGATCAAATTTTTGATATCCCAGCGATCGAAAGCCCCATGTTCCCAAGGGCTTGCTATTCTTCGCTATCACGATCCTTAGTTTATCGTGACGGAGCCACATGGGGCGACGGTGGTTTCTCCGTGCTGCGTGCACAGTAGGTGTGTAATCGAGGCTTGTGGCCAATCTCAAAGTAGTCAAGATCGTCGAGGTCCCTGGCGCCGTCGCATGGAGGCGACCCTCTGACATTTGTGATTATACAGGGGCGCATCGGGCTCACGGTACAGTTGTTGGGCTGCTGCAAAAAGCCGATATCGATTTCTGAGACAAGGAGAGGAAGGGAAGTGACTTTATCAGATACCTGGAGTTATAACTCATTCCACCTCTGTGGACAGGTATGCATGACTGCTTACTGTCAAGTACCTTATGCCTAGTACATTGTATCCGCACATCGGCCTTGGATTGAGAGACAAGGCTCTAATCTAGTTTCCGCACAAGTAACCGCATCACCCCACCAGTCCTAGCACCTTTGTTGGTGGCTGCACCCAAGAAAAATCATGTGGCAAATCGTCGTACCCCTCGCCCCTACAAGCGAGCCCAAGTGAATGGGTAGTAGTACAATCTCTCCCGGGGACCGTTGTGACCCTATGGCTGTTACCTGAAAACGCCCAGACCAATACAAAGAAACGGTAACGCTCCGAGCTGTGTCAACGAGTCGGGGAAAATCAACAATGACAGATGAGCTCGTCAGCTCTGGCCAGTCATGTCTCCCGGAGCTGAATGGGGAGGCAATCAAAAGTTTACCTTCGGGTGAGGGCTCCCAGGTGCATTGGCGATGGCAGCTTGTCCTGTAACTTCAATCGTGGCTTCGAATGCGGACGGAGGGACCATTGAACATGCGTCAAGCCTTTGGGCAAGCGATTGTGATCGCGTAGAAGTTGTCCAGTTTCCTTTGATCAGACGGTTTGTCACACTCGACAAATACGCGGTTTGTGACATGAAGCAACTGCGATCTGTCAGTGCGACATGCCAGCCTTGATGTGTCGTCGCGATAAGTTTAGTAATAAGCCACGGTCGTTCAAGGAGGGGCTGCGAGCTGACACAAAAGATCAAGAGATGTAAACCGAATACAATGCATTCGTTGCCTGTCCTTCAACAGGAGTCTCAACATTGGGGCTAAGCCTAAGAGCTTTAAAGAACAACGCTTGCCAACGCCATTTTCTTGATACCGTCACATGTGATATCAAAGAGCACAAAATGAAACAAAGATAAAAATACCGGGAAGCTTGGAATAAGTTTTGACCCGTTGACAAAAGAATCTTTCACCTCCACCCCCATACCGCTCCCTCAAGAAACCGTGTAATATATCGCCTGCTCGATCGTGGTCGCGTCGAGTCGTGTTCATAGTCGTCGTTATTGCTTCTATCATACATGCAGCGTCGCTCGCCTCAAAATCGCATTAGAACCCGTGATGAAGAGGGTGTAGAGGCGGTGTCGCCAATGTGTGTTTCCCTTCGCCCAAGTCGTGGATGTATCGATGAGCCTCGTTTGCGATGTAGTCTTGTATCAAGACACATTCGCAGTCGGTGTGCTGGAGAAGTCGCATCTTGAGCTCGTAGACTTGGAGAGTCAGGTCGGATACACAGCTCGATAGGTCACGGTTGACGCGCTCCATGTCCTCTTCGTTGGCTCGGAGCTTCTTTGCGTCTTCGCGCTTCTTGACGCGGAACTTGTTGGAGGCAACTCGGTTCCTCTCCTGGACTTTCTTGCTGTACTGGTCCGGTTCTTCGTCTGGGTCGGGGGATGGGGATTGTTGAGTTTGGGGGATGGGCTTTGCCGTGCTGCCACGCGTTTTGGGCTTCTCTGGAGCGCTTTTCTCTGTTTTTATGGGCTTCTTGGTGGACCCGCGCCTCGTCGCCTTGGTGGTTGTAGATTGATTCGTGCCTCGCTTGCGCTTTCGCTTGTCAGGTTGGGCTGCTGAGGAGCCGCGTCGACTCTCCGATTCGCGGGTTGAGATGTCTTGACTGGTGGGCTCGGTAGATGGGGACGGGATGACATAGCTCTGCCCTGAGGTAGCTGGAGAACTCCATTGTCTCGAGGGTTCCGGTTCGTAGGTGTAATTGTTGTTGTACTGTAGCTCTTCTGGCGTGTAGGCGTCTGGTGCGGCCATAGGGGACGGTCCGGGGAAGCAAGTACTCTCGGGGGACCACCACTGCCCCCGGTGCCCTTGAGGTAGCGCACCATAGGGGTTCATAGCGTTAGGGTCCTGATTCATGAGGTTCATGTCTGGAGTAGGAGGATAGGTGTCGTGAGTCTGTGTTCCATCACTAAGAGGATGATGCGCCGCATAGGGAAATGCAGGGTATACAGTTCCCATTTCCACTGCTGTTGTTTTGTAGTCAATAAATGCCTAGTCGAAGTTCCAGCAATTCAAGCCAAGACTCAAAGGCGTTATCGTGAGCTGTGTTGCTGGTCTTTAGTGGAGATCAAATGAGATAACAGGTATGGAGCTTGGGCATAGCTCAACCAGAGCGAGGGGCTTTTGGTATAAATAAGAAGGGCACAAACAGAGTGGAGGAATTACTTAAGACAACCGCAGGGGACCCCCAAACGGCCCTTGCTTAATCCAGTGGGAGCGAGGGAACAAGAAAAAGCAAGCTCAACGCCAAGGTGGCGACCGCAGCTGCAGTAGCTAGGTACATGCTGTACACACTGCACATCTGTACTTACCTTGTTCGGTTGTGGGTGCGTGAAAGGGAATCCGGAGAAGAGGGGAAATTGGAGTCCAAGCCTTGTGAAATGAAAGTGTGGCGTCCAAGCACGGAAATAGCGGGTAGCTGCAAGCAAACTGAGATTGGGAGGGTGTAGCAAGTAGAGAAGTGAGAACTGGGCTGAAGCCTCGATGCAATGGCTTCAACAGGTATGTATCACTTTGGTGAAAAGGCTGGATCTACCATGTATGAGTTTTCCCAACAGGCCGACCTCCAACAGGCAGATCGCCCACCCCTACGAGAAGACTTGAACAATGGATTGTAAGCACCCAAAAGTATAGGAGAATTCGCGATCGGGACTACGATCGTCAATACCGAGTAGCGCGGGGGCGAAAGGAAGGCTAATTGTCTCCGACTGATGAAGAAGAAGAAAAAACAGCAAAGGCAACCACTGAGTATGGAGGAGCACCGAAGCAATAAGAACGAAGAACAGGACGCCGCATTTCTTAGACAGACTACTAGACTAAAGATGGGTTAAAGGGTGGGTGAGAAAATAGTACCCAAGCCTGGTTCAAGGGATCATCTTGAAAACAGGGCTTGGATTGGACAAGGCCTGCGGACATGCGACCGAGGCCAGCTATTCGTGGATATTGTGCGTGCATTGTGATTGGGAGACGAGTCTTGAACTGGAGAAGCATGGCTGGGTGGGTGAGTGTTACTACTTGGATGTTAGGCACACGACACACACATCAAGAAAAAGACAGAAGAAAAGACAAGACACGCAGGCAAGCTCTTATTAGCCCGTTTCTGAATACATTTGGTATACCTTTAAGATATGGCATTAAAAGTGTTGGGTCAACCAAATGTCCAGCACACCCATGCCGTTTGATAAGTGTCAGCTTTGGCACAAGTGCCCACCACCTCTTAAATATTTTTCAAGAGCTTACTATCGCAGCTGACCGATTAGATGCAAGTCTCGAAGAAAGAAGAAAACATATCAGGCGAGAAAACTGTCTTAAATTTCAAATAATAGTCATCAACCTGCGCTGGCCAGGCTGGCTGGATGGTTGTCTCGCCTGTTCCCCCTCCCACCATTGTGTCTTTGATGCAAGCAACCAAGTACAAATCACGTTCAGCGCCAGCAAGAGCCTAATTCGGTCTTGGGCTGGGTCAAATCAGAGCCCATGTCGTGTTGGCTTATCTGGTTCTCGACCTATCAGCGTCCACGGAGGCGGCCTCCGTCAGGGGCACTGCGTGCGGTACGGCAATAAAAAAAAAAGATGTTCATCGAATTGCTTTGGAATTAACTTGGAGCCGAGCCTACTAGCGGGAGTTTTGCAGCCAAAGAGATTACCGGAGGCTTTGATACTGTGCATCGGACTGCAAAGATCTCCAAGATGCGAGATACTGGTTTCTTGACATCATCTTTCTAATGTTGTATTCTTTCTTCATCTTTGACACTGACGTGCCTTGACGGTATTCAAGCTACATCTTGAACTTGGACAAAACTCAATCTCTATCTTCCTTTGTGCATTTTATTCCTTGACTGCCGATCCCAGGATCCTATGATGAGGCGTTGTGGTGATGATTTGCCTCCAAGCCTTTTTTTAGTCCACGCCTGTTGCACGAGCAACCTTACAATGGCAGAGACCTGGTTACATACGACTATACATAAGGTACAGTGCAAATCCTTTCATCTCTGTTACGATGTAGTCTTTTGTCTCTCACAATGGCCTCGTCATGGGTGACTGGATCTGAGAAGGGAGCCAAGGCAATGGTCCTCACACCATCAGCTCATCTTTCAAGACAATAGCTCCGATGCAACACGACCATCCGGGTATAATCGCGAGGGAGCTTCAGGGCCCGCATACGGGGACCAGGAGTGAAGTTCCGTCGAGTGTGTGCAGCATGTCCCCATTCCCGGACGTTGAGCCCTGGACTAGTACCTTTCCCACAACGCTTCCTGCGTCTGCTTGTCCATAAAATGGGGCGCTCGTACCCTTGGACAAAAGTGGCAGGTAACTGTTCCACTCTTCTTGTTCGGTTGTCTTCGTCTGGGACCAGGGAAGGCTTCCACGGTCACTGCTGTCGTCCAGCTACGCGGATGGTTGTAACCACCCTCCAACATCTGGTCATGCATCGGTGTGGAGTGAATGACATGGTCTACATGGATAGCGATCGTATCCCATTTCCTAAATCGCAAGACCCTTCGATCTCTCGTAACGATAGGTCATTTGCTGTGGTTCGAGGACCCTTCATTTCAGGATCGTCTTGCCTTTGCAGCACAGCACAACATAGCACAGTACAATACAGTGCCACACCTTCGCGCCCAACAAGCGCCGTTCATCAATGGTAATGCGGAGCCGGACCAATTCCGGCCATTTTGTCTGGTCGAGCATGAGCTTGGGTGGGCGTTGGGCTTGTGTCAACGAACCCCTGATTAGCACGGGCCGGCGGAGGGTAAGGTGAACAATCAAGTTTGGGGGAGGGGAAGCTATCATAATCAGCCTTGGATTGTCATTTCAGAAACCGAGATTGACCAAGATCTTGGAGTTTGTATGGGTGATGTTGGCATCGGGCGTGGCTATAGGCAATCAACCGCCCCATGCCATGGTTCGTTCTTACATGCGAGACTCCAAGGCCCTGTTCCCATCCGATACCCAAATTTGCATCGGGGTCTTTGGGCACTAAAGTAACCGTTAGAGATTGTATCTGTGCTTAAGCTTTATCCCCGGGCCCGCCCTTGGTTGGTAATCTTGCTCGTAACTGTGCTCCGATAAGTCCCTTGAACAGCCAAGCTTCACGGTATGATGTCCACTCAACAGCACAAAGGATAGCTCCATCTTTTCTGTCTTCTTCTTTATCATGTTCTTTCCGATTGTTCCGATTGGTCGAGTTCTTTGCTCGACAAATAACAGTTGCGCGGTGGTGTCTGAACAGATACAGTTGCGATTTTCATAGAGACGCCTAAGAACAAACGCAGAAAATGTTCCCTGAACACGACCGCAATGATTCACTGCAACAATTGCTCGATTTAAGGGCATCTCTCTTGAAGCACTACTTCTGAAAACAAGATCTCCCTCTCTTCAACACAACAACGCCTTCATTATGTATGCACCCTCCTCTTCCGCGAACCCTCTCAATCGCGAGGCTTTGCGTCCTCCTGAGTGCTTTTTACCGCGGTCCTATTCCGCCAACTCTGTGGTCAAAAGCGAAGATTCGAGCCCTATAGAGCCGATACTGATCGACAGCCGCAGTCCCTCTCCCGAACCCCGATCTAGCACAGACTCGCGTCAACGCCTCTTTGCCGCCATCGAATCCGGCGAACTCATCCTTCGAGACCCTCGCCCCATCACCTCGGCTGACGACCTCGACGAATTCGAATTGAAAAGATGCTTCGAGATCCTCCACGCGTGTGGGGTCGCGACTGATCCAGCTGCGACGCTGGGATCAACAAGAGATACCATGGAGGACTTTCTTGATGCCATCTTCAAGGATTGGTCGGGTAACTCAACCGAGGACCTTGCCAAGCCTACCATGGACTTTGTCGTTCGGGACTACGTTAGCGTTGGTATTGTCTGCGGTAAGATGTCATCATCGATCGACGTTGTGCATAGTCAGTTGATGTTAACCTGTTTCTCTACCCTTCCCAGACCAACCGACCAATCATCGCTCTCTCGCATCGTGCGCCGACTCTCTTACATGCGAAACTCCCGTCTACGGCGTCGCCACTTATCGAAGTAGACCTGCTCAGCTCGGGATGGGCTTCTCCACCGACGAACCTTCCCGGAATAAAAACGAACAGCAGCAGGACTTGTTCTGCCCCATGGAGCGACCTGACGTCCGCTGGGACGAAGGAGATTGGCTGGCTGAGCTCAGGCATGGGTTGAAACGGTCTTGCACTGGGAAGATACACAAGTATAACAAGCACTTGGCTATCTGGTACGTAAGATGCTTGGTCAGTGGATGGGCTGAGGGGAGTATTTCGATGGGAACGGATGGGGAAGTGCTCGCGTTTGTTGGGGAAGAGGCGGTTGATGCGGCGTTTGCGATGATGGGCGACGACCAAGAGGTAATCTAATCGCTTCTGGGAGAGAGGACTGGATCAGACCGACAAGAAAATCGGCAAAGAATTGGGGAATCGCCTAGCTTGAGGTGGGTTCAAGTGAAATAGCCAGGAGATCATGGAATAGATTTCGCCCTCAAGTCAGCTCTTAGCTCGACGAACAGTCCAGATGTCTATCTGGGCCTAAGTAAAGGAGAACAGAAAGCACCAATAATCAGAGCGTGTATCTCTCAGGCTATCTTTGATTAGATAAGATGAAGTGAAGGATTGGACAAGAACGGAGAACACGTGTCAACACACAGCAGTCATCCATACACCTCGGGCTGGCCAGCAATTCATAGCAGTTTGCTTCTAAGCGACAGAGAAAGGGTTTGAATTACACGAAATTGAACAGATTGACTTTTGTTTCTAGCTATTCTAGTCTACTTCTTGAAGATGCTTTTTGATCGACCGTAAACCGTTGCCATTCGAGTGGTCATGGCCCTCGTGATCCTCATCATCCTCATCGTCCGGCCAGTCTGGGAACCCGTCATCAAATAACTCCTCCAGAGCCTCACGCTTCTGCTCATCATTCTTCTTTCCATCCCGCATAACAGCCTCCCACTTGGTAAACTCACTGTCTGTCAACAAACACTCGTCAAGTAGCTCCTCCAGCGCGTCGTGGTTCAAGTTCTCTCCGATAAAGACAAGCTCCTGTCGGCGGTCGCCCCACTCGCCGCCCTTCTTGATATCGTGCTGCACAAGACTATCGACCTCTGGATCGCCTGTTGTATACTCCTCAGGCGGCAATGTGCAGAACCACGGCCTTCCACCGGTCATGGTGAGCATGGCGCCAGCTTGCGACCAATCTCCAGTGCGATGAGGACGTGTTGCGAGGAAGAATTCGCCCTTGGAGCGGAAGAGACGAGTGAAAACCGGGTGCTTACGCTTGTTCTCGAGAATGACTTCGTTAGACGGCGTGAAGAGATCTTCAGCTTCATGCATCTCAGTGTCGTCAAACTTCTGTTTCTTGTTTGCGGGCGCAGGGGAAGGGGCGGTCTCGACGGTTGAGTGTGAGCTCTGAGGGGATCCTGGTGCGGATCGCTTGCCTCGTGAAGAGGAGGAGTCTTCAGCGTCTTGCTCGACGACCACGGCCTCTGGAGCCTCCTCTTCACCGTCTGGATAGTCCGCCATCTCGAGGTCCTCGTCATTTTCCTCCTCTTCCTCTTCATCGTCACCTTCTTCATCTTCTTCAGGATGCTCGAGCTGCAGGATGAACTTGTCATACACTAGTGCCCAGAGTCGACGAGGATGGAATGGTCGCTGACGGCTGTAGATGCAGCTGCGAACAGAGTATTCTTCAGTCTCGGGCTTTGGTGTAATGACGTTACGACCATTGACCTGTATTGGTGTTAGCATGGAACAATACGCCAGAAACAGTACAGCTGGTTATAACATACCTCACGAACAGTCATGGCGTGGAGATCTTGGAGCCATCCATAGCCTGACTGGGCAACTTGAAGGTTGAACATGCCGGTGTTGACAATCTGCTTGACATCTACCTTACCATAGCTTGACTCAAGAATCTTGGCTCGGTGGTTGAGCTTCTTGATCAAGTCGAGCAAGCGAGGCTTGGTTGACGCGTCCACCTAATAAGCTGGTCAGTTTAGGTTATAAGACGAACACTCGAAGTACGACATACCATGTCGAGCTTGTTCAGAATAATGACATCGGCAAACTCGATTTGGTCTACCATAAGGTCCGAGACAGTCCGTTCATCCTCAGGGGTAACATCATCGCGACGAGATGAGATGAGATCGCCAGTGTCAAAGTCATGCAGCATAGTGAAAGCGTCGATGACAGTGACAGTGGTATCAAGTCTAGCGAACTTCTCCAGGCCACCCGCATCCTTACTAGAATAGTATTAGTATTTTATCCCAGCCAAGGGTGGGAGGAATGACTTACAGCTGCTGAAGAACCTTTATCATGTCATCGTCCAGTCCCGGTGCGCCTTCGAGTGTACCCATAGCATCCATCTGTTCAGCCAAGCGTGAGTCGAAGGTCTCAGCAACCTGCTCAGGTTCACTGATACCACTGCTCTCGATAATGATGTAGTCAAACTCCTGTAGCTGTGCTAGACGGACAAGCTCTTCGAGCAAGTCGCCTCGCAGAGTACAGCAGATGCATCCATTCTGGAGAGCAATGACCTTCTCCTCAGTCTTGGTGAGTCGATGGGTTTGCTTGATGAGAGAGGCGTCGACGTTGATGCTGGGATTTGTCAGATATCTTGTCACGTCTAAGAAGGAATAGGAAGAAAGACGTACGCTCCGATGTCGTTTACTACCACAGCAATACGAAGACCGTGTTCGCTGCGTAGGATGTGCTGAAGAAGAGTTGTTTTACCAGATCCCTGGATGATAATTAGACACGACTTGAAAGTCGGAGAGAAGAATCAGACATACCAAGAAACCAGAAAGAAGTGTCACAGGCAATGCTTTTGGCGGAATGCCAGGCTTCTTAGTGCCTTTGCTCTTTGAGCCCTTCTTAACCTTGTTCTTAGCCATTTTGGATGCGGAAAAAAGTGTGTGGCAGAGGGGAGGAAGAGGAAACCAGACACAATAGAAGGGGAAAAAATGTGAGTCTGACAGAGCCAACTTGTCTTCCCCAAAGCTCGTTATTTCTACTTGGGGTTGACTTACACGACCGTGTCGCTTACAATCATCCTGCTCATCAAGGTGTGGTCACTGAGGCCATCCGGGTGATGTTACCATGGCTACAATCACCATGATGACAATTTGATCAACATTATTGGCCACCGTTGGGAAAACCAAGGAAAACCGAATCGTGTCTAAAGCTGAAAGGGTATAGTGGCCGATGCAAGTAGAGTTGGGGATGCGGAGCCTCCCAAAGGGTTTTGACGACATTCCTGCATTTCTTGATGGGTTGTTGTGTACTATCCTATGAATTGGGCCACAGTCTTATTACCACTGTAGCACCATGGCTTACTTGTATTCAGCTGCAGTATCATTGAAATCATGAGGGCCACATAGGGTACTTAAATAATCAGAGCGCAACGAAGCTGACGGGTGACGACAAAGACGAGCGCATGACTAGCATGGGAGCCAAGTGCATCCCGACGACCAGGATTAGCCGGGTGCATTATCAATTCTCTCAAGGTTATTGGTGCGACCAGCCAGTTTCTAGGTGTTATCACCGGCCTCCAAGGTGCCGACAAATCACTTCAATTGAGAAGCCACTTCGACACAACGACCCTGTTGAGCCATTGAGGACCCTGATGTCTAGGACCAAGTTTGTTCTGAAGAAGATCCAAACAAAACAATGAGATAGGTTCTATGTTGTAACGTGTGCTCTGCTTTTCACCTGGGGAAACAATTCCTTTTCGGGCGAACGAAGGGCAAAATTGACGGACATCCTTTTATGTTTGGCTACTTGAGTTCAAGGATGTGAAACTTAATCAATAGCTGGCTACGTGGCATCACACTACTTGGGTTTTGGGAAATAGCTGTCCACAAGTGTCGGATTCAAGCACACTCTTGACTCACATTATTGAATGTCGTAATTCTTTTCTAAGTTATGCACGTGGTAAATAGTGCTCCGAAACATGAAGACCATTGTTAGCCTGATAAATGCAATCGCATGAGAAAACCAAACCACCGCGAGTCCAGATTGTCTCGAGGGCGTCACATTTCTTTTTTCGAGGATGAAAGAAAGTCCATCTATACAGTCCAATTCGATCGGTGCAATTTCTGTGGTTCATCCACTGTGCATGAGTTCGGAGACAAAGAGAAGGTGAGAGAACAAGACTCTATTAGGGTTTGAAGCATTTATCCTTTACCACAGAGATGCACTGACGAAGGTAAGAGCGGAGTAGGTCCAGGGTAAATAAAAGAGAAAGATAACTAAAAATGAAGGCTATTTCACGCTGTCTACACTTGAATCCAAACCTTCACCCTTTCTAATGAGCCTGGAGGGCAAAATGGACAAAAAATTCCTTTCGCAGGTTACACTACTGAGCGCGAATCAAAACAATGCGACCGAGGGGAATCGAACCCCTCTCTAACGCTTGGAAGGCGTTAATGCTAACCACTACACCACGGTCGCTTGGTATTTGCCAGGCGATTATGTCATATCTCAAATTATGTAAAAATATATAACAAACAGAACAACACCTGGCAGGTGAAACTCTTCCATAGCCCGATTTGCATGTCCTCAAAAATCCCGACATCTCGATTTAAACTCTCCACATAGAAATTCATTTCATACAGACTGGCTTCACAGAGATATTTCGTGGCTACAACCAGGTCACTAAACAGCTCATGGCTATACACACTTGAGCAAACAATCCTCCAAGACTAAAAGTTTGACTCTAAATATGAAGCATGTCTGCCTTCCATGAGGCCCGGAAAATATTTCAGGCGTTGTTGAAGTTCCTTCGACAAGTTTCTTTGTTCCAGGCATAGTAGCACAGGAGCTTAGCAATAAGGAAGCACGAGTTGAAACACGAGGATAATAAATTACGCCATGTTACCGTATCAACATACATCAAGTCATGAAAGCTTCCATTTTCAGATGTTAAAATACCATCATTCTGTACCTGTGTTCATGCCGTACTTGTAGTGCCACCCTTCACTCTTCATATCCATCCTAATCTTGTAGTTAGCCTCAGCAACCCTCAACACATCCAAATCCACGTCTACAATCTCTAGCTTCTCTTCGCCAACCTCAATTCTGCCTAGAGGACCCAGAATTGGCATGTTCACGCAGCTCAGCCCACCGGCGTTGCAGAAAGCAATCGCTGCGGTGTTCTCAAAAGCTCGTGCTGTTAGAGTGCTGTTGAGGAAGATTCTCTCAGCGTCGGGATTCAGATCTGCGCCTTCGTCGCCTGCGTCACTCATGAACCAGTATGAAGGGATGAGGATGATGTCGGCACCATCATTGACCAAGGCTTTAAAGGCTTCCGGAAAGGCTAGATCCCAGCAGATGACCATACCAGCGCGCACGGGTCGGCCATCGGCGTGCTTCAAAGGCGTGTCAAAGGCTGTGTGAGGCGTGTGGGTTGATGAGGTCAGATGAGGTCGCTCAGGATGCCACAAGTTCTTCTTCTGATAAGTACCACAGATTTCTCCCGTTCCTGCAGCGAGGAAGTAGGTCATGTTTCGTAGCTCTTCATCCTTGCTGCCGTCTACTTTGTGTACCTCGCAGATTGTACCTGGTACGATGTTGATGTTGAGTTCCTTGGCGAGATCTTGGTATTTGGATAGGTAGCCAGTTGACTTCTTGCTTGCGGACACAAAGTCGGGGTGTTCGGGAACCCAAGAGGTTAGATGGAATTCGGGAAGAATTGCAATGTCGCATCCTTTGGAGGCTGCAGATCGCAGGTTACTCTCGGCTTTGGCAAAATTTTCATCAACGACGATGGACTAGGAACAAGGTCAGCGTTTATTCCAGTCTCACTAAAATTTTAGTTCTGTTGATGAGTCAACCACGACGCAATGAGAGCGAAGTGCTGGCTTCGCAGTCAAGACTGTCTGATTGGTAGACTAACCTTCGGCTCGAACTGTATAAGTGCGATTTTGTATATAGGCGCCATGTTATCGATCGGTAGCTGGTATTGTCGTTGGTTAATAAGGTAGCAAGGTTTCCAAGTCTGAAATGTTCGTGATCTGGGGAAGATGCGGAGAAAAGACTCGGAACCCGGCACACCCTTCACCTAGCGCTTCTCCACATTAACAACTCGACCCTCGGAGTTTCTTCCCGTATTCTATAGTGTGGGAATAACCTCCTACAAGACCCAATTGAGCCAACGGTCAACAACGTTTTTCTCGAGGGCAACGCGATATGTCTCACTTCGTGACGGACCCAGTCTGTTGATCCATACACTATTTCGATTTCAATGGTCTTGCCATCTGCCACATGACGTGTATGAAACGCGATGCTTGGCAATCAGGCTGTGAGGCTGAGGTTACACAAGCAGGCACCAACATGTGCTTCACCGTAAATCCCGCAACTTCAATTTCTTCACAGGTATAGCTTTCTGCTCATTGAATGTGTGCACTGCTCGTCTACGATATTTGTAAACTATGGCATGTAGCGCCAGTCTCGACTTTTCGTATCCTTCCCACTGCGGTACCTTCGACCATGAAGGCAATAAGCTCTGTACGATAGCACCTGATCCAGACATCGCTGGTATAGGTGTTGTCGTCGCTTTTTCAATCATCGGCATCACGATTTTCTTACTCGTCTTCATTCAAATCTGTCTCGATGGAATAACTTTGGAGGGCTTGATTAATCCAACTAGCTCGATGGAAGGCTACGACTTCGTGGATCGCAACAACAACTTAGAAACTTGGATAAGCCTTGCAGATGCACGGAGGTTCATCAAGGAGGAAGCAAAGCCAGGAACATCAAGACCACTGCGCGCCACCATATTCCTCTTGTCTGATACGCAATTTTTCATGGGCATAGCTATTGCTTCAGCTATGAGCAAACAAGACATCGTACTCGCACACTTTGCTCTTGCTAATGAGATGGCCTGCCTTGGATACATCACGTCAGCGGCCGGTCTTTTGATGGCAAGAGATGAACTCTTTGATAAAAGCAATAATCCCAAACGAGTCGTCCGTGTCATCTTCATGTGGATTCTCTTGAGCTTGTTATTGCATAGAGTCCGAGAGTGGGATGATGATCTCTTCCTTGCAGAAATAGTACACAAGAACTGTCACTGCCTCTTCATCTTAGATTTGACGATTCTCCCTCATCCGGAGTTTCGATTTTTTTTTTCATTTCCAAGGCCATTGCGAATGGCATCGCTGACACCATCTTCATCTGGCCAGCACTTGCTGTTCTTGCAGATCATTATTTTATAATTGCTATCCGCAAGCTCTTAATATTGGTAAAAAGAAGCCGAACCGATTATTGCTTTCTCATCACTTTTGTTATTTCCAAGCCCGCCTGGTTAGTCTTATATACAGTGGTTTTCTTTATATACCTGATGGTGTGGGAACCGTTTTGCTGCAATATGGCCGGTCTAGGTTTTTTAATCTTGGGTATCATTACCGCGTTCGAGCTTCGACAAAGGGGCCATGACTGCATGGCCACTGAAGATATAAGCAAAGAAAATGAGTTGGGGTTCGGTCAGATTGTTGCACTTGTGCTGCTGCTGGCTCCGACTATCAACACCGCTGATCTTTGGTGGAGTAAGTGCAGGCCTGTCTATTTAATCTTGGATGTACTGACGATGGAAGATGCCATACAAAATACCTTTCGCCATCGTCGATGGCATGAGCCATCATCCGATGGTATCTCGCTTCTCGATTTTCCTATGCATTTTCAGGCAGGGGGTGTTGCTTATTGTTCCGAACATGATCTTCTTGAAGAGGCAAGACTCCGCAGGACAACCTGGTCCTGATCATTGCGTAGATCCAAGCTAAACGTCCCATCAAGTACAATCATTCAAGCGGACACCACAGTGGGTTCGAATGTGGCGGTCATGTGTTCATGAATCAACAAGTTGGATAATTATATATACCCTTGTGTACGCTAATGCTCCCTCCCATGCTATGCTATATACATCAATGCTTCAAGTTATATGTACAGATTCGCGCACCAAATTTTATACATCAGAAAAGTCGTTGCAGTCTAGTAAGCCCTGCACATGCGACCATCAGCAGCCACGCTCCAGTCTTCACTGCCAACACCCTTAAGGACGTAGAACAGAGACTTAGGATCCCACTTTCTCTTGATGGACAAGAGACGGTTCCAGTTGGTGCTGTAAAAGACCTCCTGCCAGTTAGGCTGGTTGAAATCGGCCTCGTTCATGTAAGTGCCGCTACCAGGTGTAACGGCGATGAGCTGAGGCATGTACACGTTGGTGATCTTCTTCTGATCAGCGAGCATGTCGTCCCATCGCTTAGGATCCCAGAGGGTACCCATCTGCATGGACATGATGGCCTTGCGCCAGGCGGGGTGGACGGCGTTGGAGACACCAGGATAGCTCTTGAAGGTTCCGCTGCTACCGGCGAGGACGAGTCCGCTTGAGGTAAGGTTGCGGATGGCCTTGTTGAAAGAGGCGTTGTCGTTCTCAAGAACGGATCGAGGGATGAGGCGGCCACCGTACTGGAACTGAGAAGCCTCGATATGGCCGTAGGGTAGAGGACCGTTGTAGAGCTCGTAGTGGTCATGGAAGCTCAGGGTGGTGTAAGAGACAGTGTACTTCAGACCAGCCTTGGTGAGGTAGTCGGTGAAGGGAGCTAGAACTGTATCACGGACATACTCGCCAGTTGAGTTGACGAGAGTAACAGGCTTAATAGACAGAACAGCACCGGTGAGGAGGTAGACAACGGTGGGACCATGGTCGATCATAGCGGGCAGGAGCTCGTGGAACTTGGTGACAGCAGTGTAGAAAGCCTCCGTGTCAGTACCCGCAGCAAGGGCAAGAGTAGCACCACCGATTTTACCAGTGACGTGAGCACGAACAGTCATTGAAGTGACGACGGCGAAGTTTCCAGCACCGCCACCGCTAAGAGCCCAGTAAAGGTCGCTGTTCTCAGTAGCAGAAGCCCTCATGATGCGACCGGCAGCAGTGACAACCTCGAACTCGAGGGTCTGATCAGCGCCGAGACCATAGCTGGTGCTAAGAGGAGAGTGACCACCACCGAGAGTGAAGCCAGCAAGGCCGACGGTAGGGCACTCGCCAGAAACACCAGTAAGGCCATGAGTACTGGCAAACTCAATAGCATCAGAGCCCTGGACACCAGCGCCGAGCTTTAGAGCAGGACCGTTGTAGAGCTTGTCAGCCCATTGGACGACCTCAGTGCTCTTCAGGTGGTGAGTCCAGATGGCGAGGGCGCCAGCACCAGTAGAGCGGCCAAAGTAGCTAAACCTTAAGTTAATATGATGGATTCATCTAATCTCGGAAGACTTACTCATGGGCTGTGTTTCGCACGACCAGGCGAATGTTGTGGTCATTAGCGAATCGCACGGCGGCAGCGACTTGCTGAGCGTTAGAAACCTTGACGGCGTAATCGACATAGTTGCCAATAGTGCAAGGACGCGACTCAGCCAAGAAAGGATCACAGCTCTGATTAGCAAAATAAGCCTGCATCACCGAGTGCGAAGACTGATAACTATCGACCGTTAGCGCGCCACACTCCAAACAGCTCGTAGAATTACACGACTTACTGAGTCTGGGGCAGCTTCCATGCGTCTTGCAAGGCTGCACAAGCCTCCGCGTCGTAGGTCGGGTCATGGCAGGGCGAGCCAATGGGGACGGTCTTGATGAGAGCGCCGTTGACGGTCTTGTTGAACTGGCCCCACGTGGTGGTCGACGGCCAGCAAGCGTCGCCGGGCAGACAGCGACACTTGGAGGTGGCGTTGCTAGTGCTACCGGCGATGGCTGCGAGAGGCAAAAGCGCCAAGGAGAAAAGGGACTTCATCTTGATGTGTTGGAGCGGGATGAGCAGACGAGTGGCGTGGTAGACACATCAGGGAGGACTATTCTACTATTTATTCAGCTCAATGAGCTTGAGTATGGACAAGACTCTTCTGCATTGTACCCTGCCTGCATGGGGGCCCTTGAATCTATGCCCATGTATCAGGATGATAATCCTTCAGGAAATATTGGAGCACTAGGATGCTTTGACAGCTGCGACCGATATCAAAAAGCCAGAATATGCATGGCTTCGCTCTGGAATATCCCTTTCCGGCAGGTCCCGCTGCGGTCTGGAAATAAAACCCCAGGACCATGGAGAAATCCGAGCGTGCAGATAAGGAATAGTTCGAGATGTTCTGGTGGAACTTGGAAGCGACGCCGAATTAGCCGGTGCTGGAACTCTTGCGACAGAGGCACAAGCGCCGGAGATTAAGGATGGATCTGGTAAAGGGCTCGCCCGTTGTTCCGTGGCCGGCCGGCTCCCTCCCGGCTTGGCTGCTCGGAGCTGAGGTCGCAACCTGGATAGCCACGTGTTGGATGATGATCTATCAGGTAAAAGAAGCCAAGACGCTGTCATTGAGAGATTCATGGCCTGTGAAATGTGAGTTACGACAACTGTTGAAGAACGGAATTATCCCTCAAGAGCTTCAAGTTGGCGAGTCAAGCCCCTGGAAACTCAATCCACACTCGCCACGAGTCTTCTGCGGGCTCCACTTGTTCGAGCTGAAGATCATGCAGAAAGGGTTTCATGCAAAAACCTGCAATTAAATTGGCCAATTGGTAGAATAAAGAGAGAGTGCTCACCCTGTACCAACAATTCATGCCGAAAACAGCAGCCGACCATCCAACATCCAACGCCCGCCACTGCCATCTACCAATCTTTGCTTGGAAATACATCCGAGGCCACTCAGGCTAACTCACCACGCGTACCTGTCCTAGCCCACTGGGGAAATAGAACACCGACCCTGACAGCCGGTGTATCTCAACCCCCCGAGTGCTAGCGTCCGCTGATTTTCTTGGCTCAGGGGTCTTTTCTCCACTGAACACTCGGACCCTCTGGGGACTGGTACGATGCCCCCTTGATGGCGTACGGTGACAGGATGACAGCCGTGAGCTTCTAGAACTAAAAAAACGGTTGCGCAAAAAGATGGGTTTGCTTGGTGGAAAAGGGTTCGCTCCGAAACTTAGGCGAAGGTTGAAGAATCTACGGACACTCTTTACAAATGTGGTATAGCAGGGTGTCCTGTGTGCACGATCTGTCGCCATGGGTATACGATACTCCATCTGAGATTTTCGATCATGCTTGTCGGGCCCCTCTGATGATATTGCGTGGTCCGAATGAATGATCTGCGCCCCATTTCGATTTAGATAGACATGGCCATTCGGGAATCTCAAATGTTAATCTATATCGAGACGTGATCATCATTGACAGGCAAAGCACGAGGACATCACGGACGTAATTCTGAGCCATCGGAATTAACCTTTCTAGGTGATTCAGCTAGTCATTTTCCACTACGCATAAATGTTTCAGAGATCTGCATCACCCCTTTCCAAGCCACTACCAAGACGCCTTTCAATAGCCAAGAGAAGTGCCAAATTTCAATGAATCTTTCCTCTCCAATAACGTCCATGACCCCACCACCTTTAGGACTTGATACCCCCAAATAGACAATGTCAGCCCATCAATAGTCAGGGTTAGCCGATCCGGTTCCAGCTCCTTGGGACGGGCAACCTCTTCGCGATTCCACACACAATAGCTGTTTCTGACTCAGTGCATCGCCCAACATGCACTGCGCTGAATCGGGCCATCCCCATCGTGCGTGTCTGTGCGTGTCTGACCGTGAAACTAATGATGAGCTTGTGTCACTGAATCTGGCCACCACGAGGTTAAGCTCGTATGTGTTTTAAAAATTTCAGGGCTGACGTCCTTGACGGCGATCTTTTAGCCCTACATATTAACACGCGAGTTCCCACGTTTGATGTGCCCCAGATATTCTTGCTTTTGAACTTGACTTGTCGATTCGGGATGCAGCTCTTTCGTGGGGCTATCCTTGCTTGCCTCGTGGCATTGCCTTTGGCTTTGGCTGAGGCGTCTACTTCTTCTGCTTTGGCTGAATTGCCGGATTGTGCAGTGAGTACCTGCTTGAGTGAAGGCTTGTGGTTTGTGTGACTGACTGTTTGAAAGACAAAATGCTTTGCAAGCGCCATCGCCAATTCGACATGTTCGGTCACCGATACGAAATGCATGTGCACCAACACCAAGTTACAACATGAAATAGAAGCTTGCGTCGGCGTTTCTTGTACCATCAAGCAGGCCTTGAGTATGCCAGCCATCAACACTGCTGCGAAGCATCTACTGATATCCCACAGGTACAAAGAATGCCACCATGACAACATGCGGCGCTCCCATTCGAAACAGAACGACCAACTTCGTCGTCCTAAATGACGTCTTATCAATCCTTTCCGGCCTCTTCGTCATCCAACGATTCGCCACGAAGTTATACTGGAAGCTACCCCTCGGCCTCGACGACTGCTTTATCATGCTGGCCATGTTAGTCGGCGTTCCATGTATCGTCATCAACGCCCATGGTCTAGCTCCCAATGGAATGGGTCGCGATATTTGGACTTTAACATCAGACCAGATCACCAAGTTCGGCATGTTCTTCCATACTATGGCAGTTCTCTACTTCGCGATTATGACGCTCCTCAAACTATCCCTCCTCTTCTTCTATCTCCGTATCTTTCCGACCCCAGCCGTACGGAGGCTTCTTTGGAGCACTGTCGCCTTTACCTGCGTCTTCGGTCTCGTTTTTGTATTCGTCGCGATCTTTCAGTGCCGACCGATCAGCTATTTCTGGGAGAAGTGGGATGGAGAACACGTGGGACATTGTGCCAACATCAACGCCGTCACTTGGTCCAATGCCGCCATCAACATCGCTCTCGACTTTTGGATCCTGGGTATTCCGCTATCACAACTTCGGGATTTGAACTTGGATTGGAGGAAGAAGATTGGAGTTGGAATGATGTTTAGTGTTGGCATCTTGTAAGCGCATCCTGACTTTTAAATACACCACAACTAACATTGCGCAGCGTCACCATTATGAGTATTCTACGACTCGCCGCCACAGTCCAGCATGGCTCCGGAACACTAAACGCCACATGGGAGTTCTTCGAACTATCGCGATGGTCGACGATCGAGATCAACGTTGGAATCATCTGCGCTTGTATGCCATCGCTACGAATCCTCCTTGTCCGACTCTTCCCCAAGCTCCTCGGCACCTCACAACGATACTACAACTACGGCAGCAACAAGCCAACTGGTGGCAACACGAACAAGAGCCGCACTCAACCCCTGGGGACAAATGCTACTTCGCAGGTGGACAGGACACATCGACGGATTGATCCCGCCGGCATCACATGCCATCGGACGTATGAAGTCGAGTACGGCGACAATGATGAAACATTGTTGGTGCATATGAAAGATCTAGACCGAAAGAGTGCGGCAACGACGTCGGAGGCTAGATCCGAGGTTTCTGTTTAGAGTTAATAATACTTTTTTTATGTTAATGTCTAATTAATTCTTACTTTGAATCTCGCTGTTCTGCTTTGAGACTGTTGTGCATATTCTGAAACCGGGCGTATATTGCCTGATGGGGTAGGTGTTCATGCAGCTGTGAAACCAACTTTTGCCACACACACAAGATGCCGAGGTAAATGCGCAGATGTCCTAGACCTCGAAATGATTCATGTTACTCCAATGGACGGAGAGAACTCGGCAGATAGGCTGTTTTGAGATCTCTTGTCGCAAGCTATTTTCTTTTTTGAATATTGCCAATGCGCACCAACATCATTACCGGGCTATAAGTATGTTATAGGAAACTGGCAAGATTTCTTTGAAATATCAATACAAGTAGGGTATACAACCTGGTTACCATGGTGAGTATGATCTTGTATCGTAGGCTAAACAATGCTGCGGATATGTAATACAAGATTCAAACCATCCAGATCTAATAGTATAACAACCTTTTTAAGCCAAGGTTGTTATTCCATGCTCCAAAATGTTATATTAATCTATCCATAAAACTCATATTTCAATTTAATGTATTATATTACTTGAATTCGTAGGTAGTGTCTTGATATAAATAGGGCTATGCATAAAAACTGATGTGTAATCTGCAGGGGAGGTCATCTGATACTAAAGAAATCCCAGAGGTAAACTTGAGAACTCTGAATTACTAAAGTTTCTTCAAATCATCCAAGAGCTTATATATAAAACTGGAAGAAGCGGGCTTTTTATGACAAAGTCCGTAAATAGTAACCCTCAGCGTAACGGGTTGATGCAAGCATTTTCTCCCAGTTACGCGTGATGATATCGAGATTAAGCCGGTATTGATTATTTATTTTCGTTTGGACCAGTCTAAACTATTGTTTTTCTTAATCTTGGTTAGTATAAAGTATCATTTGTTTCTAAATGTGTTCGGCAACTATTGTTCCCATCTATCGAGAGCTCTGAATGAAAGCTAGGTATGAATAAGTGTTATAAAACATGAAATGCGGTGAGCTCTGAGTCGAATGATTATCGTAAGAATTCGGAATACAATACTTTTGGTCAAGTGATATTCAAGGGAAATGATCGGCATCTCCCGTCTATTACAAATTGAAGCCACTCGTGATAGAGGATCCAGCGTGAGTGAGCCGATGCAAGGTTGAGGGTATTGCCTAAAAGAGAATTTACTACCTATACCCCTTTTGGTAATACTCCCAGCCCCATGACGGAGACTCCGCACCAACTGTGACGGTCCCCAGTCAGCCAGCCTCAAACCTCTTGAGCAGACGACTTTTTCTTCAATTCTCTGCAGAGTCTCAGACTGCTTTGTCTAACTCAATCAAGTGAATGTTACGCTTGTGCTAATTCATCACTGCTGTGTCGTTTCCCCGGTTCAATAAACTTTACCAACCATCATGTCCATCCTGGACAAGTACGGTCCTGAGGTACAAAAGGTACCTACAGATACATCCATTCAAGACATTATCGCCCTTCTTAAGCGCGATGGAGGCGTCTTCGTCAAAGGTTTGATCCCAGACGTAGATGTTGACAGAGCCTACGATGAGTGTCACGAACGCCTAGACTCGGACGTTGAATGGTCCGGCAATTTCTTCCCTAGTTAGTCTCTCACTCAGCTGATGACATACGAGGCTCAATGCTAACAAGGATATCCAAGAGGAGACTCAACGGGCGCCAAGTCTACTCGCTCTTAGCCCTACATACGCCAGGACCCAGGTTATGAACCCTGTCTATCAGCAGGTCGTCGATCACTTCCTCACTACGCGGAGTTGGTTCTGGTGGGGAGATGAGAGGAAGGAGTCTGTTTCTAAACCTTATGTTCACTCCTGTGCGGCTATGAGGATTGGGCCTGGGGGTAAGGCTCAGCCGCTTCACCGTGATGACTACATTAGTCATAATATTCACACAGATATTGACGAGTGGGACGATGAGCGTGATGCGAACCGTGAAACTGCCGTGGGATTGTTTGTTGCAGGGTCTAAGATTACGAAGGAAAATGGCGGTACACAGTTTATCCAAGGTAGTCACCTTTGGTAAGTTTTTACTCCCAAGATCTCCAGGAAACCCACAGTCTGCTCACAAACAGTAGGGGCTCGGAACGAGGTCCTCCTCGTGTTGAAGACTGCATCTTTGCCGAGATGGATAAAGGCGATGCCTTTATCATGCTCGCTTCAGCATACCATGGCGGTGGTAATAACACCACCAAGGATGAACGTCGGATGATCTTCGCAACCTTTTCGATCCGAGGATACTTGCGACAGGAGGAGAACCAGTTTCTTGCTGTTCCTCGGGAGACAGCTGAGAAGTTTGACCAGGATATCCAGGCGTTCATGGGCTATTCCGTGAGTGATCCTGCGTGTGGATATGTAGAGCAGATGGACCCGATATACTTGCTACGACCGGAACTTGAGAAAGGTCCTTCAGACTTTTGAGTGGTATGCTTAAGCTTATAAAAGAAAACTGGATGAAACAGATCTGTACCCATTCATCCCATTGGCCACTTATTCTTGTTGGTTGAAGTTTGTCTGCCGTTGACGACATGAATATCCTTTCCGACTTTACCAATCCTGGCAAGAGGATGACAGCGAGGCGTGACCTGAAAAGTTGGGGAGGGTCCCCCGCACAGCACAAGACCTTGTCTGCAGTAGTAGCCTCTCCACTACTTAGCTTACCTAGCTAGAACATCCACCTCCAGATTAAATCCTCTCCTCTCACCCACTGACATTTTCTGTTCGACCTTCGTCGTTCTTCACTACCGTTTACGGTAAGAGATACAGCAACAATGTCAAGCATCGACGCTTCTGCCTCGACTCGCCCTACAGCTCGGCGCAAAGGTGAGCACTAAGCCGTCTTTGCCGACGCGCCTTCGTTACCGTCATCTGTTTCTGAATTAGTCTACAGACCCGGCTTGTGGTACTTGTCGCAAGAAGTGTCGCAAATGCGATCGCAAACGCCCCATCTGTGATAGATGTCGCACCAAAGGCCTTCATTGCGAGGGCTATCCTCCGCGATTTCAGTTCCAGGAGACATTGACGACGCGTTATGGCCGTCAAGATGCGATCCAAAACGATGTCCATGTGCCGTCGCCTCCGACGATATCGGATGAGCCTTCTTTAGAGTCGTCAATCGTGTCTGAGACGACGCCTGCGACACTGTCTCCTCAACATGCTCTTCTCGATTCTGCGCTGACTCTCCCATCGCCGCTGTCATCTTCAACTCCTCCGTTTTCGCCACCTCAAGATAGCCCAGTTGCGTCCTTGGCTGGGAACCTTGATCTTGAAAGCGACATCGCTGCGAACCGAGCCATCATCGATTATTGTGAGAGTCATTGGGCTTTTTCAGAAATATCTAGTAACAGTTGTTATAGTCGATCAAATCCTCAGCGAGCACCTTATTATCCATGTCGCAGGCATAGATAATCCTTTCAGAGAACACGTCCTGCCTCTCGCCTACCAACACCAAGGCATTCTGCACGCCCTACTCGGCTTGTCAGCATGCCACATGCATATTTCTGGAAAGGACAGAAGTCAACGACTAATCACGCTTTCGCTTCAGTACAGACTATCGGCGCTACAGGCCCTCGCATCCCTACTTCTCAGGGAAGAGACGTCGCGACTCACGAACACCGAGGGTGAGCATGTTTTGGCTATGGTGTTGTTGCTAGTGCTACACGATGTATGATACACTCCTTCCCGTATCACTCTGGTGTGGTTTCTCACAAGTTCTTAGGTTTGCGAAACTGGTGTTTCGACCCATGGTGCCCATTTGACTGGTGTGTCGTTCCTCTGCAAGAGAATGGCGTGCCCAACCGATTTTTCTACGCGGTCTAAAGCTGGGATGTTTTTAATATCTGCATTGTCCTGGTGAGCACTTCCTTGATAAGTTTACTTGTCATGCCCTCGCTGACTTGTGCCAGGTTAGATATGCTACGAGGCTTCAGCGGCGCCGAAAAGCTCACATATCGCGAGAGCGTACGAGAATGTGTGCGAGATCACGGAAGTCTCAGTCTTCATACCCTTGTAGGCTGTCCGCCTATAATATTCTACAAAATTGGTCAAGTCCTCGAAGCTGGCAAGTCTTTCAGAGCCGGAGATCTTCCTCTTGCAGAATTCCAAGAGCTACTTGACGGCGCCGAACAATTCTTTCGCGGCTGGGACTCTGACCAGGCAGTCTATCCCACAAGACATCAGGAGTGGAGACATTTGGCTGAAGCTTACCGACACGCCTGTCTCCTCCGTGTCATGCGATTCCCTGATGCTTTTACCGTCTCGTGCAACGACCCTCGGATCAAAGCCTCTGTCGCTGCCGTTCTCGATATCTGTGCCGTCATGCCAAGGGATAGCGTCTTCTATAAAAGACTTTTGTTTCCACTATTTTTGGCCGGCGCTGATACATGTTCGCCACACCAGATGCACTATGCCAGCTGGTGCATCAGCGAGATCAAGCACGCTACTGGATTCCAACACCCTGCCATGACTGAGGTACTCACTAAAGTCTGGGAAGAGAGACGGACTAATCCTCATGGCTGGCAAAATGTTCCCTGGATGGAGTTTGTAAGTTTACCATGCTGTTCCTTAGATCAACCGGCTTCCCTTAGATCTACCGATGAGCCATTACTAATAGTGTACTTGCGCAGACGTGTTCCGAGCTGCTTCGTTCTCAGCACGCATATCTCTTTTTTTGACGGCCCGACATCCCCTCAAAGCCCCACAGAATGGACTGTGAAAGTTGGCGGGCGCGCCAAGGAGTTGGGAGTATTTCTGTTTAGGGATTAGTCTCGATGACTGCATGAGACCGGGGCCATGGGGCAACGATTCCATCTAAAAGCAGGCATCAATCGCAATATTGATCCCGGGACAGATTTCATAACTTCTCAAACTTTGAATACCCTTAAGTCAATTTTTCACGTTAAGAACTCATACTGCAGAAACAATGGCAGCCCAGGAAAAGAACCAAGCCGAGTTGGAAAAGGCCTCCAAGTTGGCCAATGTTCCCCATTGCGAACAGTATGACAGAATGATCTCAGGCATGCTGTTAGTAAAACTATTCTTTACTTTATCAGAATCTGCCTCTAACAGACAATAATTTCGGACAGTTACGACTCATTTGTCCCCGAGCTTGTCAACTCTCGCCTCGCCGCCCGGAGATCCATGATGAACTACAACACCTGGCTTCCCGAAGGAGACGACTTCAACATCGACTACGTCTCGAAAAAGCGTGCCGAAATGCTCCGATCCTTTTTAGGTCACGTCGCCGACGAAGAAGTCTTTATCGAGCCCCCTTTCAGAGTTGACTACGGCCCCAACCTATCAATTGGAAAGAGGTTTTACGCTAACTTCAACTTGACCATCCTGGACTCTGCTATTGTTACTATCGGCGACCGAGTAATGATGGGTCCTAATGTTATGATTTCAACCGCGACACATGAGACTGAGGTCGCTAGTCGAAGAGCGAACATTGAGTATGCGTATCCTATTACTATTGGGGATGACTGCTGGATCGGAGGTGGTGTTACTATTTTGCCAGGTGTAACGATTGGTGAAGGATGTACGATTGGTGCGGGCGCTGTTGTGACAAGAGATATTCCTGCTTGGAGTGTGGCTTTGGGAACCCCTGCAAGAGTGGTAAAGAAGGTACAGGCGCTGGATAAGCCCGAGGAATAAACGGGTTGTTCCTCATCAATACAAACTTTGATTCCTGAATGGTGTTAATCATCATTCATCAAATGCCGACTGTTGGGACCAGTGGCACTAGAAGGGTTAACAGCGTCGCATGAAACGTCAAGTAGAGGGGGAGTAAGCGCGCGGCTGTATTGGCAGAATATAATTCGATATGGCCGAGTTATGCAGGCAGCCTTTGGAGATAGTCGCCCAACTACAATGGTACCCCAAAAATTAAAGAGGTTTGATTTGTGACAGAGATAACGGACAAGGGTGTTGTGACCAACATGCAGAAGGTTTGTTTCAGCCCTGTTGACGCAGTCCTCTCGTTAGCTTTAGGGACGCAAAGCATAAATTACATAGTAACTGACAAGGAAAAAAAAAAGGAAAGAGAAAAAAAGTATCCATCTCTATTTGAGTACTCAGTGAGGTCGCCGCAAGTCTGTGTTTGTTTGGAATCGCCAATACGTATGAAAAAGGACGATACTACGTTCCAGCAATATGGCCAGCGTACGAGAGGCAGATCAGGCTGTGCAAAGCCCAACTGAGACGTACGCACGTCTGAATTATGAGACCACAGAGCTGTAGTTACTAATTCTCAATCAGATCTGCAAAGCGCGGCTACCCTTGTGGCTCTAGGTTCATGTTTGAGCTCTTACGACGTGCTGACGGAAGAACATTTAATAAGGCTACCGCAAAAGGAGCGCTCCCCTTCATCTCTTTTAAGATATACCCAAACCAAATCGTCGTCGAATGCAATGAAGACAACTTCGCCAAGTCGGATGTGGAAGCTATATGCTTTATTGGCAAAAGTACCGATAGGATCATTAACGCTGGTCTCAGATCTGCCTTTTTCGTTGCGTCCAGAGTGCACATTCAATCTGGCAACTACTCATTTGAGCTCCATCACAACAAGATTGATCTAAAAACCGGAACAGTGAGACCTGTTTGGATCAGTTCTATTGAAAACCTTCCCAGCCTTTTGACTCGCATGACACTCCACCTTCATAATCGAGATGACGAGGATTTCAACGAGCAATGGAGAGAAATTATATCAACACAATTTGGTAATCTACAAGAAACGTCTCTACTCTTCCTCCGAAAGCTGCAAAATATCACTGTGGAGTTCTATGATGGGAACGGCATGCTAGATCGATCCAAGCAGTACCGCAAGCAACAAACCGACAAATACCGTGTTTCTCTGGAGACAACTAGTATTAGCGGTGGAGGGGAAATGGTCCAAGATCAAATCTACCACGTTACAAAGCAAACAGCGACCGGCCTGGCTCAAGGCGACGGCAGTGAATCTGTCAGCGAAGGGGCTCGAAACACCTCTATGGCTGAAGTTATCCTGGCTTTCCCGCTCTCAAGCGAATACAAACCTCTTGTTACTCAAAGAAAGCAAAAGTTATTCGCACTCGCACCTCTCCAGACATTGAACAACTACAAAGTTAGTAGAGTTTTGACAGTTGTGTCTTAGATCCGCCGCTGATCATTCTTGAACAGTTCCACATCCATTCAGACTTCGACAACGAGGGGAGTCAACTTGAAATCATTACCACCTCAAGAAGAAATCGCGACATTCGTAGTTGGATTCCATCTACATTCTACCGTGCTATTCAACAATTCTGCGAACATCCAACTCTTTGTTACGACTGGCCATTGTTTCTCCCGTCCGTAGGAGGCCGTCCTGATAAGTTCTGGTCTAAAATGAATTTTGGCATTCACAGAGTGGTAAAAGAAAATCGTATTTTGAAGAGCCGGCAACGGAATGATCTACGCCATATCCACGATGTCTTGATCCTCTATGGCGGTGCCAAAGACAAGAATGGCGAACCTCGACTTGATGATCCACAGAAAGACTTGTTCATATCACCGAACTATATTGAGACCGTAGTCGATATCCTGATGAATTACGGTCTCAGACGCATTACATGTGGACAATTCCTAGACTTGCTTGAGATCGATCTCAGAAGCAGTAATTCGAGGATGCGCGGAAAAGACACAACCGATGAATGGCATAGCGGTATGGCATTCGCTCTTTGGGGTATTTCTGAGATAAGCCCGCCAGACCATCGGCGACTCAAGTCACTTCCTATACTGCCTTTAAGAGATGGCACATGGACTTCAATTGACTCCGGACCGGTGTATCTTCCTACAACAGACGGACCGGAAATTCCTGAGTCTTTGGATCTTCGAGTGCTAAGTCTCTCTGCTGTTAGGAACGCTGACCGGCGTTCCTTCTTCCAGCACCTTTTTGTTTATGAGGCCACTGTTGATCTCGTTCGAAAAACTATTATAGAATCATTTGCTTCATCTACGGGACTGCTACTGGACGACATCAAGAGCTTTCTTGCATATCTCTACCTGACGCACAGAACTGGTTTCCATGCAAGGGAAGGTTACTCGAAAGTGCGCGTTATCGATCATGGATGGAATAATGTAAGCCCATGCAATAAAGTCGTTTATCTGCCAGGAAGAGATCAACCGTATAGCCCTGGGACCCTTTGGTTCGCCCAAAGCATGCCACCGAACCTGTCTACCTGCTTGCTACATCCCGATCTTTTGAAAGATGCACCAGCACGACAGGGACTGTTTCACCCATCCTGGAGCACGTGGCTTCGAGATTTCATTGGTGTACAAGATCGATTGAGTATCCTTTCACCTGGCGGTGAAGACTTGTCTCATGTATTCTTGTATGTCTTGGAACATCGTCCCAGCATTTTCCTAGGTTTCTTCGAGTATCTCTGGATCCTCGACATGACAAAGGTGCTGAAGTGTCCAGCCGTCATTACCGAGATTCAGAACCTGCCCGCCCATAATCTCTGTGGAGTGAATTTTGCAATCAAGTTGCAGGAGACTTGGCTTCCACGCAAAAGCCTGAAACGAATTGTTGAGCGCTACATGGAACATCCTGGCTATTTCCCCTTCCTGAAGGTTGAGGACGATGCAGATGTGCAACTTGTGAATAAATGGAATTTCTTGAGCCAGTATTTTTCAGTCGGGAACTTCGTCAATATGGACTTCTTTCTCGAAATACTTCGCTGTATTGGAAGATCAAGGCTCAACTCCCCGAAAGTGTTTGACTTGTACGTGGCCATCTATTCGAGACTTTCCATGTTTGAAGACCAACAAGCTACGCGGCAAAAGATCAGGTAAGTCCCAATGGATATTCGCAAGGAGCATGGATAACTTATTCTCAATAGAGACGCCTTTGAGAATGAAGTTATTTTCGTTCCCTACGAATATGAACCAAGCTGGACGGGTTCATCTTCCTGTTTCTGGGCTGCGCCTTCTAACATGGTCACGGCGCATTCTCTCCAGTGCCTCTATAACGAACAAAGCCTGAGCGATGAACATAAGAAAAGTATCGAAAACCTATTCCGTAGGACACTGGGTATTCGTGATGCTATAATGAACGACTTGGTGAGCGAGTTGGATATGCTACGAGGGGAGGGATGCGACTATTTCCCTCGCATTCTAGATCTTTACAGATATCTTAACGAAGAGGTAGCTTCATCAGAAGATATGAGGTACGTTTTAACTTAGATTTTTGTGTATCTTGGAAAATGACTCTAACAAGACATCAGAGCTGCTTTTGAAGGATCCCCCTTGATCTTCGTGGAACAACACGGTGTCTCAGGATGGTACACGACCTTGGATTGCTTGTGGTCCAGCCCCATAGCAATTAGTGGCAAAGTCGTCTTGAATGAGTCCTACGGAGAACTCAAGGACTTTTTTGTCAAGAAACTCAGAGTCATGTCGTTGACGCCCGAAATACTTTATGATGAACTACGACAGCCATCCCAACGCAACATCCATGAAACCAAAACAGCGCTATTCACCCTGAATGGGTTCTTGAAGAATGTACCAATTTACTTGGACCCAGAGCCAGTTAGAAAGGCAAAAGTCTTTCCTGTTAGAAACCCTGACGGTACGTCCGTGCTGAGTTCCGTAGATAGTGACTTTGCTATCGGGGATCGAGACACTTTGAGGGCCAAGTTTGAGGACAAGATTAGTCTTTTAGACTTTGATCTAGGAGATGTTCGCCGCTTGAAACCACTATTTGACTGGTTGAGACTCAAAGATCGGTACCTATCTAGGTGTGTCAAAGAAACTACGTCCACCTCTGGCGGTGTGGCAGTGCCGATATCATCGAGCAATCGAGACTTAAAACGTAAAGCGCATCACATCACTCGGTAAGTCAGCATGTTCAACATCACAGAGGCACCGCTAACTATATGCTGCTGATTAGAGTTGCAGCGACTTTCAACAGCCCTAGATTCCAAGACAACGCACCTGATCTTTATGATCAACTGCGCACAATGACAGTCGTTGAGGTGGACACAATATTCTCTATGCTAAGAATCAACCAGAACGGCCGGACGTTTGGGGCTAATCCATTCTATGGGAACGAGCATATTGCCGAAACCGCCGGGAAACTCATCATCTATGTTTCGAAAGAGCCAAAGACCCAGGAGATCTCTTTTAGATCTACCTTACCGCGAAAGCTTGCTGCATGGCTGATGCGAGGGGGAGACGTCGACGCAGAATTAACTACTGCATTAATGTCGATTTTTGCTTGCGAGAGATCTGTACTTGACCAGATTCTGAGTAACCAAGGCATCGTACACATCCCTTTTGGGATCGAGGACGAGAAGGGCGAGGAAAAAGACAAAGATGGAAGTGAAGACGAGAATGACATATTTTATGATGCCCTCGAGACAGGCGAGGTCCCCTTGAATTAGAACCAACCCTCAATTACCTCTCTAATTGAATTACCGGATGGAGTCTGTAAGAACGGGTAAAAGATGATTGGGCTATATGGTACAGCTAACCTTGACTACAAGGGCTGAACACGCTGGGCGAGTAGACAAGCCGCCGTCTTCGTGTCAGTTAATACCAAAGGGCAGCTTACTAGCACTTTAAACAACATCGGTATTAAGGAACCGGGGTGATGGATGGCTAGCTCTTGTCAAGGCACACTTCCTGTACGAAGGCCAGATTTTACAAAGTATTTGGGGTTTCTGTTCCGAGCAAGTGTTGTTGCTTGAGACAAAAAGTATGTAGATAATTTCACCGCCTGTGACCGAAGAATTACCTAATACCTTTCTGCACTAAGCTATGATATACTGACGAGGATGTCAAAATGAGCGGGTATAATAAGGTGCATTTGGGACGGAGAACAGCTTTAGAAACTGATCCTTGTACCTCTTTAAAGCTGACCTGACATGTATTCTAGCCACTTAACATCAAGTCCCATGCTCTGTAAAATATCCTGATTCTGGTCGAGCCAGCCTATCGGCATCATCGATTCATCCTCGGCATTCCTCAGGTTTCCCGAATGGAACCTCGATTGCGCTGGCGGCGGTTTTCATCTACCGGACGTCAGCTTACTCGTCAGACCGTATAATCCCTTTGTCCAGTCGAGTTTCGGCAACAGCCTATTCTGGAAGGCAGATGTATAATTAGTGACGCTCTTCTACATCCGTTTGCCCGCTTTGAACTATCTCGTCTGAAAATATACATAGATCTTTCAGCTCAGCCCACCAGGCTAAATCCTTCGCTCTAATCTAGTAAGCTTACTCATATCAGGTATTAAACGAGGTTCTACAGAACGCTCTGGATTGATAGCTATAAGAACCGCCGTTCGGCTTCCTCAATTACTGTTACACTCCCTTCCATCAACACTCATCAGTAAAACGCAGTATTATTCATCTCAGCCTTTCTTTTATTAGTCATGAAGATCTCTCTCATTCTCGGAACACTAGCTCTAGCAGTGCAATCTCAAGCCTGTGTAACCCTCACAATCAAAGAAGACCTCCCAGCCAAAACCTGGTCCTGGGCGGTCTGGAAAGACGGCATCAAAGAGGTTTCCAAGTCTGACAAAGGAACCAGGCCCCCGTCATTCTGGGGGGCGGATATGGATGATGAATATTCTATCACCGTTACAGGAGAGTTCCATCAGCTGCAGGGAACTGTTCGCAAGGATAACCCTGGTGGTCTCCAGTGGAATCGTGAGTGTTATCTCTCTCTGTGATTGATAAGGTCCTCATGGCTAACTAAATCTAAGCTCACGTTTCGGTTCGGAATTACGAGAACTTTGGAGATAAACGACGAGCATGTTTGAATGGAGGGGTGAACTGTGCTGGCAAACCCTGCAATCTTCCCTAGAGCTTCCCTCAATTGGGCATCTGGCGTAGATTTATCCGCGTATCTACATTAAGGATGAGGTGATTCTAGTAACAGGGGGCGACAAAAGACTAATGACGACCGAGTATTAAATATAAAAAACCTGTTGTATTAGGGAGGAAGCCTTCCACAAGTCCAGCTCCCATGCAATCTCTTTGGAATGTGATGGGCCCTGGGGAAACCTGGGAGATGTAACGAATTGCGTCCCTGCTAGCAACACTTACGTCGAACATTAAGCCCGACAACCAAATCTCACTCCCGATTATCCGAGAATTAAAGAAAATTTCCCTGGTATAGCTTCTCCCATTCCTCAGTGCTAACCTATTGAGATTGTACTTCGACGCTGCAAAGCTTTCGTTTATCATGCTAGAGGCAGCGATCTCTTTACTCTGAGCTAAAACTAGACACTTCGGAAAAGACGAAATTGTCAGGAAAAGGCGTGCGAGAAGACTAAGGGATGGAAATTTATCTTGAATTTTTCTACCCCGTCAACTATTGCCAGCTTATCGTCTTGAGTTTGTTAGATTGACTCCTTGATCCTAAACGGAACCTGTCCATCACTATTGCGCCTATTTCTCAGGCGACCCAGAAACCCCAAGTATCTCGTCTCGTTTCTTATTCTCGCCCCGGGGAACCCGTGGGTTTCGGTGATCCCTATCCTCAGGCTTATCATGCTCCCGTTTCGTGTATATCCCCGTCATGTTGCTGATCACACGTGTGTCTTTCGTCTCATAATCTGTTCCCGTCCCAGCTGTTGATCCACCGGTTCCAAATGTCTCTTGTAGAGACGCGCTGACCTTTCCAGTACTAGCACCTCCTGCTCCGATGACTCCATTGGCACCTTGAACATTGATGTTGGCGAGACTTTCTTTCGTTTGTTTGGATCTGGATGCGTAGTAGACGCCCATGCCGATGATAGAAATTCCTGCAAGGATGGGAGCCATGGTACGGCGCTTCCGGGCTTCCATAAGGTTCGCCATGGTTGAAATTATGAGTCTTGGTGTTATTGACTGATAGCTTGATGTAGTAAGACTGTTAAATCGATTGAATGGCGGATTGTAGTATTTTGATGTTGATGTCACATTTCCCTCTATGCTGTCGTGTAATCGAAACTTGTATTTATGTACCTTAAATATAAGTCTATGACGGGGTGATTCCTCGCGATGATGAGCATGGCGTAGGCGATGTCGGGAAGCATTCTTAATGACGGAGATCAGGCTAGACCTAATCTATACCATTGGAAAAATTTAATAACAAGTGAGAAGTCAGGCAACCACTACTACTTTGTTTTATTTACAATTTCAGTAATAAAGACCACTTTGTATAGCATAGCGGCTGCTGGTTCAGTACTCATGCTCAAATCTCAATTATCTCGTTACAATTACTTGACTACATTGCCGGGAGCTTATACTCATACCTTGGATTCGATGACATCATGATAGTCTAAGTAAGCCACTCAAGGGGATTTTCTGGCTTATGACGTAATAACCTTCGTTAGCTGGGGCTGTGGTTTATAGTATGAGTGTTTATTACCCAAGAATTAAAGAAATCCTCTCTTGATCTAGCTTCTCCCATTCTCCAGCGTCAACCTGCCCGCTGGCAAGCCGATATGCAATGCCATCTTTCCACTCTATCCAAAGCACGTTATACGTGTTTCCATTTGTAAGTGGTAGACCAAAGGTTCCTGTCTCCTCATTGAACGTCTTGGAGTATGTCCTTGTTTTGCACACAGCAACCAAGTCCACTTCAAATCCTTTGTCGTCTAAAGACTTGGGGAAGAGAGGTAAGAACTCGTTGTTTACAAGGTAAAGCGTGCCAATTTGCTCTTTTAAACTACTGCGAAAAACCACCTCATTCCCATCACCGCCATGATATCCTGACAGTCGCGCTTTGGTTGTTTCGCAAAACAGGTATTGGGTTTGTTCTGGCATGACAGGTGGTGTCGTTTCTTGTATGTCGATAACCGGGAATGGATAATACCATTCGGGCGGGAGTCCCTCGGAAGTTTCGGGCATAGCATCATGTGTGAAAACGTATTTGTCACATCCATCGGGGTACAAACGGGGTTCGCCATGCCAGGGAGAAACTGCTGGAGTGTCGTGTCGTGTCCAGCCTGGAGGCAATGGCTTGGCGAAATCTTTGTAGCAATCCCGCTTTTCGTACCATGTCGACCTGATTCTTCTCCATTTAGAAGGAGGATCTGTTGGAGAGTGACTGGTGTACCACTCAGTGATAGGAATCGTTTCTTCTATGTAGTCCATCACGGTTACTCGGGTTGCTTCGTTAAAGCCAGCTGATACCTCGCCTTGCCAGCCAACCCATGACCAGGAAGGAAGGCCATCTGGTGTCAACTGGGTATCTTCTGGCCTAGACGAGCGGACGCGTCGTCGAAGATTGAACATGGAGGTTGACGGCTTCCAACACAGTCCACGCTCGAAGAACATTTCTGGAATTCCGTACAAAAAGCCACCCTCGAAAGAGCGGCTGATCACAGATAGTAAACCCGAGATGGCTGGAAGGGCATCCTCATCATAGCGCAGCGTTAGTTCATTGTATTCCTCGATAAGTGACTTCAATGCATTATCGTCGCAAAATCCAGCCAACAGGAGTTTCAATCGTGTGTCGACGTACTTGTCGATTTCGGCGCCCGGGATCATCTCTTCATGCCAAACACTGCACTGGCATTCCCAGTGTAGTTCCCCACGATTAAAGAGAATTCTTCTTTGCGACATCTTGTATTCTTGATATATCCACCCTCTTTCGTAGTACGGAAGACCGCGGTACAGATCGAACAACTCTGTGTTTCGAACGATGAGTTGTTCATCACGGAAGGGGAGGATTTTTTGATTCATCTGACGGGATTTGGAAATTCCTTTGAGACCTGCTAAACCGGATTCAGAATCGCCATCCGCTGCAATGATTGTGACGACCGCGTTGGCGTAGATTGCTCCCATGAGGCTTAACTGTTCTGTTGTGATTCGACGGTCGTGGTGGGTGATACACAAAGCATCAGCCCACAGATAACGCTCGCCAATGGCTGAAGTCAAGTATATAGCATTTCGAATAATTGGTGCCACGTACTCTGAAAGCTGCGGGCTCTCCAAAGCTTGAGGTTCTTGGAGTTTCGCCAGAGTGCCAGCATCAATCGGAATCTGTGTGTGTCTTCCATAGGTGTAACTCAAGGCAACGTAACTTTCCGCAACAGTGCCAGGAACGAGACATTTCCCTCCCACATCAATGAGCCAGGCAGGCCTTGTATGCCAGATCCTGAGGGGATTCTCGCATTTAGTACCATGAGATGATAGGCACGTGTGTTTCCACTTGTTGAGAATATCCAGGTCTACCCAGTCTGGATCAAGTTTACGCCCAGTGCCTGGATGGTCGGGAACGGATTTCTTGACCAAGAGTAGACCCCAACTTTCAAAACGGCGGCCAGATAGAGTATCTCGAATCTGAAGGCTGTCACCCTCATAACCTTCGTCAAATCCAACATCTTTTGAGGTGGGATAATCGCCCTCCGCACAGACATATTCGAAGAAGCTTTGTATCAATGGTTTGTGGGTTGAGCATTGGGTAGAGAGCGCCTCTTCAAAGGACCCGAGGTTAATCTCATCTGTGTATTTATCGTCTGTGAGTCGTCGCCAGATGGCTTGGCAGGTTGTGCAATCAGAGAGCCATTTTGGAGCCTTGCTGAAGATGTTTAATGTCTCTAGCATTGTAGTCAAGTCGCACACAACGTGAAATAAGAATGAGATGCTTATTCGAATGGTAATTCGTGATTGTCTCGTGGACCGGATTGATGCGATGTTGAGTGGGGTGGTTGGTGGATAAAAAGACGCATAGGGAGCCAGGGTATGAAAGACAGGGATCAATGTAGAGCCGAAGCTCTTGAATGTTTGCCTCAGACTTCCACCGAAGCTTGGGGCTTCAATATACAAATACAAAAACGTCGCGTAACTTATTTGCTGTTAGTTTACTGAGCCACGGAAGTGACTAAATAAAGAGATATTGTACAGAAGTGTAGCTGGCATAGCCAGCAGAGGCTGAGACTCGAATGTTCGATTCTTTTAATAAAGCGATAGGTAGCTAAGATTCATAGCATATCAGCAAATATTGCTGAAAGATATATGTAACATGATTGCGAAAGCTCTAGGATGTAAGAAAGTCCTAAAATGTGGTAAAAGAAACCTTTGTTGCAGATGGAGAGATTGATGGGAGGCCCCCTCTTCCTAAGCTCCAGCTGAAAGACCTGGGATAATTAATGAACGTAGAAAATGTAAATATTCAACGCTTGTCAGCTGCAAGAATCTTGTGGCTGTGACCAAGTTCTCAAGGCATATCACCAACGCATCAGAGCTGCCAATTACGGGATATTTTCAACCGGTCAAGACGCAGTTGCTAAGTTGTGGCGTTAAAACGGCCTCGTTATTGGTGCTGTAACACACATTGCTGCAAAGCCTGCATGAGCAAAGTCCGTCAGGCTCATTTCTCACCGACAGCTCGCTCTACAGTCTGATTCTCTGGATTCAGCTGTACATAAGTTTCCCTTACGTCCACTTCTTTTCATTTCACAACTAAGCCTTAGCACCATCATTCACCCGACCAAGCATCTTATATGTACCAAACACATTGTCCCAGTTATCTTACATTATTCGATACGTCCGGACCTGATATTTTGCAGGTCGAATTCCATAATCGTTCTTCTTTCCAAATAAAGATGCCTCATCATCATGGATGGCTGGGAATCGTTGTTCTGTTCCTCATATGTTCTGCTCAAGCGGACGATTTCGATGACTTCACTAATAATCTCTTTACAGACTTAGCCCCGTAACTACTCCCCATCAATATGGTTTCTATTAGAGACGCTAACTGATTAATTTAGTATCATTGCGCTATTTGGCGAGCGCGTCACCACACAGTTCCTAAGTCAAGCACTCGGCTGGGCGGACTGCGTAGCCCTAGCAATGGCCCCAATAGGTATCATCACTATTATTGTGAGCGCTATCCGAGTCGGAGGCCCGATGTGGCTGAAAGCCGTTGTCGGCAGAGCGAAAGAAAATATTTCCAACATTGAGATGGAACTAATGTCATCGACATCCCGTGAGGTCTGTGACCTATATAACGGCACCAGTATTGTACGGAGCGCTGGCACTGCTCCTGTTTGGGAGTACATCTGCCTGTTCCCAAAAGGCTCGACAGGCTCCTCGTCAGCTAAATCTCTTCAGATACGGTTCATGACTCTAAAACAGGCTGTCGATGGCGGGTTACTAGAAGAAATGGCGGGTAATTGATATTCTCTGTGTTCAGATGGATAGCTTCATGAAGCTGACACGATTGCAGAAGCTCCAAACAAATCCTCTCCGCGGAGCGGAAAGGTCATGCACAAGTTTCAAGGCGCAGACGGTGGTGCACGAGCAACAACGACGTCTGTTACCACAAAGAAAACCCTGCGCAACAAGCTTTTATCCTTTAGACACCTCGGTAAGCTGCCTCAAAAATTGAGATAATGCGGCTCAAAAGTTCAATAAGTGTGGAAGTCTGAGGTTTGACACAGGTTTGAACGCACCGGAAGAGTGCGATGCAGAACAAGGTACACCGCACGAGCACTCAGATCACCTCCAGGCCCGGAACAATGAGGGTGTTCTGGAAAACGCCGCAGCGACGGACGAGACGCCTATTCTCACAATAATTCATGATATCAGTCTCGACGCACCCAACATATCTCTCAATCTGCAGAACTCTCATAATCGAATCTGGATCCGACTTGTCGCGACAATTGGGGTCGTTTTGCAGTCAGGTGTGATGATCTTTTTCGGACTGATGACACATCCTAAATACAAGTCGCACTTCCAACGGGATGACAAACCTGTGGCTAACCATGCCGCTCCGATGACAGTAACTGGAACCGGCTTGGTGGTGCTTGCTATGATCATCTGCGGACATGTCATCGAATCCAGCACAGAAGAGAAGTTTTACCGTACGACAAAGGATTTTGAGATTGGCATGTATTGGGTTCAGCAGGAACAGACTGTCGCAGACCAGGTTTTTGAGTCATTTGTTACATATCCTTCCTCGCCTCGATCCATTATTACGATGTCTAGGAGAAAGGTAGTCCATCCAGAGGTACCCAAGTTTAGCCAGGCCTTCAGACCTTATTTGTGGTCCCAAGCACTCTCATCAGTTCTGAATCTTAGTGTCTTGGAAGTCAAGACAACTATAGGAGCTTTTATCGGTGTGGCTGGATTTGTTGTGCAATTCATTGGACTGAGAGCCATGAACTCATGGGCAACATTGGCCCAACTTGTGGCAGTTGCACTTATGACTTTCCTTCGAGCAATAGTACGACCAGGCTTTACGAATTCTTTTGAGAAAGCCAAACTCCTTCCTGGCTTCGAACTAGACTGGTTGGCCTGGGAGCTGGTCAAGAAAGCTAAAGGAGACGAAATATCAACAGAGAGTTCGATTCCCGGTAAAACGACAAGCTCAACCTCAATGTCGTCGACTGAAGTCACCGATCCAGGAAAGCAACACATATCACCCGGCTTCTGGGCTGTCAACTCGGGCGGTTCAGTGGAGTACAAACCTTTCAGAGAACCCCCCATAAGAAACAATCAACCAACATCATATTCAAACTCAGAAGCATATGATGTCATGACCATGCGTCGGGGACTCTGTAAACTGGCGGGATTCCAAGGAAGAAATTCCTCGATAACAGTCAATCTCGCACTGGCAATTGAAAAGGCCATGGGTATTTTTTTTCCTCATGAGACTGAAGGAAAGGTCTACAGATGGTGTCTAGACATTGTGCACAGTCGTACTAATCCCACGAAGGGATCTAAGCAGCAAATCTGGTTTGATATATCTCATAACGGCACTTCTTGGCAAGTATTGGCAGACAATTTTGACGCATGTCTATCACTCTGGAGCTACACAATCCAACAAGAAGAGGAGAAGTCAGGAGAAGAAAGCCAATTGCGCGACCCTGCGGGTGACGACGATGATAGCTGGCTACGAAAAAGTCGCTCCGGTTTGTGCTTCAGACTACTTGGTCCGAAAAACGAGCAACTGGTGCAGGATCTAAAGTGGTGGGCACCACAAGGCACTGAGATGGTCATCGAGATTGACAAAATCGCAAAGTATGAAACAAAGACCGGAAAAGGGATCACAAAAGACAGACTCTCGAGAAAAGTCGACTGTAGCCGGATTGTCGGCTATAGCCCCTCTGTCCTACCACCAAGAAGCAATATCAGTGGACTTCAGGCACTTGATATATCCCCCGCTGTTTCTAAAGTGGAAAAGGATGGTGCTTCCCTTGCAATCGAAGCTCGCGACTCATTGGTAGATCTATTTGCCAAAGACCTGCTCTTTTCATTCATGCAATCGGCCGAAAAGACAATGAAGCACCCTCTACCAACCAAGGCTGAGCTTCGACCAGACGCCAGCTTTTCTGATCACGAAATAGTTTGCTCACTGTGGAATCAAGACTTAACAGACCTTGCAGAGGCTTTCCGTAAGCTGGGTTTTGGACATGAACAGGAAGCATTCATTGGCATCGTTTCACCATTCAGCATGGCCCAGAGGCTGCCCTTCCCACAAGCCCTTTTTGATTGCGTGTGGTCAAAAATCATGAAAGGGTTCGATGGTTCGTCCGTAGAAAAATGGCTCAAGATCCTAGAACACCTTGCTCAGTCCTATCTCAAAAAGGATGTAGGTATCTGGGAGCGTTACTTGGCTCTGTTGGTAGAAGTTGTGAGGGAGATCTCCACAAGGGTTGATCTTATAACAAAGGGAAACTTAGGGGGAAACTCAACGCGGAGACAGGATATTTGGCTGCTCCAGGGACTTAAACGAATTCTACGCGCAGAATGTGCTCACAAGGAACTTTTCATTTGTCTTGCCTATCTCTACGAGAAGCAACGTCGTCGCATGACGGAAAGGGTGTTTGCCCTCGAGGTCTTCACATCGCATGAGCCATCACATTTTCCACGCTATCTACATTTGACGAAGCTGCATCACGCAGCAATGTCCACGTCCAAAATTGAACTCAAGGACATCCTAAAGTCTGACAAATTATCTTATGGGTATATTAACTGACAAGATATCTGCCACTGGACCGCCCTTCATTGTGCCGCCGCAGGAGGAAATTTCGACTTTGTTATGAAGCTTTCATTCAACAGCAATATTTTCAGGCTTGTGGATTTGACTGTCAAAGATCTTTCTGGTTATACGGCACTTCAATATGCATGTGAACAGGGTCACTGGGACATTTTTGATCTTCTGCGGGACAAAGGAGCGAGTCTTGAAGTACAAGGCTGGAACGGGGTATCCCCTATGCACTTACTCGCTCGCAGTAAAGATCTGCCAGTCGTTACGCAATTACATCGGATGTATGTGTCAGGAGATCTTCAAGTAAAACGGGAAAAGCCACTAACAGATTGCAACGGTCGCCTACCGATACATTGGGCCGCATTGGAGGGATCAGCGAGGGTGCTTCCGTGGTTCAAAAAGGAGCTTAACGAGACAGACAACTTTGGATGGACCCCGCTTCATCTGGCTGTTGTGCACCGCCGACTCGAAGTCGTGGACGAGCTACTGAGGTTGCTTGTTGACAAGGAGATAAGGGACACGGCTGGTCGAACAGCACTACTTTTGGCATGTGAAAGAGGTAATCTGGATGCTTTGAAGACACTCCAGAAGGCCGGAGCGGACTGCAATAGCGCAGCGAACGATGGAACGACACCATTGCATGCAGCGGCTGCCTTCCGACCCCAGAATGTGAGATCCGCTCGAAGATCTGGAGGCACAGATTCCCCTTTTGAAAAAGACTATGGGATAGGAATCGAGCTCGTGAAATATCTAGTACGGTATCGAGCAAATCCTCATAGCAAGGATGACAGAGGCAGAACACCGATTGACACGGCGGAGATGCATGGGCACACTGCGGTTTCGAACTACTTACGTCAACCTGCTGAGATCGATGGCCAAACAACATTGAACAAGTACTGGAAAAAAGTCTAGACTTGATAATCTTTTTACTTGGAAAAACTTCGAATCGTTTTTTTCGTGTCTGCCTAAATAGATGCATGGGTTTTTAAGGATCATAGGTAATGCGTGACTTCAATAAATACCGTCATATAGGAAATAGACCAGAATGCGAGGTTTATTATTTTCCTACAATTAAGAAGATACTCAAAGCATGGAAGCCAGGTAAGGGTATGTTCTATGCTTTGTAAAATTATTACGCCAAGCCAAGTGAGTGCTTCTACAACCATGTCGACTGATGTCATCTGTCAGCATAACTACGCATGGGGGCGCGCCCTTTCAAGTCAATGATGACGTTGGTTCGGCGCAATTAAGCATACTAAATCCTTTAACTTGACTTCATGAAAGATTTTCCATCGCGAATTGTGCCGTCAACTGTATGATTTTAACAGATATAATGGATCGCAGCTTTGATATCACGACTGACACTGGTGTCGCATCAATCCACGGCGGCATCATCCCTCTGGAACCCCTCAATTCCAAAGCGAAGCTAAGAACAACGAACCAAAGCCCCTCAAATGAAAGCATTACCCTTCCTGACCCTCCAGTTCTGGAGAGCAATAATGACACAAACACGACAGCAGACTCGGGCGGTTTGGGGATTTCCAAGGTCAGAGGCGTGACCGTGATCGTCACTCTCGCTGGAATCAGCTTTCTCAACACTATGGGCTCTGGTATCCTCATCGCTGCTCTGCCGAAAATTGCTGACGAAGTCGGGCTCTCGGAGAACCTTATCCTGTGGCCCGCTGCGGTGTACGCTCTGGCAGCTGGTTGTCTGCTTCTCATATTTGGTGCCATAGCCGATGTGATCGGAGCCAAGTTGATGTGGGTGACCGGAAGCTTTCTGTTCGTGGCATTTACTCTGGCAGTCGGACTCGCGCAGACCGGGATTCAGATCATCCTTTTCCGAACGTTACTTGGTGCTTCTATCTCGATGTGTTTACCTACTGCTGTCAGCTTGATATCCAACACCTTCCCAAAGGGCCCTTGGAGAAATGTTGCATTCGCCATCAATGGCATGGGTAGTCCTTTGGGATATGCGCTAGGCCTTGTACTCGGGGGTATCTTTACCGACACGATTGGTTGGAGATGGGCTTACTACATGATGGCAATCATCAATTTTTGTCTATCAACAGGTGCTATTTGGTCTCTACCATCTGTTCACACTCCGTCGGAAAGAAAATGGACTGCTCGCTTGGCTCATGAGATTGACTGGGTGGGCGCCGGTACGATGAGCGCAGCACTTGGTATGCTGCTCTATGTCTTGGCGATGATCTCGTCATCTTACAAGAGACTCGACGATCCTGCCAACATTGCGCTCTTGACAACTGCCCTTGTCCTGCTAGCGGCATTCCCTTTCTGGATGGACTATCAAGTAAAACATGGAAAACCAGCATTAATTCCCAACAGCCTATGGAGGAACTGGTCCTTCACGTCAGTGTGCATCGCTGTCTTTTTATGCTGGGCCTCTTTGAATGGCATCGAATATTTCACAACCCTATAGTAAGACCTTCACGATCATCATAGATGACTGATGCTAATCTCAAACGAAATAGCTTCCAGAAGGTTGAAGGCCTCTCGGCTTTACAGAGCTCTCTTAGATTTCTGCCTCATGTTATTATGGGTGTGGCAGTCAACATCATCACTGGCATTCTCATCGCCAAAGTCAAAGTGCGGACCTTGGCAGTTGTTTCAGCGCTCATCACAATGGTTGCTGCACCTCTTATGGCTACTGTAGATGTGGGCGAGAACTACTGGCTTGCGCCATTCTGGGCGATGTTTCTTTCGCCCGTTAACCCCGACGGTGGGTCATTCTCCCAAAGTCTATCTAGATGAATGCTAACTAGCATACCTAGTACTTTTCACTGTGTCGAATCTGGTCATCTCAGATGCCTATCCTCCCGAGATGCAGTCACTCGCAGGTGGCGTATTCAATGAAGTAGCACAGTTTGGAAACTCTGTCGGTCTCGCTATTACTGCTGCAATTGCAGCATCGGTCACAGAGCACTCTGATATCACGGCACGCGAAGAAGCACTGATGAAAGGCTATCGAGCGGCATTCTGGACCATTTTTGCGAGCTGCACTACTGTCACTATTGTTGTCTGGCTGGGTCTGAAGAAGGGTGGTATTGTAGGACGAAAGCAAGACTGATATAGTGCTGCATCAACCACCAAGAGTAGGACTTCAAACACATCGCAGCGTATATTGCTTCTAGACTATTTCCTGTTACCTTCGATAGATCCAAAGAAATTCATGAGATTGAAGTCATAATTAATGGCATCTGCGAATTTATTTATGAAAATTGCGAAACATTCCTACTTGAACCACAAAGTAGTTCACATCTAGTCTGTGTCCTTTTCTCTTTGTGAGTGCACCTTTAGGATCTCTTTGCACTCTCCGCAATGATCCCCATGCATTCCTCAACATACACGACAAATTTCCGTTCATGCAACAGAACAGGATACAATGATGCCTTGGGGACGTAAAGTAGTGTCCCGCAGTCTTAGATCACATTCCCCTCATCATACTCCCGATCAGCGCGTGCAGTCGGAGCTTGCTCGTCCAAGTGCAACTCAGAGGCACGAATATCGATCTTCTTAATAACTGCGCCCAACACAACCTTGAGCAGCTCATCATCCGACATGGATGTGCCATGTCCACTCCAAGTCACTGTGTCGACAATGTCTCGCGTTCCAGCCTCCTTGTGCAACTCATCATCGAGATGTTGCAGGGTCCTCTGGCGCTCAAGATTCGGCCCGCCCAACCGGAACAGCTGGACGCCAGCCTGATGAATCGGTGCCTTGGCCTCATCGAGAGTTCTGGCAGCGTTGATCAGGGGTGTTTTGATGTCATCGTCGAATTGACCGGCTGTGAGTACGACAATATTGAGAGCTGCCTTCTCCTCTCCGGCTGTAAATTTATCGCAGTACCACTTGAGCAACCCACCGAGCCTGGCGCCCATGTTGCACTTGCCAGCGGGCTTGACGCTGTCGAAGATAGAGCCGACCTGCTTTCCTTTGCTCGTCAACAGCATGCTGCCGACAAAGCCGCCAATGTGCGTGTAGCCCGACTTTCGGATGGACTGGACTCCAGGCAATTTGGCCAAGACGCCTCCGGGGCGGTGATTGACAAAGTACAGATCAATTCCATCGGGATCATGCTTGGCGCAAATGGGCGCAATGCGCTCTATCAGTGTCTTGATCTCGGGCCAGTAAGGCTGCATGGCCTCTGAATCGTCGACAAGAAACATTGTGTCGAAACATCGCAGCTGCAGGAGTGTCTTCTCGAACTCGTCGGTATTCATGGTTGATTGGGACTCGGGAGCTGACATGGTGGGTTATTGAAGTTGCACCGCTATCTGCTTGTTGCTTTGGAAGAGATTGCAAAACTTAATCGCAATCGAAAATGAATTTACTGGTAAAGTTAGTCGATTGATGGGATTCTCAGAAAAGGCCATAAAATAATATCAAGGCGGTGAGGGCAGATATGACGACTTAAGTGGGGAATAAATTGGGGTAACGCAGAACCCGAGCGTTGAACCCGTCAGGATTGAGGAGCATGCGCCCAGCAACTGTCAAAAATTGGTAGCCAACCTGATGGCCCGCAATCCTCCACTGGCCAAAGCCAAGCGATGTAAGGAATCCCGGTGTTCTGTGACTACCAACCAGCGGGACAAATCGGACTTAACACGCATCGACTGGGAGACCAACGAATACACTTGATGCAGGGATCTGACTTGGAGCCCGATGAGGCTGTGTAACAAATCCCAGCTTTCAATATCCAAGAACGAGCTGGAGAAGACGATGAAGAAATTGGAAGAATCCTTTCACGATCTTGAGTATCTGGATGCGCCCCTCCAGACGGCTCCACCTTTTGTAGCAACAAAGACCTACAGGAGCGACCCCGGTCTTCAACATCTCTCATGGTCAACTTGAGCTGAGCAAGCTTGCTATCGGCCCAGAAGACAAATTCAAGGCCGCGAAAACTCTCAGCGGTACATGCAGTAAGCCGCCGCGCAACTTTTTATCATCTAAAGTTAATTTAGACGGCCCCATCGAGAAAGCAAGTTAGTGCTTGAAGTTATTTACAGGTCTACCAAGACCCTGGCCATAATGGAGCTTATCAGAACAAGAATCACTAACTAGACAAAGACCTTATTGAAATGTCGGACAATATACAACTCTAGTTGCCACCCTAAGCAAAAGGGTTAGGCATAGCCAGCCCAGCCCTAACTACCTCCACCATATCTTCTTCAGGGAGTTCGAGTTCCTCGTTTACCAGCTTCTTGACAGTCGAAAAACGATTCTGGTAACCTTTTGCAGTACACACGATCAGAGCTAGACCAACATAGGCCTCCTGGAATCGCCCCGCCGCCATCTTAGCTTGACTCTCTTTGAGCATGGTTTGGCCGTCAACATGTGTCACCATCCAACCCTCAGATCCAATGACCTTCTTGAAAGCATCCAACCAGTCAAGCATGCTAGCCTCAAAGGAAGAAACGTAGATGATGTCGTTTTTCATGCTTGCAGGCTGCTTTGCTAGTAATCTTGCTACAGTACGGCCGACTTGCTCACGAGTCGTGCAAGTGAACACGTTGCGTCCATCGTCGACCAATTGAGCCGTTTTGGCGTCAGGATCGATGTTCCAGGCACGAGCAGCGACCGAACTTCGCATGTTTAGTACAGAAATTCACTGAACCCGGATTCATTCAACTTACAGTTCAGGCCACGGGCCACAAGAAACTGATGTCCACGCCCAGGTATCTTGCCCTTTCTGTAGCTCCCGCAGCTCATCTACAGCTTGACGGTGAGGGACTGAAGCCGGGAACAAAGCGTGATTGGGATCCTCCAAATTGGCAGCGTAGGTTGATGCAATAAACCACCTATTGCCAGCGGCGATGGACGCCTGAGCAAATCGTTTGGCCTGGCCAAGCATTTCGAAGCTTAGAGATAAGACGACAGCATCGTGTCCTTTAAAGGCGGTGACTAGCTCATCGTCACAATACTCGTCGGAGATACGAATGACCTTCTGATCGGAGGGGAAGACGGCCATGGAGCTGTGTCTGAGGATGGCAGTCACTGAGAGCCCTTGGGCTTGTAGAGCTTGGTGCAGAAAGGGGCCGAGTTTGCCTGTAGGCTGTATCACATGTTAGACTTGACTATATAGTTTCAAAAGTGAGAGGTAATACCGAGCAAAGCGCAACGGTCTCGATTGGCGCAGCCATTATATTGGTGATAAGTTGGTCAGGTCTAGTTGATACTTTAATGATCGGTGAGTTAGAGGTGATGATGGATTGGGTTGTAGCAAAATATGTGACTTGTTGTTTTCATTGCAAATATCGCGAAAACCAACTCATTTTTATAATATTTTCAGCAAACCACCGTCTGTACCTGTATTGTGGTTCCAATTGAGATACTAGCTGGCTCGGTCTTTACATCAAGATATTAACGCGAGGTGCCGAGTCTGCGCCAAGTCCTTGCGTGGGTTAGACTGTGAGCTACGGACTTAAAGTTCTAAGACGCGAACACATAGAAAAACATCTGCTTATCAATCATATATTGTTACGTCTGATCAAATATCTGAGGCTATTTCCATGCCGAATTAGTAATATAATGTTTACGTACACCTCACAGCGCAGGAAATATACTCATTTCATTCTCTAATCACAAAAGGTTTGCTCCATGGACACTATTCTTTTCTGGAGATATCACTGATATCACCGGGCTCGGTGTTGTTCTAAATGCGGATTTGTCAGCTCTTCGGTTTTGAGAATGGTGGTGATTCCGTAAGGTTATCCCAACCTTCTATTTTAGTGAGTTGTCAGTATCCCGTGGCATTGTTATGTGATAAAAGCTGTGAATAACGAGGACTATATTGTTTGTTATAGTGGAAGACGACGTTTCTTGTAGAGCAGAAATCATACAGTGATTGATGTGAGCTTAGTGTAGAGTACTAACAATCCTAAAATTCTATTGCCAGAGCTACTTCTTCGTTGATTGGTTTACAAGCCGTTTGACTTCTGTCCTTTTTTGTAATCTAATAACGATTTACCTAGGCCTATCAAACGTGACAAACTACTTATCAGCGTATCGCTGAGAAGACTCGGATTTATAATTTCGAGCTGATGGAAGAGGAGGTTGCCAAGCTGGAATCGAGAAACTATGGTCCTATTGCTTGGGACCCATCAACGTCGGGTCTAGGGAATTAGATCAATCTAACTCGCACTTTGAAATGTCAACGCTGAGATAATGAGTGGTGAGAAGAACAGGTAAAGGAAGTGTAGGGTCAGAGTGTATTGAGTCAATGTCTACCAGGTCATTGTTTGTCCCATTGCAAAATGAAGTTACTTGATTATGCTATCAAAATAGCTCAATATGGCCTAGGCAGGATAATAAAGTTTAGATCTGCACGATAAATCCTACAATGGCGCACACTTAACTATTTTTACCTTAGTTCGACACTAGTCCTTGTAATATCAAAGTGCCGCTACCCGATCTCTGAATGAAACCTGTAAATCTTTTACTCAGTAGCGCCAGTAGATGTTGTCGTTTCTGTGCCGAGCGTGGGCGCCCTCACAATCGAGACTTGGCGCACTTCACTTTTCCTTCCATTTAATCTAAACAAAAATACAATATACCGTAGGTCCATATATTTGAGTAAAATAGGATACGGGACCTATTTGAACAGTTCAAGTGGTGAAGCTTCGATTTCTTAAAGTAGATGCAAGAGAAGTCAATATATTTTGCTTCCAAGAGATTCAACGTCCAATCTACTTCTTGTTCAATAATCCGAAGACAGTGCAACTATTGCGAACCCCTTCCACGCTTCGCTGTCGTGGCGTCGAAAATAAGTACAAGACATTCTGCAGATAGATATGATTGAAAATCAATAATCTTAGTGACATTTGCGCCAACGCACTTTCCATTATCTGAATTTATGGGTGCATCTAAATGTTAGCTGCTTGGTCAGCATCGCGAGTCGCTGTTCGGCTTTATGAGATTCATAAACGCGAGCTTAACTCAAAGATCGAAGCTAAATATACTTACGATAGAGACATTTGTCAATTTGCCCTATTTAAATCTCCATTTTATCCTGTTATTCAGTAATTGTTAGATCAACCTCAACCAAGAATTTTATATCATTACCCAACATCGATAGCATCATGGCTTCTCAACCTGAAAAGGACGTTTCTGCCGAATTTCCTTTCACTCTTGAAAGCGTCAGCATAGCTGGATCAGATATCCGTTACATAGATACTGTAACATCTCAATCTTCGTCGGCTCCGACGCTGTTATTTCTACACGGCAATACCTCATCTTCATATGTCTGGCGCAACATAATCCCGTCTGTATCCCAGTTCCGATGTGTGGCTCCAGATCTCATCGGTATGGGAGCATCTGCCAAGCCAGTCCACCTCTCTTACAGCTTTACTGATCATTACACCTTCGTCTCGGCCTTTATTAAAGCCATCATTCCCGATGGTCCTATCGTCATTATCGCTCATGACTGGGGCACTGCCCTTGGTCTCCACTGGGCCTACCAACACCAAGACAGAGTTGCCGGTCTTGCTCTGATGGAATTCGTCCGTCCGTTCCCAGAATGGAAGGATTTCGGTGATGACGAAACTCGCAAGAATTGGCAACTATTTCGGGACCCTGTGCAAGGGCGCAAACTCATTGTGGACCAAAATATTATTTTAGACAAAATGCTTGTTCACGGTGCTAGACGTGGTCTCTCGAAAGCCGAGCTCGAATACTACCGTGAGCCATTCCTGAAGGCCAGCACACGTGAGCCTATTTGGAAATGGACGACTCAGATCCCCATCGCTGGAGAGCCCACTGATGTTTATGACATCGCCACTCGCTATGAGGCGTGGTTGATCAGGTCCGATGTTCCCAAGCTGTTGTTCTACTACGAAGATGCTCCGTTGGTGAATGGTGATAAGATGCGTTGGTACTTGGGTCAGATGTCTAATGTTGTTAGCGTGGATGTGGGGGAGGCTGGGCATTTTCTTCAAGAGGACCATCCAAGACGTGTTTCCCAGGAAATTCGGGCTTGGCTTGGAAAGGGACTGGACCTGTGAGGCAAGTTATATGCGCCGCCGTCCTTCCGCCGACTTGGCTCATTTACGATCGATCCTCGTGATGAGGATCCTTAAGCTTTGGTGGTAAAGCTTTTGAGTCTAGTTATATAGTACAAAACCGAGACGTCGAAGAGCAAGATAAGAATCAAAATGTATTATGTCAACACAAGTACTGTACTTGATACAACAACATTATTTTCAACCTGTAGCCGCAGAAAGATACCTTCTAATACGTTATTTATTGAAACTAGCTGGTGGGAACTAGAGACTACCTTTATATCTGTATATTTATGCGCAGTAGTCTGATCCTGATCTTGCAAAGGGTTAAATCAGGAGGTAAGGCGGGTGAGCTCCGGCTTGTTAGTAGCTCAGGCGAAAGTATCGACTACTTAGGCTAAGCGAACGAGGATATTTGTGCGATTTATTGATTTGTTCCGGCTGTCGAACTTCCCTGGACGTTTTGGGTGTAGCGCCAGCCAGGTTCAGTGCTTCCATTGACCCGGTAGTTCTTAGACTGAACGGTCACCCCGAACAACATGGCTTTGAACCTTAAGAAAGCCCAATCCCAGCATTCTTCGTCTTTCCGAGGCTCAGGTTCTCTCGGGTCATCCCTTTCATGCTTCAATGACGTGTAGGTGGAATTTTACCGTGAAGCTGGTGGCGCAATCTCACGGATTCAGGCCCCTTGTTTTTCTGGAAATGGGAATGGAGGCGTATCTGATTAATTGGGCTTGTGATTACGGTATCAAAAATGCCTCCACTCAAGAACATTCATCTGAACAAAGACCATAATTTTAAGGTGATTGAAACTACGCCATCTTGATCCCTATGAGCCTATAGCTCAAAAAAGATGTTTGAAATCTTGTCCTTTTCCATGAAACGTGAAGCTAGTTTCATTTCTGCTCGAGAATCCCTTTCGGATGAACCTACGTGGGGTCTAGAACATGTCTTGGCAGCCGACCCAAAACGGACTTGGCAGAAACATCAATGCCCGAAATTCCATTCTTTGGGAGCCGCAAACTCTAATCAGAATCATATTAGGATCTTCCATGTCCCTAGTATTTATCTCCTCTTTCCTCCCAAAAGACCCTGCGATATTTGAGATACGAGCTGATGTTGGGCGTTTTATGACATTAATCGTGTAGGTACGGATAAGCTTCCAGAGATCTGACTCGCGTGTCAGGGCTGAGGACCCACCGCGGAGCCGAAGTGCAAGGACATGGCAGTTGGCGCAGGCGTTGCGCGCTAACATGAGACGGCGCTCGAGGCACGAATTGACAGCTTGAATATCGATTCTCAAGCCATCGCCATCTGTCCGAGCTCAACCGGTCAATGTCTAGTCATCCCATTGCCACGTTTTTCTCGACCCAGTTGAATCAGCCCCTTTCATTAGCTTGCTTCGTGATTGACCAATCTGGAGAGACGGCATTTGGGGATTAATATCCATGATGCACTAATAATGCGGACGAGTGCGGAACCGCAAAAGCAACGCCTCTCCCGGGATCCGACACAGATCGGTGTCTAATAGAAACACTTGAGGATGACTCGTTAGTCGGCCTTGAAGATTTGATGAATGATGATACCGAATAGAACTCGAGGTACTGAGATTCGAGGAATATATCGTTGATGGGAAAGGTCCTTCGCTGGAGGAGCTGGTAGATAGTATACAGATGTGTTCGCTTACTCTCACTACAACTCAACTCCCTTACACCGAGCTGAGGTCTCATCACCAAACACGCCCTTGACCATGCACACGCGGAGAACCCTGCGAATGCAACAATCTCAAAAACAAGATGAATTCAGGGGAATCGGACAACAGGACGCAACCTCCAACTGGAAGAGATCTTCAGCGGTCCATTGCATAAGCGAATCTGGAGCATTGATGCGGAAGCGCCATCAGATTCTCTAGAGCGACGACGAAAACGCCTCCTCGTGGCCCCTGAGTCGGCTTCCACAACGTGCATCCCCGCTAGCGTTGATACATGGTATGTGCCCATACTCAAATATGCATCTGGACGCTGCCGAAAAAAGCAAACCTTTGTAGTCCCTGCTTCTTTGTGTTTCTTTGTCTCCATTTTCTCCTACCCCGACATTCCTTGCACGAGTGCCCACACAGCTCTCGACCTGAGCCGCTACAATGGGTGGTCTTTTGTTATCCGATCACTATGAGTTCCATAAACCTAGTGCCAATGATATGAACATTGCGAGTATTGCTTGGGGATTCTCTTTGGGTGTTTCGATCTTCAGTGGGACAAAGGCTGCGAGGCAGACGATCAAGTCATGGAAGCGCGGTACAAGGACGAATATCTATCTCATCCTGCTATGGACGGAATGGGTCTCCAGTGTTCTCATGAGTGCCATCACTTGGTGCTATCTCCGTCAATACATCCCACCCGGTTTCCCCATATTCTTCGTTATTGGTAAGATCATACATCCAAACCCCTTAACCTGGAAGCCGTCTAACACTTTATTGCAGTCTTTCTCTGGGCCATTCAGATCCAAACGTTACTACAGATTATCATCAACCGAATCTCGATCCTCATGGTTAATCGACATAATGCCTGGAAACTCAAGCTCGGCGTCTTCATAGTTCTTCTTGCTATCAACATTAGCGTTTTCTGCATCTGGATTCCTGCTCGGTTACAGATCAGTAAAAAGTACATCGCCGTCAACGCGGTGTGGGATCGAGTTGAGAAGTGTATCTTCTTGGTTGTCGATGCCGGTTTGAACTTTTACTTTATCCACCTTGTCCGGTCTCGACTTATCGCCAACGGTCTTACCAAGTATACCCGACTTTACCGAGTCAACTTGGGTATGATTGCGGTCTCGATGACCATGGATGTAAGTTTGAGACCCTTCTTTGAAATGAACCCACTTTACTAACAAGGAACAAGGTCCTTCTCATCGCAATGATGTCCCTCCCCAACGATATCGTCTATCTTCAGTTCCATCCGCTAGCCTACCTTGTCAAGCTCCACATCGAGATGAACATGGCCGAGCTTATCACCAAGGTCGTCAAGGCCAGCAACCCCAACGGCTACGACTACTCCGGCTCCCGATCTCGCTCTGGTGGGAAGAGTGGTCTCAAGACCGCCACCAACAAGAAGATGGGCTCTGTCTTCCCTGGTGGTAACCAAACTTATATCGAGGCTGGTGGTGACAACATCGAGTTGCCTCAGAGAACAGAGGATGGTATCCAAGTGTCCAGGACATTCAAGACTACACAAGTGGATGTCGTCAAGCAGGATCGCACCGACTATGATGATCTTGAGAGCGAGTCAAGCTCTACAAGGCATTTAAAGCAAGAGCATTTCCCCGTTTAAATACTTCAGCCTCTCTTCAAGCTACGACTTCTTTCACAAGAACTACATCTACAGATTTTTGAATTGACTTTACGGATATACCTTCTTACACCTGGCGACTTATGAGGCAGAACATATAACTGCGATCTATCACATATAATTACTTAGAGCACCTAGAATACCTAGAATGTACAATACATGAATTAAATGCACAAAATCTCACATTAGAGATATACATGAAACTGGCTGCCCCGTGCACTCGTATAAAACGTTCCCTGTCGAGAATCATTCAATTGCGGACGCTAAGAGCGGCTCCGCTCGACCGATTATTGTGGCTGTTTGAACTAACGTAGACCCATGCTAGTAGATTTGATGTCATCCAATGCTTCGTGGGCCTCAAATTTCGTACTATCGAACGACGCGCCACTAAAAAGATGAGATGAATTGGCAACAGAGCTTGAAAAGGGTAAGGCAAGCGAATGATTACGTGCATTGTTCAGATCGTGGAGTGGTTGTGTGTGACAGCCGAGAAAAAGCAATGTTACCCCAACTTGAGGTTACACGAACCACAGGAGCGGTTGTTTCTTTACCCCAGATCTCTTGACGAATTGTGATTGATCAGGTTACTGAGACAAGAGAACTCCTTGAGAAGAAAAAATAGCAGGCGCACAAAGCTTGTCAAAAACTCTTCAACAACAGTTTCAAGAGCATTTCAGCCAAAGCTCGGGTTGGCTCTATAGGGTAATCCAGGCCGCAATGCCCAAGCTCTCAACACCTCAAACAGCAAAAGACCCTTTCATTGTATTGAATGCCGCTTTTAAATTCCATTCTTGGCACCTTTATTCGCAAATAAAATCCTTACTTTTGTGTAGTAGACTGGCTGTCGCACCCCTAGTAGAACAATTGTCTCCAAGCCCGAGTCGGTACTGAAAAGCTGAAGTAAACGTCATTCGGCTGTGTGCTGAGATCGGAAATTACATACACCAACCCTGAAACAAACCCAGATGACCTTTCCCCTATCCAAACTTTGCTCTGCCGCCTCTTTGGAGTGCCTGGGCTCCATCATGTGACTCCCTAGCAACCGAATTGGTTTCTAGATGATACCTTTTACTTGAGAAACAAAGAAGTCTACGTAACACTCTTCCCGGAAGCTAGCTAAGAAACGAGCACCCAACACAATCGACATTTCATCTAATTTACTTACCGAATCTTAGCTTGCGGCTCATGGCTGAAGAAACAGAGATTTCCGGATTGCTGGGTTAAAATGGATGAGATCGGCGGAACTAGACACGGAGCCGAGCGGTTCCGGGTTCATATTGGGAGAACCACCCGGCTGGTAACGCCGATACACGCCAAAGTGGGCTTTCTAATCTTCGATCAGGGCCATTCTTAGGTGGACCTTAAAACAATTGGATCTTTCATCTTGATTGTCGATATGGCCGCATAAAACTATTGTGCTTAGCTTTAGCGCTATTGAGCTCGTACCAAGGGACACGTCAGGGGGCGGACAAGCGATCGTTCTAAGAGAGATCATGTGACTAGTGCCTTGGGAAACCAAGCCTAGGATGTTCGTCGCCATATTGCTTGCTGAAATTCCAGATCGTTGTGGTCAGGACGAAAAGAAAATGTATGATCCTCGTGCCAGCTGAGCTATCTTAGTAAGAGTGATAGGTGTATCACGCTCAAGGCATAAGATACAGGAATGAAGGTATCACAATAGATATGAGGAGGGTAGGTCTAAGCTAACGGTCTACCCACTAAGCCGGATCTTTCTATCTTATCTTCACATGACCCTCCAAGCAGACCACTTCTTCTTTTTTTGAGCCAATCGTGCTTACATATGACGAGGTCAAGATTTGTCTTAAGAAGAGCTTTGCGTCCTACGCGATAATCACCCCGTTTTTCTCGGAGGAGGCGGCGCATAGAGCCAATAGTACGCCATACGGACTTGGAATGGCTACCTTGACGAAAGACATCACCCGCACACACGTCATCGCGAATGGAACTTGGACCAGAAGCACTACAAGTAACTAATTTATTCTACGGTATCTGGCTAGCATAAGTATGTTGACTTTTCTTCGGGGAGTGGTCTGAGTAAGTAACCCTTATAACAACGATTCTCGCATTCCACTTGTGTTCCGATATGTGCCGCAAGCCGGAAGAGAAAGGTATCCGCGCATAGAAGCGAAAATTTAACTCATTTGACTGTAATCATTCTCGACCCTACAGTACATAAATATACATCAACAGTAACGCCATTCCATAGAACAAGCATCAGTATCACCCTTTTACATCATTCATCGTTGGGTTCTAGAGGAAGTTACAGTGCTTATGGCTATGTTGACTGGGGAGGCTCAAATAGCTAATGTATAAAGGTCAAGCACTATTCGTATAAATGAAGAGGCTGCAGCCAAGGACAGCACCAAGAAATCGGTATGGGGTGGGGGGATAGCTTCAGCTTTCACACTGCCCAACTTTGGATACAGTACAGTACTTTTCTGACAACTTTTTACCTATCGAAGCTTTAGGTTAAGCCCCCGTCAGCGAGATTCCACCCCCGATTTTACGGGATGACTGGCAAATGGACAACTTCATCCCATCAAGGACAAGACTAAGAATAACTTATATCACTCAACGATGGTAAGGTCCCAATGCTACTGCATAATGTGAAAGCACAACAAGCACCTAGAGGTGGTCGCGCCTTTTTTGCATGGTCTCTTAAAATCCGATTCCAAATCAGCCCTTGGCGTTTCCGGACGGAGAAGTATAGCTATCAAGCAGCGTTGACGAACGGAGGAAAGTTACTGTTAACAGCTCGCAGGGGGGAAGGTGGCACATCGAGCTAAACGTCAGCTGTAGAGCGAATTTGAGGACAGAGAAAATACATTGGGACGAAACTGCGGAGACCGTTATAAATACTAGGGCACTGCTCGGTGCTCCTAAAGACCTCTTCCGAAAACTACAGCATCTCAAGAAACACGTCAAAGAGAAAGCTCACTGGGAACCCAACTTCTTAATTTTCAAGACAACCAACAATGCACTTCCCTTATGTTCTCCCCTTTGTCGCATTTGGCCTCGGCGTGGCCAATGCTGCCGCGATTGACGATAACAACATACTCGACGCTCGTGCGCCTCAGTGCCCCCAAGGCATCAACTTGATCAGGCTCCAGATCAAGCCAGGTAAATCGTTCACTGGGGTTGGCAAGCCTGGCGACTGCAAGCCCATCCCAAAGAACCTCAAAGACTTTGGCCTTTGGTCGGATGGAACCAAGTCGCTCGTGCCGTGCTTTGACTGCACGGTATACCAGCACTCTGGTTGTACTGGGTCATCCATCACCATTGAAGGCTATGTGAAGTTCTTGGCTAAGGGCTCGAAGAAGCAGCAGTGGAAGAGTTGGAAGTGCGTGTGCAAGAACTGCAAGGACTAGAAGGTGAAGTCGAAGAGTGTGAGGTGGGATTTAGAGGAGATGATGGTATAGGAAACGTGAATGTCAGTTGGAAGACGCTCATTTAGGTCAAGCATTTTGTGTTCTATCTTCTATTCACTCTTTTAGCTTTTGCACTCCTTAAACTATTCGGTTCATACAGACCATTGATCCAATCTCAGAGCCTAATGATCGTATCTTTTACTGGGATTACAGGCTTAATCGTAAACTAATATTCTCATAATCAGTCGATCTCCTTAGGACTGCATGATCAAAACCTCAGGGGAAAACATTAATCGTGTTCTTTACAATAGTTCAAGCAGACCTCTGGAAGGGATACTGCACCTTACGATAGAGGAGAACATTAGGCCGAATTTTATCAATAATACTCCTGCTTAAACTTAAGTCTACCGAATACAAAGCTGACAGTACCACAGATCCATATGGTAGCCAGCAACTAAAATCGTAACAAGTGCCATTAGTCCCAGTCTAAGTCTAGCTGAGGACAGCCTCTAGCGCTTTTCCAACATGACAAGGCTGGTTCAGAATGTATCTTCCTCAAAGATACCAGCAAATCTAATACTGTTAGATGACTCAACCTATTTGAAATAACTACAATGGCCAGCGATGCGTTTCTGTAACTATATAATATCTTGCCTATAAGCCTGCCCCTTTCCAACACTTAATTAACACTACCAAAGCATTATACCCGATAAAGACATTCGAAGACGACCATTTGTATCAACTCTTGTTTTCTGCAATGCCTGTTTGAGAGAAATAGCATCGACGATGACGAAATATGGCCGCTTTATGGATGGTAGCTCAGGCTTAGGTGGTGGTCAACCTCAACGCAGAGATACCATAAAGTAGCAGGACACATTTATAATGAGACTCTAATAATGTATTTGCCAAATAACTTAGCAGCCAGACTCTAACTCCTATTGCCAAAGTAGATATTCAGCCTTATAAAAACATTGATTTAAGTGAATAGTAGGCTAGAGTAAAGGTTAGAGTTTTAAATAATATAGATTAAGTAGCCTGAAGTTACATACATTAAATGCAAACTTACAGTAAAACTACAAGCTAAGCTCTTGCGGTTCTGCTTGCATGAGTTAAAGAATATTAATTTATTACCTTAAATCGATTTCTTTACTTCTTGCACGTCCCTTGTGCTATTGACTGAACGATTGGCAGCTGTTTAAGCTTAATCCTTGCACAAGCTCTGTGGGCGAAAACAAATCACATGAATGACGCTCGTGGCTTTAAAACCTGATTTGAGCGGCGCAGCTTGCTATTCTTCAACTGTGCCACACCAACCTAGGCCAAACGTAGCAGGTACCAGATGTCCCTTTTATTCCAGCCATGATTAGGACCTTGAAGAGGATACATAATTGGACATGGATAGCAAGGTAGGGTTGTTAATGCGCCACTTTGGAATCTGGAATCTAGCGCAATTTCGATGTTCCAATACATAACTGGCCATTGTGCCAGTGTTATTCATGTCTGATTCTAGCAATATGAATAATCAGGCTTTATTCTAATATACTAGAAAGTTGTTTCAATGAAACACCCGAGCCTGTCAACAAGATGCCTACCACAACCTACATCCCTCAGGGCAGAATAACTAACTTTGGGCCGCTAACAACAACCTATACGGCGCCAGCATCATGTGCCACTGAAACTAACCACCTTTACTTTGCTGATTATAGCGACAAGCCCGAATATCTCTGGGCTTACCCTACCTGCACAATGCAGTTGTATGGGAAATGCATCCCGTCCGGAGATCAATACGATCATCTTATCACGGCAACATATGCCAAGACCGCTGACATTGGATTTTACCATTACTACTCGCCGGGTCTACACTGCCCTTCCAACTGGACGACTGCCGGGAGATACGTTAAAGGAACTGGAGGCACTGCACAGGTATCCGGGGATCTAACCAAGACGGAATCAACAATCATACCGGAAAGGTGGGAGCCAGGTCGGCCATTCCCGACAGACCCGACAAGCGTTTGGAATCAGGTTTTGGAACCTTCTGAGACACTGGCCGTTTGCTGCCCAAGGTAGGCTTCCCAGTGTCTTTGATGCTGACATATCACTAATGCATTCAGCAACTACACAATTGACTTTAATGGCAATTGTTACTCAGTGCTTGGTCCATTGTCTACATATGGATACTCAGAGATCTGCGGGTACATAGGGGCGTCAACCGTGGTACCCATGACAAGCACGAGAAGTGGCCATCCTATTTACATATACACAGAGGCTATTCCTCTAGCAACATTTACACGGGATATGCAGACAGGTGAATCAAGGGGAGACAGCCTTGTTGTAACAAGAGTTCCAGCAGTGGCGCTTATTCATCAGAAGTCGGATTTCTCCAAAGCTAGTGGAGATGATGGTACTAAAGACAACTCAGGAAACAGAGTGACTGAGCGCAGTTATGTTATGCTCCTGTTAGCAATGGCAACGATAGCAGCAGTGCTGACTGGGTTGTAAGAATCTGTCTGAGGATAAGATTGTTTTATTATTCTGGTAATACCACGATGGAACATAAAAAGTCTGAATCTGCAGGGCGGACAGGGCCTTCAACCGTGTCAAGATCAGAATAGCACATACCCTATTGTCTCACATTTGTTAGTAACGACAGCAAACTATAGCAGCTAACTACTATGTATTTCAGAACTATATAATACTCCCAGACATAAATAACCTTATCACATTTGAGAAAGGTGGTCGGAAATCTATCGTCAGGTCGCGAGAGTTGAACCCTTACTAACGGCATGTTTCACTAAGACACAGCCGGAAATTGACATGATGATATATATATCACTCGGGCATCGAGGGGTGGGATTCCTGGTGCTGGAGCGTGAACCTTTGTTCCTGAATTGCGAAGGCACCCGCAAGATCTCGCAAAATTGATCATAACTCTCGGTCTGGCAAACAACGCTAGAGGAAGAATAAGGCCGACTCTAACCAGCGCCTCTTACTCAAGCTTGCACTAGTCTCAAGCTAACCGTGATCAATAACGTGGGAAATCACGCGTCACGGTGAACACGGGAAGAGTTGATGACGTATGGAGGAGGCTTAGGGGACCCTTGCCTTGCACAACAGCCGGGCTAATGTAGGTCCGGGATCTAGAGCCGCCAAGAGCCGCATACTGCTTAACTCAATGTCACTGCTTAGTCATAATTCAGGTTTAGGGTACTGACCATGAATCAAAGGAAGACTCACCATAGAATAATGACGCGAAAGGCATGGGACCGGCGATTTGTTAAGGGCAAGTGTTGATGGCTGAGGTCGGAAACCCCGTTGACAGTGAAAAATATACATCCGAGTGAAAATAGGCATTACGAATGGGAAAAGCTTGTCGTTTGGGTTCTCGACAGAATCGATCCCCTTGAACAAAATACGTTTTTCCAGGCCAGATAGGTCAAATGGACTCAGCTGTTTGATTGGAAAAGAGTAAAGCAAGGACCAATCGTCAAAACAAAAAGCAACAAAGCTATCACTAGTGTTATGCAAATTTTGTCGAGAGTGTTTACACCTATTGGTCTGTGTGGCATGGTGACGGTGTAGACGGTTATGATGTCTCACAACTCGGCAAGATAGAAGTTACTTACGAAGTTACAACAATCTATCATAAGAACTTAATTACAAAAGCTTCAAAGGATCAGGAATCAATCCAACATGCTAGTAAACCTCCAAAAGCATATGGCCTGCAGCGCCTGGAAATGAGAGTATAATGACTCAGCAATACTATCTTAAAACTTGCAGCTACCACGACAACTGGGAAGTGGGACGGGAATCGTGTGATGAGCTTGACTTATGGAGAAATCTACCCACGTAGGACGTATCGCCTCTGATGGCCTTATAAGGCACTATGATGATGGTGAGGCCGAGCTGATATGGGGATATGGAGATATGGGGATATGGGCGTGGGCAGAGATGATTGAACCCCTTCTCATGTCGTATTTGGCCACAGCTAACAGTCTGTTACTTGCCTCACGTTTGTTACGGTCTTGGTGATCCAGTATGCTCGCCAGCCAAGGCGTGCCTGGTCTGGGGAAATGGGTCAATAACCCACACAAAGACCTTTTGAACAGAATTAATTACGTACAGCGACACATGAACCCTGTTCAAGACACAGATATCGACGCATACTCGTGATATTGGATATTGGAAAAGTCTCATAAACATCCGTGACTATTCCTGTTTTTTTATGGAATTTTCTGCGTACGACTCGGTCTGACGTCGTATAGTCGCGCTGATTCCCCAACTTGAAATTTCAAGAAACATGAGACCACAACGACACGACATGTGGGTTCCCTAAGACTTGTAATCTTACCTTATGGATCTTATGGATCCCGTCGTCCCAGTAGTGTAACATTGCGTTACTTATATCGGCTTGGAACCCGAGTACACCGGGTGATGCGTCGGCAACGCTCCCGACTCTGCTCGGAATCTCTTCACGGGTCAGCGCCCGATAAAAAGCACAGGCCGCGCCCAGGTTTTTACTCAAAACGATGATGAGGCCAAGGTTATTTTGCGTCCTTTGCGAAAAACTCTGTTCGTGACTGACTCAGCGTGGAGGAAAGAGAGGGCACAGACGGTGCCACCTTCTCGTCAACAGTTGCCGTTAACGATTATCTGCGTAACTAGAAACTCGTAAACCTCGGTCGTTTGTCTGGCGGTCTGTCATTTTTGAGGCATTATTCGTCTGCCAATTTGCTTTGTATTCTTGCTATCCATGCAGTCGTTCCTTGATCTCCACAGGCCTCGTCTAGGATCACATTTGACCGAGGACTGCACAATGAGGCAACAATCATCCTCCAAACCCTGAAAAAGCAGTGACAAGGGATGTTAAGGTACAAGTGGGTGGTTGTCTGACGTTTCGAAGAAAGCAAGGCTGAGCCGATCCGGGTTTGAATACGCGCCTTTCTCATGCAACCATTTTCCTTGCGTCTGTCAGTCAGTATTTAACGCTCAACACCTTTTGTTTAAGGCCCCGGCAGGTGGATCGACGGAGCTTCGAAGAATGTTCCGCGCACCAATGGCCGTCCTAAAAGAGGAGGGATTATCGTCGGAATGTTGATTTCGACGCCCACGTTGCCGGGATCGGTTTCTATATCCGAGAACAGCGTTCCCTGCCTCACGTCAGACTAGCGGCTCTGTGACCTTCCTGGTACCTTGCGTACTACTTAAGTCTATCACAATCCCACGTTTGCGCGCCCTTGTCGACTACATGACTTACACGTCCAGGAGATAGGACGGGGATGGTGCTGGTACAACACTCGGTGTATAAGTTCGTACGTAATAAACTCTTGGTGACCCAGTATTTCTCCTGTTTCCGTCTTTTACTGCCTCAACTCCACTTGACCGTCCATGCATATTCGTGCCCTGTTTGGGGCTCATATCACTTGGCTCCATATCATGGCTCCATATCACTCAAGACACGCCAAACGGAACTCATGAGCCTGATTAGAGTCTTGGCAAACAATCCCTTCACTTTCACAAATTCCCTCACGGCATGACCGGTCCCCCAGGTCCCTCCTCTCGACCCTGAATGGTAGGTGTCCTCGCCATGACGTGACTTGAGTCTCTCCCATCATCACAAACACTCCACAGCCCAGTTTTCGCCCCATGGGGATCAGTCCCGGGGAAGGGGCATTTGTCCGCTTGGCAAGAGAAAGCAAGCTACGTCCATGGCTACTAACATCGTATGCTATGTTACTCGAAACAACCCTGAGGCTAAGTTCCTAAGCGCGACTCTAACTGCAAAGGAAGTTGAGCTATTTAAACCCGCGACGCCAGTCCCGTTTTTGGCGATTTCTCTTCTCAACTTACTTCGTTTTCTGCCACTTCTTGCCTTCCATGTTTTGCAATTCTGTTGATTTCCAGAACGCATCTTGTTGAATTTCCTAAAGTGTATAGTCGGATCCAAGCGATTAGACTTTACAACGCCACATAACAACCCTGCCTAGTATCCCGACTCGTCCTCAGACTTGTAAACTTCAACCGAGTCAATATAACCGCCATCATGTCTGCTCCTCAAGAATCCATCAATACCGCCAGTCAGGCGGAAAAGGGTGTTGAACTCGAACGAAAGAACTCCAACCACCCCAAGGTTGATCATGACTCTGGTTCCGGATCTGATGGCCATGATTTGGACATCAAGGGCGAGACCAGTGAAGAGGTCGGTGGCATCTTCGGTGGCGCTGGAGGCAAAGACTACAGAGTCATGACCCGTTGGGGCACGATATTTGCTCTCCTCACCAACCAATTTGGTATTGGTTCTCTTGGTCTTCCCTCTGCCTTCATGCAACTCGGCCTTATTCCCGGTCTCATCACACTGGCCGGTACTGCGGTGGTATCTTGGTATACTGGTTTTGAGCTCTACCGATACTCCATGAAGCATCCTCACTGCGTTCACATCATCGATTTGGCCAAAGAGGCTGGTGGTCGTCCGTGGCAAATCATTGTCGCCATTGGCTTCCTCATTCAGGTCATTATGTGCTGTTCTTCGGCTACAGTTACCATATCGATCGCATTCAACACCATGACTAACCACTCGATCTGTACCGTTGCTTTTATGGCGGTTGCTTCGATCATCTCCTACCTTCTCTGTGTGCCCCGCACAGTCAAGTTCATCTCACAAAGTGGTCCTCCCACCGTGATTAGTCTTATCGGAGCCGTTTTGATCGTCATGATTAGCCTCGGGGTTGCCGATCCCGTGGGAGCTCCCGAGAACTGGTCTCCTACGATCAAAGTCACCAACAACCCTGGCTTCCGAACTATTATCAACTCGGTTTTGAAGATCGTCTTCGCCTACGCCGGAAATCACACTTACGTTTCCTATATGGCCGAGATGCGAGACCCTCGCAGGGACTTCCCTTTCGCCCTCACCTGGCTTGTTGGCCTTACCACAGTCTTCTACGCTACTCTCGCCATCGGTATCTATTGCCTTGCTGGAGAGTATACCAAGTCTCCCGCTCTTGGATCAGCCCCTCTTATTCCTTCCAAGGCAGCTTATGGTGTTGTGCTTCCTGCTATCCTGACTGCTGCTCTTGCGAATGGCCATGTGGGCATCAAGTATATGTTCATTGTCTGCATGAAGCAGATGAAGGCGACCCATGAAATCACTGCCAACACCGTAAAGTCCTGGGGAGCTTGGATGTTCTGCGCCACCCTCTTTTGGATCATCGCTTTTATCCTGGCCAACGCCATCCCCATCTTTGACTCAATCGTCTCGATTCAATCCGCTACTACCTACGCTTGGTTCTCGTTCGGAATGAGCGGTGTGTTCTACATGGTCTCCAATAAAGATGTGCACTTCCAGAACTGGCGAAAGATTTCTCTTTTTATTATCAATCTTGCTGTGATTGGCTTTGCATTCTTCCTCAATGGCGGTGGTCTATGGGCTTCTGTTACTGAGATGTTGGATCTTTTTGCCTCAGGAGATGGAGTCAACGGCTGCTTCAGCTGTGGCGACAACTCATAAGGAATTTCTTTTGTTTACATTTTAGGGACGCTACGGGAATAACAACGACATTCAGCTCTGGAGCTGAAATACACGAGTCATTATGGGCCGGCAACATTTGACGTGGCAATGGTGTTTCATTTTTTTCATAGACTAACCAAACAAACTTCACGGGCACAGGCTAGCAAAAATAAGCCTGGTGCTGTCTTTGTTCTTCTTCAGTGACGATCCCTACAGTGAAATAGTGAATGCGTGTGTGTCATGTAGACTAACACGAAGATCAGCAGCCTTGCATGATTAATTGGCACAGATGATTCCATTACCAGTATACCTTGCTTGCTAGAGAAAGCATCTTGGAAGGGTGTGGCGTCCGTGGCCGCTCGGGCCTTGCATAATGACATCCCTGAAGATCTGCATTAGGAAGCTTAGATAAAAAATATCTGACTAGTATCCCTGTTACAAGTCGTTCATCTATTTCGTATTGGTTACAGACAAATTATCTTCATCACTATGCATTTAACGGACTCGCGCTCGAGTCAGACGTCGAACCATGCTCGAGACATCATAACGGAGTGTGACGAAGGGTACATCGTTACACATGATAGTTTAGAGGTCCACCGCATTTGAGACTTGGCCTCTTGCTATCCTGTGTTTGAATAGAAGCGGACATATGTCTACTTCTAGTTGATCGTATATGCTCAAACATGGAGCTGATTGTACTATCTTGTAGTCCAAGTAGGGATATCATCTGGATCTCCATCGATACGCGTATGACCAATTGGAAAATGAAATCTTCTTTAAATTCTTTCGTCATTCAAAACCCCACGAGATAAGCCTTCTGACCTTTTTTTCTGTCAGATTTCAGGGCTGGCAAGCCTTCCCGAACTATTAGTGCGCCGCCAAGCGATAAGAAACTCGGTAAAACTTTCTAGAACAATTGATCGACAGAATGTTACTTCTTTAGTACGATCGCATGCGCGTCCTAGTCTCGGGTTGTCTTGGCGTCGCTCGAGTAGGCAGAGAGATGGTTAGTTTAACCCTCCCATCCTCCGGCTCCAGGAACCAAATCCGCGCTTGTCAGATATTTCGGGAACAAATAGCTTCCCAGGCTTTCTAGCAAGTGACGATCACCTCGGATGCCGATCTGTATTTAAGAGGCCGATGTCTTCGGGTCCTCGACCGACGCACAAGCCTTCAACTGGTCATATATGTTCTCGGAAAGGATACCGGCGATTCCGCTTGGCCATATATTTCACAGATGTTCGTCATAAGGTCGGGTTGTCTGATCTCTTATCAGGTAGACTTTTGATCAGTAGGGCGTACCTAAATGTCGGAATATTTGAAGTATCTTTACCATCAAGTCGACCAGATAACCCATCGAATATTCCTCGGCATACATTCCCGCTCGTCTGGAGCTCTAGAATGTGGGTCAAAGAGTAGTACTTGGCATTGTACTTCACCCACGAACCCTATTTTTCAACAACATCTTAATGTTCTAGCTTTTGGCTCGGGTAGTCTTCTGATCTGTTGCCACGTTTGCTTGGAAGATAGCACATTGTTTTATTCACTGTAACTATATCAGGGAGAGCGTGAGATATGATAACACGTTTTCCCTGCTAACCTTCCCCTCATGTTAATTTGAGAACAATCTCATTGCACAATGGTTGGTGCGCACTTGATACACCTGCCATGTCCTCGTTGTCGCAAATCTGATCTACAATCGTCTCAATGGATTTCATCCTCAGAGCTGGAATATGCCGCTCCTCGGTGCTTCCACACTCATATTCATTGAACGCTTTTGCTCTTTTGGTTTCGACTCCGGATGTAGACCCGCCTGTTTTTGTGCTTGGAGCATCTACCATATGTTCCAGGTCTTTCAGAATCCTTCGAAATCTGACATCGAACTTTTCGTTACCCCCCATGAACGAACGGACATAACGTATCAGGTGCTCAAAGTCGTCAGTAAACTTGTTGAACCTTGAGAATACGTTTTTGTCTGTTTGTAGCTGGTGAGCAGCGTACGATTTGCCGCACATGATTCCATGGAGGATGTCCTTTTTCATTAGACAGGTTCTCGAGGCCGTCCTGAGCTCCAGAAGAAGGGAAAGAATGTCAAATCATCCAATGCTACACAAGTGATCCGACGATGCGCTGGAATAATCATAGTGCCAGCCGAAAGGCTTAATACATCCATCCGCCACCAAGTAAGAAGACCAGGCAGCTCTCGTGACTTCATCTACTCACCTTCAGGACATCCATCTCATAAAAAATTCAAAGTAAACACAAGCAGTGATATTAAATTTAAACGTTGGATTGATTACTCTCAATCATTTTCTCATGTCCTCTGGAATGTCAGCGAAAGGCTGAGATGGACGTAAGGAATAATCGTCATTGCAAGCATTCATAGTCCAGCGATGCCTTTTGTTAACTTCATGGGAATCGTCAGGCATAAGACCGCGATAATCTAACTCCTCTGTACGATAAAGATGATCTGTTGGAGTCCAGATGCGAAGACAATCTCCAGACACCGCGCCAATTGCCTCGCTAAGTATTGTATGGCATCAACTTCGACAACATGCAATGGCCAGCTCTCATCTCCATGTTCAGGAGATGTTTTTGCTGTTTGGTGAATTATATGAACTCTCTCTTGGGCACTCATCTAATCAAATAGACTTTGTGTCAAATGATCGAGCTCCGTAGGCGGTATGAATTTGAGTAACCCCCACAGTGGGCATAGAAGATCGTATAAAAATAGTTCCAATCTTGGCCGATTTGATGCTGATTACTCTGAGAGTCGTCGAATGCGGCCATTCCAACATACTCTTGAGGGTCATCCGGCATAGCTAGTGCTTCTCGAAGTTGCTGGAGTCGTAGACTGCCCCATTTCCGGATCCCGCCTCCTATAAAAAGATAGGATCTTGAGGTAGGGCTTGAACTCTTTGCCGCAGCTCTCCAAGTTTAAGCCCTTCCTTTCGTTAATTGAGACGTTCGACTCCAGAAGACACGACTTTGATCCATATAAAAGACACGAGACATCTGGTCGCCATATGGTCTCGCATACTCTCAAGTTGAAGTTCTTCTTGATGACACAACTTTTTGCTGGCGCACTTAGCGGCTGATTGAAAACTTCAATATGCGAAGTTCTACCACCTTGCTTTTGATGACGGTGTGGCCATGCCGCACGCAATCTAAAGCGAGCGTCCATGTCCGACTCAAGCACGAGCGGTAGTGGTACTCTTGCAATAACGTCATTATATTTTCGGTGAAGGGCTTATAAAAATATAAGATAAATAAACCCTGGTTCGTGAGTAGGCCCTCAAGGTCCGCAACACCAAGTCGGCTTCAATTTACCTTCCTCATGGCTTTATAGTTGCCCTCACTTCAGCACCTTGTTGCTTAATGTGAGATTTGTATCAATATTAATATGTAAAGTTGTAAGTTACATCTGATAACTGATTCCAAAGCTCAAACCCCTCATATTGTCGAGTATAATCCCCAAGTTCCGAGTCCTTCAATATGGAATCAGTGTGGGACACGCCTGGACCAAGCTTGGACATATACCAGCTTTCGATGCCTCGATATGCCTCAGCATAGTCGGAAAAGATCGGGCGGTTGTGAAGAATGATTCTACATCGAGGATGACCGAGGCTGTTGGCTGTCTCAAAAAGTTCAGTGAGCTTCTGTAAGGTATCTCGAACATCAAATATCGCTCGCGCAGTAGCTAGGTCCCATGCATGATCCTCAACGCAGAGTAGTTTCAGAGCCTTGATAATTGCTAAAGCAAGATGAAGAATAGATGTAAAGGTGAGAGAAGGATATTTGTCGATGGGAATCAAGCGAAAAGTATCGCATAGCGCCTGTGTGCTTTCCAAACACTCTAGCAACGTGCGGCATCTCAAGTGCGTAGGTCCAGGCATTTCGTCCTTGTCAGTCATTTTCAGAGGCTCAAATAGGCGAATCCGAACAGCATTGTAGTGGATTCGTAAGAGATCTATGAAATGTAAGCCAGGGTGTTCTTCTTGGCTTTTTGGTAAGAGACGTACGGTTCCATTTCAAGTTGTCCGGCAGCTGCTGCAAAAAGACATCTAATTCATTCCTAGTAGTAGCAACGGCCATCAGATGTAATTTTGGGCAGTTACCGCCGTTGGAAACATCAGGCGTCTCTAAAAAGGTATCGTGTACCTTGACAGCAATTTGCTGTATCCGTATGAGATTGACCAATATCAAGTCCGTCTGATGTTCTTGATCTTGAAGCAGCTGTTTGCAACAGTCATCTAAAAATGGTGTGTATTCCAGTCCATGACGTTTACCAAGGAGGGTACATAGCCTAATCAGAAGACAGTCAGTACTGCGATCAACGAATAGTAGCGATCAGGCCTCACGTTGACGCGATGTAATACACACCGAGGATAGCTCGACGACTATTACTTGTTGGCTTTGACCGTGGCGAAAGATCATTTCTAAGTTGAGCTGCATCTTCAACGATGGATCCAGGAGTCGGATCCGAGTTTGTACAGGGTCTGCCTAATCCCAAATCACTTAGGATGCCGATCGCCAAATGCACTAGGCTTGTTTCTTTGGCAGCTGCGTAAAAGTAGACATCTTTCCTAAATGCAGATTTTGTCAACTACCAGGAGTTTCGGGTCAATTACTTCGAAATGAAGTAAAACCGGACATCTTACCAAGCAAGAAAGACCACGATAGCTTGGACAAGCTCTAAAGTCTTTTCCGTGAGAACGACAGTCCGATGTGCAATATGTTGTCGGAACCAGTTCTCGAACGTCGTAGAAATCTCTGAACTCGGCGGGCGCAAGACCCACAATATGGTTTTCAACAGTAAGGGCGTGTCCTTATACATATCGTAGGCACTGTGGCAGGACAGTGGCACGAATGGGAATTGAGGAAGCATAGTCTTCATATACTCCTGAAGGACCTCGTCTGCATCTATGAACGAGATCTGGAATCCTGGGGCTATTGAGATGGAACCGGACCGTGAAGGGAATGTAGTTTCGGTAGGTTGGATCGACGGAGTCCAAGGTTGATGTTCGGACCGCGATGATGGGCTTGCTTGCGGGAGGCCTTCGTAGGAGAAGGGCAAACGTTCGCTTGATCGGTCGGCTTGTGTGATATGCTCTCGGTCTCGACTGAGAAGGCTCATGATGTTGTCTAACTTCTCTTCTAGAACTTTTGCGTGACTGTTCGTAGGCTTCTGTCAGCTGTTGACCAGAGATCTGGCCTGATGGTCAAGTAAATAAGAAGACTTACGTTGCCTTGCCTCGCCGCTTTTTCGATACAGAATTCATCTTGGAGCATGTGAGGCTGTTCCTTGAACATCTATAAAATATTCAATTTAGGTCCCAGGGTACAGAGGCTGGCTAACGAACCTTTGGCAAATGTCGTCAGCATTGTCGTATGCGGGTGGCCAGACACACTTGGCCTTAGCACGAGAGCAGTTCGTACACGCTCTGGATTTGTCCCCGTGTGGCAGTTCGGTCATTCTGGCCCACAAAGAAGAACCCCTGAATTTGAGATAAGTTCAGAGATGTGGCTCTGCTTTCAAGACCGAAAAATAATCTGCTGTGTGGAGGGATTGTGCCGTTCAAGGTTTCGCCTTGTGGCGGGACGGAGACCTTTTAGCTCTCCGAGGGAGGGAAAATTCCGGAAGTGGGGCCGATTGACCAATGGCACGTCTCTCTTGACTGTTAATTCTCCCGGAGAGCAAAAAGCTCTCCGTTGTTGTACGTCCCAGCGCCTACCATCTGTGGTTCTGCACGCAAATTTAAGTATTATGACTCATTCTAGAAGGAAGATTAATCTCCTAGTGCAGTTGACAGGCCTAAAAAGATTGCCTACCAATGAGCTTAGTTGTTCTCTCCTATCCTGTAGCTCATCCTAATCCTATAAATCAATAATTCCCGTTTCCTCTCATGCAGGCAAATACAGGACTAGTCACCTTTAGCACTCCTTGCTGATTACACGTCAATTTAAATCATTATTGCTCTCTCGTTCTGTATTTTTTTCTCTCACTTGTTCGCTTGGTTCTACTCAAAATTCCTCTTGATACTGCAGCCATGGATAACCCATCGCCCGGAGAACATGTCGAGAAAACCCCCGAACTGGCCAGGACGGCAACGTTCAATGATTACCTGGTTTGTCCTTTCTGTTGGAGGCCATTCGATGGTTTACTAATACATAAAGCGAATTTTTACTTATGCAAATGCCCGGGACGCCATTACTTTTGCCACGGGTATTGTAGCTGCCGTCGGGGCTGGAGTCACTACTCCACTAATGTTCATTCTCTTCGGTATGCTGATGAGGTCCGATAACTTTACTATCGTAGTCTATTAACATGGAGGCAGGTGACTTTGTCGGAAACTTCAACAGTTTTGCTAATCAACGCGACGACCAAGCTCTTGGCGAGTTTGAACAAGATCTCGAACGACTTTGGTATGCCCCTGGCCTCAAACCTCTGATTTGCCGCCCTACTTACAAGCTATAGCCTTTACGTATTCGCCCTGTTTTTAGCTCGCTTTGGCCTGGGCTCAATTCACAAGTTTGCTTTTAGGATGACAGGAATCAGGCTTTCGGCTGCCCTGCGACAACAATACCTCGAACATCTCTTTGGTCAAACCATCCACGTCCTTGATTCTATGCCATCTGGTCACGCCGTTGGCACAATCACAGTCACCAGCAACACCCTACAGTTGGGTATTTCCGAGAAGCTCGGTAACCTTATCGAGTACACATCCCTTATCATTGCTGCTCTCATTGTCGCATTCACTTGGGACTGGGAGCTGGCACTTGTCACTTCTGCTGGCTTTGTGGTCATTGTTCTCATAGTTGGTACTATCTTCCCACTTACTGTCAAAGGCCAAGCGCGCCAGGCCAAGTCAGAGTCCCAAGCGGCAACTATTGCGAACGAGACATTTGCAAGTATTCGTATGGTCATGGCCTGTGGCGCGCAACAACAGATGATTGGAAAGTATCGCGACTTTATCGAGGATGCCAAGAAGCACGCTCGAGCCACGAGCCCGCTGACTTCCCTTCAATTTGGCTTGACTGTGAGTGACCAGCAAAACATAGGATTGAGATTGTGCGAAACTTACATATCTAGTTTTTTGGTGTTTTTGGTACTGTGGCACTTACATTCTGGTACGGGACATGGATTTATACCAAGGGCAGGTTGGATAACGTTGGAATCATCATTGTGTAAGAGAAGACTCATTTGTGAAGGGGTATTGGGTATTAACGTGTAAACAGGGTCCTGATGTCTCTTACAACTATATTCTTCTCTTTGGAACGTGTATCGGCACCCATGCAGACAATCGGCAAAGCGACGCTGGCTGCTTGCGAGTTTTTCTCTGTCATTGATGCTCCTCTACCAGAGCGTGCCTCACTCAAGTCCCCCGAGGTCTCCGCAGACCAGGACATTGTTTTCGAAAACGTCGTCTTTGCCTACCCAAGCCGCCCCGACATCAAGATTCTCGACCAATTTGACCTGCGGATTGAGGCGGGCAAAGTGACAGCTATCGTCGGCCCTTCAGGATCTGGGAAGAGTACCATCGTCAATCTTGTCGAACGTTGGTACTCTCTTTCAGAACAATATGCAATTCCTAGAGCTACACCCCAGGAAAGCAATTCCAACAAGAAAGGTCAGCAGGATGACGATGATCGTCTTGAGCTCCATGACATACAATCGCAGGAGACCAGGTACCCGGTCAATCTACAGGGGTCTGTCAAAACCTGTGGTCATTCATTGGACGATCTTGACGTCAAATGGTGGCGATCGCAGATTGGCCTTGTCCAACAAGAGCCCTTCTTATTTAACGATACTGTGTACGCAAACGTAGCACGGGGCTTAGTCGGTACTCCTTGGGAGGAGGAAACCGAAGTCCGAAAGCGACAGCTGGTCATGGAGGCTTGTAAAGAAGCATTCGCACATGAATTCATTGAGAAACTTCCCATGGTATGTATAGATAACATTTGTGTTAGGTTGGCACTGGCTGACTCATTAATCTAGGCATATGATACGACCGTTGGTGATCGTGGTATGAGGCTTTCTGGAGGCCAGCGTCAGCGCATTGCTATCGCTCGTTCCATTGTCAAGAAGCCTTGTATCTTGATTCTCGACGAAGCTACTAGCGCGCTGGACGTTCACGGCGAGCGCATTGTGCAGACTGCCCTCAATGCCGCAGCTAAAGGCAGAACTACTATCGTAATCGCACACCGTCTTTCCACGATCAAGCATGCAGATCGCATTGTGGTCCTCAAGAAAGGAAAGGTTGTCGAGTCAGGCACTCATGAAGACCTCTTGTCTACCAGCGGTGGCGTTTATGCTGCGTTGGTGAGTGCCCAAACTCTTACACTAGGGGATTCTACTCAAGTGCGCGATGATGACTGCGACGATTCTGACACAGCAGGCGTCCAAGACCTGGCCTGTGAGAGTACACGAATAAACTCTAGCCTTGGCAGCCATGTCGCTGGGAATCGAGAGAGTGTAACTGAAAGTCGTGGCTTCTTCAGAAGTTTCGGTCAATTCTTCTTTGAATCCAAGGCGTACTGGAATATCATGGCTTTCTCACTCATCACCTCGGCCGCTGCAGGCACGGCGCAGCCGTTATATGCGTGGTTGTTCTCGAAGTCTATTGACCTCTTCAAATACCAAGAGAACCACTCGCGACTGATGAATGAGGTAGACTTCATGGCTGGCATGTGGACTGTCTTTGCCGCTTCCGCTTCAATTGCCTATTTCTTGCCTTTTGCCTCTTTGGGCAGGGTTGCGTCCTTCATCAGAGCAAAGTATCAAACACACTATTTCGAGTCACTCGTGTTCCAACGAGCGACTTACTTTGATCAAGACGAGCACTCTAGTGGTTCATTGGCATCTCGTGTCAGGGACGATCCGGCGAAGCTTGAGGAGATGATGGGCGTCAACATCGCCCAGGTTTGCATTGCCGTTGGCAACGTCATCGCTGGAATTATCATGGCATTAGCTTACAGCTGGAAACTTGCTCTTGTTTCAATCAGTGCTTTGGTACCAGTATGCCTCTTTTCGGGCTATATTCGTTTCAGGAACGAGCTTTTGTTCGAGAAGATGAATGATGAGGTTTTTGCTGAAAGCTCTCATTTCGCTTCTGAAGCAATCGGGGCCTTCCGTACCGTAACTTCACTGAATCTTGAAGATTCCATCATAACTCGCTTCGATAAGCTTTGTCATGGTCATGTTATCGCCGCTTCTAAGAAAGCTCGTTGGGTCAGTATTGTGCTGGGTTTCTCGGACAGTGCAACTCTGGGTTGCCAAGCCCTTGTCTTCTATTACGGAGGACGCCTTCTAGCCCGTGGCGAGATTGACGTCATGGCTTTCTTTGTATGCCTGATGGCGTTAATGAATGCAGCAGAAGGGTTCGGCCAGAGTCTTAGTTTTGGGCCTAACGCTGCCATGGTAACTGCTGCATCAAACCGCATTCTTGACGCGAGAGAGTCTCGTTTCATGGAACAGAATGGGCAAGACGATATACCTGCAACGGGAACTGGTATCAAAATTGAGCTTCGTGATATTTGTCTCAGATATTCTTCGGAAGATACGCTGGCTCTTGACGGACTTAATATGACGATCGAGAAGGGACAATTTGCGGCTCTAGTTGGCGCCTCCGGATGTGGGAAAAGCAGCATCATATCCCTGTTGGAGAGGTTTTATGAACCTGAGAAAGGTCAAATCTTGTTCAACGGGCGGGACATTTCGAAGATGGATATTTATACCTATCGCAAGCACCTAGCTCTAGTAGCACAAGAGCCGACTCTCTTCCAAGGTAAGTTGCAAAGTTCACCTTTGTAATTGTACCGAGTACTGACTGCGCCAGGTACGATCCGAGATAACATTCTTCTCGGTATGGACCCAAGCAATGTCACAGAGGATCACCTCCATGCCGCATGTCGCGATGCTTCGGTTCACGATTTTATTGTATCTTTACCTGATGGTTATTCGACAAGCATCGGATCTAATGGTGTTTCACTTTCCGGCGGGCAGAAGCAGCGGATCTCCATCGCTCGTGCACTTATTCGTAACCCACAAATCCTCCTTCTCGACGAAGCTACGTCTGCATTGGATTCAGAGAGCGAAAAGGTCGTTCAACAAGCATTTGAGCGAGCAGCTACGGGCAGAACGATGATCGCGGTAGCACATAGATTGGCTACCGTCCAGAATGCGGATGTCATATTTGTACTGGGTGATGGTGGTAGATTGCTGGAGAAAGGTAGCCACTCAGACCTCCTCAAGAAACGAGGAGTCTATTATCAAATGGTACGTATGATGAAGGTTACTCTGTTTGTTGGTCAGGATGGAGTTGCTAATGGACCTACAGTGTTTGAATCAGGCTTTAGACCAGTGACTTATTTATTGAAGTTGCAAAAGTAATAGTCTGATTGACTTTGAAAAGGGTAGGAAGGATTTACTGGACGGACTTGGTGTACTTTTATTCTTGTTTGGTTATGGTAGATGATATTTACACTATATAGCTATTAATCAGTTCTCTGTCAAGGGACAATAGATACAGTTTGGGAACGAGACACAGCATATTAAACTCAAATTGTTGCTTCTTACTTATGGGCAGAAGGTATGAATTCCCAAGAGGGGTTCAGTAACCTGGCAACAAGCTAGAGGATGCAGTGGCTGAGTAACCTAGTGGGTTATTTTGTGACTACTTATAATGCTTCGGCCTTATTTTAGAATAAGGTCCCGCCTCAGCCTTTAGTCTACGTTTATCCCTTCCCATCCTTCTCGACCTTCCCGTATTGAGCAATTAAGAGCTCTAATTATCTGCGCACAACCATTCTCTAGTTTTACCGGAGAAAACTCACAAGGTGGAAAAATAACAATATAGCTGCAGGTGCTGCGGACTGCAGGGAAAGAGTTCAAAGTGGTAACTATAGCAGCTTAACCTATGCTGTTTTATGAAAATGGAAAAACACCAGTTAGTTATACTTAATATTGATATTTGAAAGATAATTCTTATATTCATATTAGGATGGAACTTACAAATAAACAAAATGATCTAGTACCAGTGGTGGTTAAGGCGATTGTAGGCTAGGCGGTGGAGCAACTGCGCTGCGTGACCTCTGGTCGTGCTACTCGAGTCATGTATTTTGGCCGGCTCGGCAACCACTTCTTGACTTAAGTATATTGACATGGACCGTGGATTTCTTGGTATCAAAAAATCATTAATTGCATTAGTTCACGGCATAGGCTATAGGCCCGATTTCTAAAGTCTGAGATAAAAACTATGGCTGTCAGGAAAAGTAACTTGTTCTAGAAAGGCCCATTTTCTTTTGGAATTAATAATAACGTTCATCTAACTTGGGTAAACCCAGGTACCTGGTATGGTTCAATATTTATTGTATCCTGAGAAAGTGGCAGGCTTTTGCTAGGAAGGCCTTATGATATCTGGTGAGACTGAGCACAGCTGTCTAAGATGACTGAGTTTGAGTCTATTTCTGCGACTCTAATTGGCTACGTTTTCCAAGAGGCGCTGGGCCAGCGGCGGACCAATGTTCCACCGTCCTGCATTATCTACGATGTTTAGAATTCCCCCTACCCAAATGCTGTTGCCACACGATGCAATAGGGTAGTAGCCCATGAACCGCCCCTGCGCCTCGTACATAGTACGATCTAGATCTAAGCCTCTAACCTGCCCCAAAGTAGACCTGGGCCCAAAGCCAAGCCACCACCACCGGATCGGCGCGAGGAATTCGCTAGTCCTTTTATTGTGGAGTCCAGCCACGGGACAATACTCTCCGGTTGGCTTGACCGGACAGAAGACGGATGTGGAATCGGACTTTGGATGTTTAGCGACGCTAGCCAGTTCCAGAAGTCGATAGAACAGGATCAGGCATGTTGGGCTGAAGATAGCGAACAACAGCCTGCCGTGTCTGCTCTAGTCCAGGTACTTGAGTCTGTGGGTGGAATAAGACATGATCCAGATCTTGTCTCTCATTAGACCCGATCATTTCCGGTGCCTCATGGACGAGGTCAATGCAGTTACACTAGTCCTGTAATGAAGATGCTAGCCATAATCGCCATAATGCATGCAAAGATGTTCGTCTTGGTAGAATTTGCGCTGCTCACGATTGGTGGAACATCAGGTGAATCCGCATCGTTATTTGAGTCTTCCGGGGCCACTTTTTGCTTGGATGAAGAGTGGTCTTGAGAAGAAGACGAGTCGTTGCCAGAAGTACCGTGTGTATTGTCGCCAGAAGAACCTGACGCATCACCACCAGCAGGGTCAAATGTGTCGTCCGAGGCACCAGAACTGTTACCAGAGGAATGAGTGTCGGTTTGATGATCGGAATTGGTGTCAAAGTGTCCCCCTTCTGCGGAAACAGAATCTGAAGGAGCAGCCTCATATTGGTAAGAGGATGAGGACGAGGTATCATTGGAGGCCCCAGGTGGATTTGATGCACCATCTGGAGAGTCGTAGACATCGCTCTGATTTGAAGAGGATGAGCCTCCAAGATTTTCGCCATGGGTGGAAGTTTCGGATACCGGTTCAGGGCCACTGGCGGTTTCTGTTGAGTTCCATTGTTCATTGCTGCCAGTACCCCCTAAGCTACCAGCGGCTTGTTCGTCGGAAGACCCATCACCTTGGGCTGATGATCCATTGTTTGACCCCGGCTGCTTGGAAGCGTTTCCGCTCGAGCCTTCGTCACCCTGTTGCTGTTCTGACCCTCCAGCTTGTTGCGAGTCACTGCTGTCTGATCCAACGTGATCCTGGTGCTTATATTGAACGTCTAATCCGCCTAGGACTCCAGACTCTGAGTCTGGCTGATCTGAAGAACCTCCAGAGTGGGATCCGCCATTATAATGAGTCGAACCATTCTCTTGATTGGTTCCGGCAAGGGCGACAGCAGAAGGAGAGCTGCTGTCATCGTTGGATGGATTCTGATAACTCTGATCTCCATTCTGATCAACCAAGGCTTGGGTAGGACGAGCAAAGCTGATAGGCACAACAACATAGCCAGAAGATGAGTATGCCTGTATGGATTCTGTGGGAAAGGTAAGAGTCGCTGCTTGAAGGCCAGTACCACCGCAACTACTGCACTCTACCACAGCTTGAGTGAAGCCTGGAGGTGGTGCTGTCTCGATAGGCGGGGGTTGACAGTCGATATCTGAGCAGGTTTGTGTGATAGTGTATGTTTTCTCTCTCAAACCTTGAGAGTAAAACTCCTTATAGGTTCGGGTATATGTGTTTTCGAAACCATCATGGGTATCACTAACCGTGATGAAGGGTAATGTGACAGTAGTAAGGCATGGCTTGATGGTGAATTGCGCGTATGCGGGCAATACAAGGCCAAAGCCACAGGCAATAGACCTTGGTATCATATCGACAGTTTGGGGGTTGTAGAACGTTGAATAATTGATCGACAAGTGTCGTTTATCAGATACTTATGGCATCAATGGTAAGTCAAGCACTACAAAAGTCTGTGCTAGTAATTGAGTTTACAAGTTGGAATGGGTGTAGGACCGGGTAGGCCGACTCCCCAGCGGCACTAGGGTTATGAGATGCTGCCAAGAGGTTGAGTAATAGCTCGATGAGGATAACCATTGCTTAGCGAGTGCGAATGATAGATGCACTAGTCACGAATCATGGGATTAGGGTCCTACAATGTCTCTGGAATGTTCACATATTCCAGCGGACCAACGGGTTGCCTAGTTTCGACTGCTAGTGCAGATCACAGAGGGCTTAAGAATGGATAGCGCCGTCACTATCCGGATATTTGGGCCCGTTGACGGAAATATGACGGGTCAATATACCATTATGTCCGCTCGCGAGACGCGAGAAATGCGAAAGATGGTTGACTGAGACAGGGACCACGCGTGGCGTATCCACCATGACTAGAAGAGTTTGCTAGACGAAAATCATAGCGCCGATCACCAACTTAATCTGCCTCTCAGATAGCTACTATTCCTGACTTCACACAATCCTACGACCCTCTGCTTGTTGAAACACGTCTAGAGCTATCATACTTATATTGCCAAGTCTTACCAAATGCTTTATCATCAATTTTCTTCTTGTCAGCATGGTCCAGACTCGAAACGTGGTCGCTTTGGTGGATCTACCTGCGCGACAGGAATGTCGAAATCTTGATGTGAACCTTTACAGCATACGTAGCTCTGTTTGCGGCTAGATTGTTATTCCCCTAGATCTTGGCGTTTTCCCTATCTAAATCATGAACCGCATTTTCAACAACGTCGTCTTTCGTTGATCCCATTCATCAACACCTACACGTGATCCTCCGGAGATCCGCAGTCTCTAGCCATGTGGTTGCATGGCATCACCCAATTTTGGGTGCTTTTTGCTTTATTTGCTAACATAATATCTAGTGAACCGGACGAATGTACCGACGGAGAGAGACTCGTCCGACTCCAGCCCATTAGACTTGTCAATGGAACCGAGACGATTGAGACAACGATAACAAGGTGGGAAAAAGCTATCAAGCAGATTTCCTCCGGCTAAGAGCTGTAGTACATATCTAATATACCCGAATGCTTCTTATTACACCACCATCGTCTTCGGTGACGGACCCGCGACGACTTTTAGCATTCCACCGCACGGTACCTCGCCAGTTGGAACTGTGATTATCAGGACACCTTTGGCTTATATCACGTCGATCGTACCCGGGTTGAAGGTTGCACGAACCCGGACTTTTACACCTGATCAGCCAGGCGGCACCGTCACTATACTCGTGGAACAACCGGAATATATAACTACAAATACGGGAACCGATGGATCTCCCGTCATCGCAGGTCAGCACCCAGACGGCTCAAATATCGTCATTATCGAACAGTCAGAACATATAACTATCACTCAAACAAGAAGCGCTGCATCTCCTGTCCTCAGACCCTTGCAACCGGACGAGCCAACAGAAAATATTGGGCAGCCAGAAGAAACACCTGTCGCCGGCTCAAAGACCATCGAAATTTCTGTCGCGAGTGGTCAGCAGCCAGATGATCCAAACAATGCCATTATCGATAGGTCCGCATATGTTACTATCACGGAGACAGGAAGTGTCGAATCTCCTATCACAAGGACCCTACATCCAGATAGCTCTGGAGACGCAACCACAATCATTGTCCAAGTCCCTGGGCCGAAAACGCCGTACACAACAGTCACGCGCACAGGTGATGTTACTACTCCCATAACATCTACTCAGCCTCCTAACGACCCAAGTGGAACTGGCACCGTGATTGTTATAGTCTCTTCAGGCTTTATTCCATACATAACTGTTACTCGTACTGGCACGGGCACGGGCACAGTCACTTCCACTCAAGAGCCTCAACGATCTGGAGAAGCCGGAACTGTCGTTATTTATGTGCCTCCATCACCTAATCGATACAGCACCGTCACAAGTTTCGGTACAGGTACCGCGACAATAACATATACTGTTCCACCGAAGGGACCCGGACAAACTGGAGTCATTGTGGTCCAGATACCATATTCTGCCGCATCATATTCGATCATCTCACTATTCGGAAGCGGTACTGTGGCCGTCACGCGTACGATATATCCTGGCGGTCCCAGCGAAACGGGCATCATTGTGGTTGAAGTGCCGTTGAAGGATGCAGATTGGGCAACTGTAGTTCGAACTGGCACAGTTACTGCACCTGTGACACGTACTATACCCCCAAGTGGTCCCGGAGAAACTGGTACTGTTGAGGTCGAGTTACCTCCTCTCAATTATCGTATGATAACAACCACTCAGTATGGAGGTGTAACAGCAGCAACGACCGTTACACAGTTCCCCAACGGACCTGATCAGTCTGGAGTGGTGGTTGTCGATCTCCCCAATCCCCTTGTAACGATGACCCGCATGAGCGATGTGACTGCTCCAACAACTATAACTCAAGACCCCGTCCACCCTGGAGAGACTGGAGCGGTGATCGTTTTGACTCCTTTCGTGTACTCAACCACCACTAGGACTGGGACGGGATCAGTGACGACGACTATCACACAAAAGCCTTCTGGTCCTGATGAGACTGGTCTGGTAATCGTCGAGGTTCCATCAGCTTCAACGCCTTCAGAGACTGACACAACTTCCTTGGCCGGATCGACGAGCAGAACCGAAACCAGTTCGAAAACATGGACCAGAACTGGAACCGAATCAAGAACAAAAACTGTCAAACAAAGCACCTCTGATATAGATACGACTAGTGCGGTCGTTGTCGAGCTCCCACCGGCTTCAACGCCCTACAATACGATGTCAAACTACTGGACGGGATCAACGACTCAGACGGTTACCATTCCTCCTGCTGGCACAGGACAGACTGGTACTATTCGTGTCGATGTTCCTGAGCCCTTCACCACAGTCACGAGCTACTGGACTGGCTCCACAACACGGACTGTCATTCTCCCACCAGATGGGTTCGGTGAAACTGGCACTATTCGTGTTGACATCCCCCAGCAGTACAACACTGCCACCAATTACTGGACTGGCTCCACAACCCGAACAGTTACCATTCCGCCTGCTGGTCCTGGTCAGACCGGTACTGTTAGTATCGATTACCCAGCAAGCAACGTACGCTATGTCGCTGTCAGCGAGTATTGGACTGGATCGGTGACACGAACCGTTACTGTACCTCCCACTGCTCCTGGTGAGACTGGCACTATTCGCGTTGACTATCCTGCTGCTGGTATACGTTATGTCTCTGCCAGTAGTCTCTGGACCGGAACGACGGTACGAGTAGTTACTATCTCTCCCTCTGGCCCCGGACAGACCGGTACTATCCGAGTCGATATTCCTGCTATGCGTTTTGTCACTGTCACTCGCTCAGGTGTGGGCTCTACCATCTGGACCCATACTGAGATGCCGTCTGGCTCGGATATCACTGGTACGGTTATAGTAGAAGTTCCCCAAGCTGTGTCCCCTCGAACTATGACCAGTGCTGAGACCAGCTCAACTATCCAATCACTCGCGCAGCCGTCTTCAAGTTCGACTACTCAAACATCTATCCAGACATCCTCTGGTTCGAGCACAACCAGCACGACCAGCACAACTAGCACACCTATAGTCCAAGTTTCTCAATCCATATCTTATCAAACTATCACTGCAACTGGAACTGGCTCAACCACTCGAACATTCACTTTTGCACCTTCTGGCTCAGATACATTTGGTACAGTTGTAGTCGAGGTCCCGCAGGTCATATCTTACCTCACTGTTACCAGAACCGGAACGGGTACCGCGACTCGGACTTTCACTCGGGCACCATCTGGCTCTGATACAACTGGTACGGTTGTCGTGTGGGTTCCGCAAATTGTATTCTCTTCAACTTCCGCCGGAGTTGGAACCAGTTCCACGACTACAACCTCTCAGGGAATTTCCACGACCACTTCGACAAGCCTATCACAGTCAGCGGGAACCTCAGTAGACATCTCTTACCTGACTATCACCAACATTGGAACAGGTTCCACTACTAGAACATACACTCAGCAACCCTCTGGCTCGGACATCACTGGTACGGTAATTGTGGAGGTTCCTCAGATCACTTCTTATCAAATTGTCACCACTACTGGAACTGGTTCCGCAACTCGAACATTCACTCAAATGCCCTCTAGCTCCGGTAGGATTGGCACAGTTGTCATCGAGGTCCCACCTAGTGCCACCCCTTATTTCACAACTACCACAACAGGCACTGATAGTACTACTCGGACCCTTACCCAGACGCCGCTTGGTCCAGGTCAGACCGGTACAGTCCTGGTCGTGGTTCCACCTAGCAGTATTACATATATCACGACCACCACCACTGGCACCGACAGCTTCACTAGAACTATCACCCAAGCCCCAAGCTCTCCGGATCAAACTGGAACTGTTGTCGTCCAGCTTCCAGTGTCTCCTCAATACATTACTACAACTACTACAGGTACTGGCAGTAGTATAAGGACCATGACACAGACTCCAAGCCTTCCGGGTCAAACCGGAACTGTTGTGATAGAACTTCCGGCTGTCCCTCTCCAATATGTAACAATGACAAGTACGGGCACCGAAAGCACCGCTAGAGCGATCACTCAGACACCGAATGGTCCAGGCCAAACTGGAACCGTTGTAGTTGTGCTTCCAGCCGTTCCTGCCCGATACATTACGACAACTAGCACAGGTACAGGTAGTGGCATTATCACTATGACCCAGGCGCCCAGTGTACCAGGCGAGACCGGGACCGTCATTATCGTTATGCCACCCAGCATCATTCCTTATATCACCACAACTCGAACGGCAACAGGCACAAATACCGCTACTAGGACCTTCACTCACGCTCCTAGTCAGCCTGGCGAAACTGGTACTATCGTTATTGTGGTGCCTCCTATTCCTATACCTTACACTACGATGACCAGCACAGGTACAGATACAGTCAGTACTACAAGGACCTTCACCCAGACTCCAGGTCAATCTGGTCAGACTGGCACCGTTATCGTTGTGGTGCCTCCGAGTGTCACACCCTACGTCACAATAACTAGCACTGGTACGGATACAGGTAGTACTACTAGCACTATCACACAAGTGCCAAGTCTACCAGGCCAGACCGGTACAATTGTCATTGTGATGCCTAGTATCATACCTTATATCACAACGACTCTTACTCGCACGGGTACAAGTATCTCGACCAAGACCTTCACGCATGCTCCAAGCCTGCCTGGCCAGACTGGCACCGTCATTATTGTAGTACCCCCTACTACCACGGGCTATATCACGACTACCAGGACTGCCACTGGAAGTATAACTACAACCAACACTATCACTATGGAACCAAGAGTACCCGGTCAGTCTGGAACTGTGATCATCGAGTTACCTCCGTATATCACGCCTTATATCACAGTTACCAGTACCGGTAGTGGAAGTGCGACTACAACGAAGACTATCACTCAATCTCCGAGCCTACTTGGCCAAACCGGCACTGTCTTCATCGAGTTACCTCCCAGCGTGACACCTTATACCACGATTACTCGCACAGGCAGCGAAATTGTTACTACAACCAAGACTATAAGTCAGATACCGAGCTTATCAGGCCAGATTGGGACTGTCATCATCGAAGTACCGCCAAGCATTACACCTTATACGACAGTCACCAGAACAGGAACGGGCACCGCCACTAGAACATTCACTCGCACCGCGACTCTATCCGGCCAGACCGTAACTGTTATTGTCTATGTACCTCCTACTGTCGTTGTCGAAGCTCTGTCTGGCACAACGCCTTATGTGACAGTCACTAGCATATTGACAGGCACAGATACAGCCACTACGACTATCACTCAGGCTCCAGCAGGACCTAGCCAAACGGGGACTGTCATCATTGGGGTACCGCTTAGCATCACGCCTTATGTGACGGTTACTAGCACAAGGACAGACATGGGCACAGACATCACAACCCTCACCCAGGCTCCAGGAGGGCCCGGCCAAACTGGGACTATCATTGTCCAAGTTCCACCTTCAGCAATTCCTTTTGTTACCACAACTTCTTTCGGCACGGTCTCGACTACTTACACTACTACACTAAGTCCTACCGGCCCAGGTCAAACAGGTTCTGTCATCATCTTTAAGCCTCAACAGTATGTGACAACAACTCGTTACGGCAGCGTCTCAATTTCTTCTATGACAACTCAAAGCCCGCAAAATCCAGGAGAGACTGGCACTGTTATAGTTGACCTGCCTCAACGCTATACCACAATAACCCGTTATGGAAGCGCGTCGATCTCCTCTGTCATAACCCAAGGCCCACAGAGCCCCGGCGAAGCCGGCACTATCATTGTGGATCTTCCTCAGGCTTTTACAACAGTCACTCGCTATGGTAGCTACTCCATCTCCTCCGTTGCAACTGAAAGCCCTCAGAACCCAGGAGAGACTGCTACTGTTATTATCAATCTGCCTCAACCCTACACTACAGTAACTCGCTACGGCAGTGTTTCGGTACCCTCTGTGATAACACAAGATCCTAATAGCGCTGGAGAAACAGGCACGATCATCATTGATCTCCCTCAGCCTTATACTACAGTGACTCGTTATGGCACCGCATCTGAGTCTTCTATAACCACAGAGAGCCCTATGAGCCCAGGAGAGACTGCGACTGTTATTGTCAATCTTATGCAGCCTTACACTACAGTCACCCACTATGGAAGCGTCTCTGCTTCCTCAATGACGACACAGAGTCCTTCAATGCCAGGGGAGACCGGCACCGTTATCATTGACCTTCCGGACCCTTACACAACAGTGTTGCGTTTCGGAACTGTCACTGCACCTACAACTACCACGGTAATAGCGGCTACTCCGGGCCAAACTGGCACTGTTTTCATGGATTTCCCTCAGCCTTACACTATTATGACCCGTTATGGAAGTGTCACTGAAGCTGAGACTCACACACTCACGCCGGGTAGTCTCGAACAGACTGGCACAATCATTGTGGATCTTCCTGACCCTTACATAACTACCACACAATTCGGTACCTTCACTGCACTTACTACGAGGACTGTACTCCCAGATAGTCCAGGACAGACCGGAACGATCGTTATTGAAGCTCCTCAACCCTCCACTGTACTGACTCGTTACGGGACTGTTACTGCGGCTACAACTAGGACGGAGACAGCCGATCCAGGACAAACCGATACTATCATCATTGAACTTCCTCGGCCTTTCAGAACTACTACGCGATTTGGTCAGGTCACTGAGACTACTACTACGACTTTATTGCCGACTGATCCAGACCAAACCGGAACAGTCATCGTCGATGCACCTCAGCCCTTCACTGTACTGACTCGTCATGGCACCGTCACTGCAGCTACGACTACGACACAAACGGCAGATCCAGGGCAGATGGATACCATTATCGTTGAACTTCCTCAGTCTTTCACAACTACTACACGATTCGGTTCCGTCACAGAAGCTACTACTACGACTTTACTGCCTGCTGATCCAGAAGAAACCGGAACAGTTATTATCGATGAGCCGCAGCCCTTCACTACGATTACACAATTCGGCAGGGTTGCGATACTTGCAACTAGGACAATGACTCCTGACGTTCCAGGTCAAACCGGCACCGTAATGGTTGATATGCCGCATCCTTACACTACCACTACACGATACGGAAGTGCTTCCGTCAGTACCATCATCATAGAGACACCAGAGACTGCAGGGCAGACTGGTACAGTCATCATCGACCTTCCCCAGCCCTACACTACTATCACCCAGTATGGAGACGTTTCTGTCAGTGATATCACTACACAGTCGCCAGCTACTCCTGGTGAGACTGGTACAGTCATCATTAAGCTCCCCCAACGTTTCGTGACGACAACCCGATACGGAGGTGTCAGCAGTGGTAGCAGTATCACTACTCAATCTCCAGCCGTCGTAGGAGACGATAAAACAGTCATTGTTGATCTTCCTCAGCCATACACAACCATAACCCAATACGGAAGTGCGTCTGTCAGCGGTATTTTTACCCAGACACCATCCGTTGCAGGGGAGACTGGTACGGTTGTCGTGGATCTTCCTCAACCTTACGTGACGACAACACGTTACGGAAGCATTTCCAGCGGCAGAAGTACTACTACCGAATCACCAGCCATCGTAGGGGAAGCTGCAACAGTCTTTGTTGACCTTCCTCAACCCTATACAACCACAACCCGATATGGCAGAATACAAAGTAGTAGTGTCACTACCCTGTCACCAGCTTCTGAAGGGCAGGACGCAACCGTCATTATTGATCTGCCGCAACTCTACACTACAAAGACACGATATGGGAGTGTTATCAGTGGTAGTAGTATCACTACTCAATCGCCAGACATCGAAGGTGAAGATGCAACGGTCGTTATTGATCTCCCTCAGTCTTACACAATCATAACCCGATATGGAAGTGTTACCAGTGGTAGTAGCATTACTACCTTGTCACCAGATACTGAAGGACAAGATGCAACCGTCATTGAAGACCTCCCTCAGCCTTACACTACCTCAACCCGGTATGGGAACGTTGCTAGTGACAGTAGTATCACTACTCTGTCACCAGCTACTCCCGGCGAGACAGGAACGGTTATCATCGACCTCCCGCAGTCCTACATAACGGTCACCAGATATGGCACCGTTACCGTTAGTAGCATCACGACCGAGACACCTGCTAGTGAAGGCCAAGATGCAACCGTTATTATCGACCTCCCTCAATCTTACACAACTATTACTCGGTGTGGTATGGTCACAGACAGCAGTAGCACGACAACTCAGGCCCCTGGTAGCCCCGGTGACGATGGAACGGTCATTATTGACTTGCCACAATCTTATACAACCATTACCAGATATGGTATAGTTACGGATGGCAGTAGTATTACTACACAGGCGCCTGGTGGTCCAGGCGACGACGGAACAATTATTCTCGACCTTCCGCAATCTTACACGACTGTTACCAGGTACGGAGTAGTCACGGACAGTACTAGCATCACGACTGAGGTACCTGGTAGTCCAGGCCAAGATGGAACAGTTCTCGTTGATCTGCCTCAACCTTATGTCACCATTACTCGCTACGGGAATGTCACGGACAGCAGTAGTGTCACGACACAGACACCCACTAGCGATGGGGAGCCTGCAACTGTTATCCTCGACCTACCCCAGCCTTATCTTACCACGACCCGCTATGGTAGCGTTGAGGTTAGTTCCGTAACAACTCAATCGCCTGACAGCCCTGGGGATACTGCAACAGTTATCGTCGACCTTCCTCAACCTTACGTGACAATAACTAGATACGGTAGTGTCACAGAGAGCAGTATTACGACTGAAGCACCTACCAGCGATGGGCAAGATGCAACGGTCCTTGTCGATCTTCCTCAACCTTATACAACCATCACGCGATATGGGGACGTTCAATTCAGTACCATCACCACTGAAACGGCTGCCAACCCTGGGGAGACCGCAACTGTTATTGTCGACCTACCCCAGCCTTATGTGACCACTACTCGATATGGTATCGCTACAGAGAGTACTATAACAACTGAATCGGGCACCCGCCCTGGTGAAGATGCAACTGTCATTATCGACCTTCCCCAGCCTTACACGACCCTTACCCGATATGGTGTTGTTGCAGAGAGCACTATGACAACAGAATCAGGCACTAACCCCGGCGATCCTGCGACTGTCATTATTGATTTGCCCCAGCCCTATATCACTACAACACGATACGGGAGTGTCACCGCTAGCACCATGACAACCGAGTTTGGTACTAGCACTGGAGAAGATGCAACTGTTGTTGTAGACCTACCTCAGCCATATACAACCCTGACTCGATATGGCACCGTGACAGAGAGTACCATGACAACTGAATCGGGTACTAGCCCCGGAGAAGACGCTACTGTTATCATTGACTTGCCTCAGCCTTATGTAACCACGACCCGATACGGAAGCGTCACGGCCAGCACGATAACGACTGAGTTCGGTTCTAGCCCCGGGGATGACGCGACTGTCATTGTCGACCTTCCTCAGCCCTATATGACTGCAGTCCGATATGGAAGGGTCAGAACTAGTGTTATGACCACTGAAACACCTGATAAGCCTGGGGACACTGCAACGGTCTTCATCGACCTTCCTGAGGATACTGTCACTGTCACTGAGCTTTATACAGGCACAGAAGCTATCACAGAACCGACTGCCTTGACCACCATTCCTGCTTCTGGGTCAGTTCCTGGTACGGTCATTATTGCTACACCTTCACCAGAGCCTGTCACTAGCACACGGCCCTACACTGGTACGGATGAATTAACAGGACCGACCGCTGTCACTACTATCCCTGCTTCTGGATCCGTCCCCGGCACAGTTATTATCGAGACACCGCCAGTCAGAGTCACACGGCCGTATACTGGTACAGAAGTCCTTACGGGCCCTACTACTGTCACCACGGTTCCTCCATCTGGTACAGAGCCCGGAACAGTTATTATCGAGACGCCACCTGTTACTATCACGCGTCCCTACACTGGCACAGAGATATTGACGGGACCGACAGCTGTTACTACAGTTCCTCCTTCAGGAACCGAACCTGGTACTGTCATCATTGAGACGCCACCGGCAACTATCACACGGCCGTATACCGGTACAGAGATTCTGACCGGGCCAACTACTGTCACTACGGTAGCTGCATCGGGAACAGAGCCCGGAACTGTTATCATAGAAACACCGGCAGTGAGAATCACACGATTCTATACTGGTACGGAGATTTTGACTGGACCAACTACTGTTTCTGAAGTTCCTCCTTCGGGAACTGAACCGGGCACAATTTTCATCGAGACACCTCCGGTAACTAGCACCCGATTCTACACAGGCACGGATGTTTTGACTGGCCCGACTACGGTATCGACAGTCACACCCACGGGCACGGAAGCCGGTGTGGTCATCATTGAGACACCGCCAGTTACCAGCACACGTTTCTATACAGGAACAGATGTTCTAACCGGGCCAATTACCGTTACAACGATCACCCCGACAGGAACTGAAGATGGTACCGTCATTGTCGAAACACCGCCTGTCACCATAGTACGATTCTATACCGGGACTGATGTACTGACTGGACCGACTACGGTGACGACAATCACACCTACCGGAACCGAGGATGGTACTGTCATTATTGAGACGCCGCCAGTCACTAGCACAAGATTCTACACTGGCACAGATGTTCTTACTGGCCCAGTCACCGTGACCACCATCACTCCCTCGGGTACCGAAGATGGCACAGTCATCATCGAGACACCTCCAATCACGAGCACCCGCTTTTACACAGGCACCGATACTCTGACTGGTCCAACAACAGTTACAACAATCACGCCTACAGGAACCGAGCCAGGTGTAGTCATCGTCGAGACGCCCCCAGTCACTATTATACGAAAATATACAGGCACGTCGACCCTCACTGGACCAACCACTGTAACAACGATCACTCCAACCGGCACCGAGGCTGGAACAGTCATTATCGAAACACCACCTCTCTGGCCTGTGACCACCACAATAAGATATTCTGGTACATCCGTACTCACAGGGCCAATTACAACGACTGTCACGCCAACGGGAGACGAGGCTGAGACAGTCATTATTGAAACGCCGCCGCCAGAGCCCATTACTACTACACAAAGATACTCGGGCACATCTGTCCTCACCGGGCCAGTTACAACAACTATTACCCCGACGGGAGATGAGGCTACTACAGTCCTTATCGAGACTCCTCCTCCAGAGCCTGTGACTACCATACGCCGATATGCAGGCACCTCTAGCTTGGCTGGTCCAGTTACAACAACAATTACTCCAACGGGTGACGAGGCTGCAACAGTACTCATCGAAACTCCTCCTCCGGAGCCTGTGACCAGCACAGTACGTTACATGGGCACCTCTAGTTTGACAGGCCCGGTTACGACAACGATCACTCCAACAGGCACTGAGGCTGCAACAGTTCTGATCCAGACACCACCACCAGAGCCTATAACTACCACGAAACGGTACACAGGCACCTCTAGCTTAACTGGTCCGGTTACGACGACCATCACCCCAACAGGGACTGAGGCTGCTACGGTTCTTATCCAGACGCCGCCACCAGATCCTGTTACTAGTACACGAAGATATACAGGCACGTCGATCCTCACAGGTCCAATTACAACCACGGTCACACCAACAGGAACCGAGGCTGCCACTGTTTTCATCGATACCCCGCCTCCTGCACCTGTTACCAGTACACGCCAGTACAGTGGAACCTCGGTCTTAACTGGTCCTATCACAGCAACAACTATCACCCCTACAGGAACTGAGGCTGCGACCGTTGTTATTGAAACACCGCCACCACGACCTGTCACTAGTACAAGAAGATACACAGGTACTTCTAGCTTGACTGGTCCGATTACTGTGACGACAGTACCGAATGATGGAACCACGCCTGGCACGGTCATCATCGAAACACCACCGCCACAGCCTGTGACTAGCACCCGACAGTACACCGGTACTTCGGTTTTAACTGGCCCTATTACAGCAACAACGTTATCACCCACAGGAACTGAGGCCGCAACGGTTGTTATTGAAACGCCTCCACCTCAGCCCGTCACTAGCACAAGACGGTACACAGGCACCTCTAGTTTGACTGGTCCAATCACAGTGACAACGGTCCCGAATGACGGAACCACTCCTGGAACGGTAATTATCGAGACGCCGCCACCGCAGCCGGTGACTAGTACAAGGCAGTATACTGGCACTTCGAGTTTGACTGGTCCCACTACGGTAACAACAATAGCACCCACTGGAACCGAAGCTGCAACAGTGGTCGTTGAGACGCCGCCACCACCGCCGGTCACTAGTACAAGAATGTATACTGGTACTGGCGTATTGACTGGTCCCACCACAGTGACCACAGTTCCACCTTCGGGAACCACGCGCGGAACTGTTATTGTTGAAACGCCCGGGCCAACTGTTACTAGTACAAGAATGTACACTGGCACTGGCGTCTTGACGGGTCCTACTACGGTGACTACAGTTCAGCCTTCAGGAACCGCACCTGGAACTGTTATTGTTGAAACGCCTGGATCAACCGTCACTAGTACACGACAATACAGCGGCACAGGTAGCATCAATGCCGCTACTACAGTGACAACAGTTCAACCTTCTGGAACCGTGCCTGGAACAGTTATCGTCGAGACTCCTACGCCGCCTCCAGCTTTGTCCTGCGATGCAGGAGGTTATCTGATCCAATCAAGGACGCTATACAGATTGAACCTAGTCACGGGACAGAACTCACAGGTCGCTACCAACATCGGTCCCGGCGGTATCATCAACGCTGCTGGGTTCAATATCTTTGATAACTTGATCTATGCCCTGGTACAGATCAACAGTAGTTCTGCTGTCCAAGTCATTCGAATTGGCTCCGGTGGAGCTTATACCCTCCTTGACACCACTCTTTCTGGAACCTGGAACACTGGCGATGTGGACTCGTCAGGCAACTTCTGGGTTGCACAGTCAGGAAAAGCATGGGCTAGGATCGACGTCAATCCGTCATCTTCTACCTACGGACAAATTCTGCAGCGAGGAACCGCAAGCCCAGCATACGGTTGCGCTGATTGGGTCAGCGTTAATGGAGGTGGTCGCTATCTCTACGCACTTCAGCAAGGAACAAACCCCGCCAAGACAATCTTGGCAAAATGGAGTATTGACACCTACTCCTGGACGACGATCGCGGACCTCGGAAATATTGTTGGGGATAACCTCTGGGGTGCCGCTTACGCTGTCGGTAACATGCTCATGTACGCGTCCGAGAACACTTCAGGCGCCATTCGCAAGTTCAACCTCACGTCAGGAGCAAATTCTCTGGTTGTCAATGGTCCGACAACATCTCAGAATGATGGAGCTCGCTGTATCAATGCTCCTCCTCCGGGGAGCTAGGTAGCTCGACCGGCTAGTTTCGACAAACGATTGTTGTACGCTTTGTTACTTGAAAGTCTTTCGGATTGAAAAGCAAATTTATTAGTCTAGCATAGTTACTTATTAAATCCCTTTCATAAATACATCCACTTTTACGAGATTACAGTCAAGAATCCTGGAATTTCAGTGTTTCTGTGAGTCGTTTCCCCAAGGGGGTTTGTTCTTGATTCATATGACAGCGAAGAAGGATGTCCTAATCCGCTACGATCACTGAGGATCTCATGTCTGATGCTGCTTTTAAAAGGTGGTTGATGAGACCTGATGATCTTGAGACTATGAATCCCAAGGTTCAAGCAGATCGATGACAAAGTCCGGGCTGTCCTTAGCCAATGTTTCAGGGAAGGGGACGGTAGGTTTGCCTCAATTAGAGACATCAAGAATTGAGTATAATCAATTATGTACACACGTCGATGTCGGTGAAACTCACGGGAAACAGTATTAGCCCTTATTTCCTTCTCTTTGCTTTGCTTTGCTTTGCTTTTCCATGATAAAGTATAATTGGGTTTTCTACACAAGAAAACTGCTACTGGAGGAAAGCAATGACAGCAGAATTATTCTTATACCCGCATTACCTTCTTGATCTTTGACACAATAATGAAGAAGCGTCTTGCATCTTTACCTAGGACAATTTTCCTGATACCGCCTCGAAACTCGCAGGATATTGGACGTTTCACACAGGACAATGACGTATCTTATGTTGCGTAATACGACTTGGTCTCCGTTTGTCCACGGCGTTGGGGCGCACCATCAGATTCATGGGCTATGATAAGCTTATATGATTAGAGACATATCTGACATGAATGCATGCAACGAGGACATCTCGGACTAAATCGATTATGATTGGTCAGGAATTCTAGCTGACTGTGACCAAGTTCACCTCACTATTAACAATCAGCCTCTGACTGGACCTTGATCCTGTCACGGGGTAAGAGCAGAGCAATCATGCTGTAATATCACGTCAGCAGCTTAGCCCTCAATTAGTCTACTCCTATCTTGATATTGAGCCTTGTTTAAGAACGGGATTCCGAAAAAACGCCCAGCTGCGTTACTTATCACGAGGGATAACACGAAACGAGATTGGAAATGAATGGGATACTAGACAATATGTGCGGAAATCTGGATGTTTATGTTGGCATAGTCGTTCGTTCAGGACTACCATAAATGAATAACACCACGCAGAAGCTAATCTCGAGTCCTTCAACCATTCGAATCACGAATCAGACGCAGTACTTCCTACCAAGTACTCTGTGCAGAACGAAGTCTGTATGTAGATATGTAAGACACATAAGCAGTAAAAGAAGGGTTGTGGCATGGCGATTTTCGCCCATACATCAAAAGGAGAGAGGTTCCAGACGTACGAACATCGGTGAGTGGAAGCTTGTATTATGTTCCCAAGAGCAGCAAAACCTCTCTAACGAAGAAATAAAAGATTATAAAGACACAAATGAGGAGTGGGATGAGCAACAGAGCTATTCGATGCAAATGCGCATATAGATACATCGGAGTGCCGTGGGAAACCATCATGATTATCGTTATCGAGGGACAACAAAAAGAAGATTCTATGTTCAGTAGCTGCGTAGTCGATCTGGCAGCAAGAATAGGTGACCAAAAGATGAAGTTCGGTCGCGAGATGCAACGTTTGAAATGGTTTTTATTATATGTTATGTCAGCGCTGAGGAGAGTAAGATCAGTTGGCTGCACACGTTCAATGCAAATTACCTAAGACGGATCGTCCTCTATGCTTTTTAGCAAACAGCTTTCTCGGGACCTTTGTTACAAATCTTACCCTAACACCAATATTCACGGGTTTTCGACCATTCATCAATACGTAGTATAAGCTTATAAAAAGTAGCTACGGAGCGGGATTCCGCCCCTGTAGTTTTCGGAAACCCTGCCCCCACTAAAATGAGCTTTTTCGCTGTGCTCAAGTTCACTCCAGGTGCATACCCTATAGCAAAACCGCTATCAGCCAGGACAAGAGATGTATTCAGGGTAATTGAGACTCTGCTTAATACTTTTACAGAATTCTACTAAGTGAGACTCCGAAAGTATCAATTTGATCTGAGCTTAAGATTTCAAGGACCAATAACACGAAAAAAGTTCCTGTCAATCCATTGATACTAGGTAGGCAGTCACCACCCGTAGAAGGGGTTTCGGATGGTTGCCAGCACGAAACTCGACGACCATCAATTTGATTGGACCAAATATGTAAAGCCTTGTAATGCGGCTTCTCTTAATTTATCGGTCTCTCTATAACCACTTTTAATGCCGCAACGTTGATTGTGTTGACATGCTTTCTCGCGCTTATCGCGGATGAGCGGAAAATCTCGGCTGGGCGGCAGGTCACGTGGGCGCTTCACCACAGAAAATTTTCACGAGTGCGGAGATGGTCCGAGCAAAAACACCATCCGACCCCGGACACATCAGCCCACCCTGGTATCATCAACATCGCGATTGCCGAGGAACACTTGTTGTTGACGCCAATCTCTTTCAGTTTATCTCTTCCACTTTAAGAGTTTACTTTGCAAACTCTACACGAATAAAGTACATTGCTCTCGAGAAAATACCTCCAAAATGGCATCCGACGGAAAGACTGCGGCGCCTTCGCCGTTTGATACCTACCAAACCTCATTGACGACGAGGTATTGCAGCAAGGAGATGTCGCAACTCTTTTCCCAACGATCTCGTCACTCACAGTGGCGTAAGCTCTGGCTTCTCTTGGCCGAGTCCGAGAAGGAGCTCGGAATTGATACCATCACATCCGAAGCTCTTGAGCAGATGAGGGAGCATCTCACCGTTACGGATGAAGACTTTGAAACAGCCAGAATTGAAGAGAAGAAGCGCAGACATGATGTGATGGCCCATGTCCATGCTTTCGGAGTCGTTGCGCCCGCTGCTGCTGGAATCATTCACTACGGCGTGAGTCTGAATCATGACAGCCAGTTGGCAATGGACAAACATTGACTTGTTTACTCAGGCAACAAGCTGCTACGTCACCGACAACGCCGAGTTGGTTCTCATGCGTGACGGTATTGATATTCTTCTCCCCAAGTTGGCCAAGGTTATCAACAATCTGGCCAAGTTTGCCATGGAGTGGAAGTCAACCCCTACCCTGGCTTACACCCACTTGCAGCCCGCCCAACTGATCACAGGTGAGCACAAGCCAATCTGCACTTTTATCAAGACGATAATAACTGACCTCCGTTTTGTATAGTTGGCAAGCGAGCTGCTCAGTGGGCTCAGGATCTTGTTTTCGACCTGGAGAGTATTCAGCATGCCCGAAATGGGTTGCAATTCCGAGGTGCCCAGGGTACCACCGGCACACAGGCATCATTCCTCGAGATCTTCAACGGCGATGGTTCCAAGTGTGACCAGCTCAACGAATTGCTCTGCAAGAAGGCAGGCTTCCCTTCTTGCTACGATGTCTCTACTCAGACCTACTCCCGTAAGGTTGACTTGATGATTGCTAACGCTATTTGCGGCCTTGGTGCTACCGCGCAAAAGATCGCCGGAGATATCCGTCACTTGGCCTCATGGAAGGAGGCTGAGGAGCCCTTTGAGAAAAGCCAGATTGGTGAGTGAGTCCCTTCACTATTAATTGTTCGCCTACTAACAATCACTAGGATCATCCGCCATGGTACGTACACCACGCTGTTCAGCTTGCTCATGTAATGGAGACTAACCTTAAAAAAGGCCTACAAGAGAAACCCCATGCGCTCGGAGAGAGTATCCAGTCTCGCTCGCGAGTTGCTCTCAAAGCAGAACACTGTAGCCAACACTTTTGCGGCGCAGTGGATGGAACGCAGTCTCGACGATAGCGCGGCACGTAGAATGGATATTCCGGAATTCTTCCTCCTCGCAGATGCTATCATTGGCGGCCTTGACAACATTACCGACGGTATGGTCATCTACCCTAAGCGTATTGAGGCGCGCGTCATGGAGGAGCTGCCCTTCATGATCACAGAGAGCATCATTATGAAGCTCTGCGCCAAGGGCGTATCCAGACAGGATGCTCACGAAGAGATCCGCGTTCTGTCGCACCAAGCCGGCCACGTTGTCAAGAACGAGGGAGGCTCCAACGATCTGGTTGAGAGACTCAAGACAAACGAGTTTTTCAAGCCCGTCTGGGGTGAGCTCGATGAGATGCTCAAGCCTGAGCTTTACACCGGCCGTAGCGTCGATATCGTGGAGCGCTACTGTGGCCCTGGAGGTGTCATTGAGAAGAAGATTCAGCCCTACAAGGCTATCTTTGAGAAGGCCAAGACAACTGAGCTTAACGTCTAAAATTTAGTGTGATATTTGACTAGTAAAAAAAGAATTGATGCAAGATACACGATCACAGGCACAAGGACACAGAATGAAGGTATCTATCTAACAGGCATGAGAAGGTCAAATTGGCTGAGCTTGGTGTTGTGGACCATCAGGGTTCACCCACCAAGCAGCTGCATATTCAATCTCCATGTGACCCGCGATATGATAAATGTTATCCCAAAGACTTGCAAAGATTATTCAGTAATTCTCTATCCTTTCAAAGGTCTCGAGCTATAGCTAACACAGCTTCTCTATTTATAGTACAGTCATTGTCCATAATTCCTTCTTGTACTTATCAGCCAGATTCCCCACCCATGAGAGCGTGTCACTCCCTTCTTGACGGCAGTATTTATGATCAAAGTCCTCATTCCATTTCGAAGAACAGTTCGGCATTATATTCATCAAGTTGAGAGAGCGCATAAATTGTCTCGCAATCCAGCGCCCCTGCACTTCCCCAAAACTATGGACCTCCCGCGAACCACAGCCACTGGAAAAGAGACTTGTCAAATGCGATAGGATACTGATGGTATGCAACGGACCGTGCAGGTTGACGTGGCGAGAGTGATCGAGTACTGACACATATTCATCGCTGACTTTGTAGTCGAGAAATGCCTCATCGTTTGGGTCCAAGTCATGATAACTAGGAAATCTAGTGTGCGGGTCTTCCAAATTGGATAGAATTCCGGGCCGAGTACAATTACCCAAGTAGAACGGAATGCTGTAACATATAGAGTCGACAAGTCCCCAGGCTCCTCGGTTCATGCCGCTAGGATTTCTTTCCTTCTCGCTTTGAGAAGCTCCATTCCAAGAAAGTGTAGAAAGGTTCACGAGTTCGAACTTGACTTGTTCTAGGATCAGGCGGTAAATGCGCCATGTGTTCCAGATATTTGCAATTTGAATGCTCGGATAGATGTCACAGGCGCCGCGATACGTTTCGATAGATGAGTCAATGTCCTTTCCGCTGTGCATTCTCTTTGGGTACCATAGAGACGGGATACCCTCGAGCCACTTCTGGAGTTGGATATCCAGCTTTTCAACTTGTTTTCGTAACTCTTGAAGTCCTGATGGCGATAGGTGTAGTGTTGGCGACGAGTTGTTGAAAGATCTTTGAAGGCTAGCGATGGAAACTCCGATGACATCGAGCAACGAGCTTGGGTTGTCGGGCAATATAGGGATAACTTGAGTCACCACCCAATTCAGCTCGCTCGAGGGTAGAGAGATCCTGTTTTTGACGTAGAAGGAGACTCTAGAATGGAAAAGATTGCCGACGAGATGGGTATAATACTTGGAATTGTTGATACCGTTATGTCTTTGCGAGAGCAACGCCAATGCACCATCACGGTGCTTCCCGTGAGCTTTTGTCTGACCGGACACAGCTGACAAAGTGGCATGCATCTGAAGAACTAGAGCTGCCAGCACTGTCGCATCGCGCCCACGCTCTTCAGGGTTATCAATCGCCTGGCGCAGCCGTATTAGAGCTTGATCAAGTAGTCGGGTAGGCAGTGAGTCGACGACATTGTTGTATCCTATCGTCGTCCACACTTTGATCGCCAGAGCGTTGACCGCGGTGAACAAAGCCGAACTAGGGTTTTCAGCAGCGAGGGCAGGGCGTACAAACTCCAAGAAGCCGCGTGTTGATTCCAGGCTACGACCTACGTCTGTGACATAGGTGAGAAAGAATGGAACAGCAAGATCTTGTGGGGAATGTGGCGGGAACGGTAAAATTGCGTTCGCTTTTGGTGCCTTCGCGATCAATTGCTGGTTACGATTGCTGACACGCGTTACTTGAGCGGTCGGTTTGCCCAGATATCGACCAGTTTCATCCTTGAATCTCAGCCTCGGCCTCGCATAGCCCGCGCAGTCAAGCCCAAGGCGAAGACATGCCCTGCAATGTGGCCTTGTTTCGTCACACTTGACACGTCGTTGTCTACATGTGACGCATCCCCGGGAGGCGCCTCGATTGACCATTGCGTTAGGACGAAACCAGATTGAGATAGCTTTTGCGACGGGTACAGAAGGTTGGTTTAGCTGCCGAGGGACCGGATTTCTTATATTAACTACGACATGGAGGTAAGCTGACAGGATGACGTGCGCGATCATCGATACCCGTGGGCGCCGCGAAGATGCTGCGGCTGTGTCTGGCGATCATCTCCGTATAAGGCTAGACTTTGCGACGGTGACAGGGGGGTAGTTATGCTTATCCATTCTGCCTGTCAACTTGCTGTCAGCTTCTATGTCAGTGCGAGATTGGTTTGGCTTGGCATGACATCGGATCGGGAGGTAACTAACAACCGTAGTCACTGGTGTATTCACGTTTTTCATATACGCAAAACGAATAACCAGGTAATAGCTTTCGTGTATATAAACCAAAGCCAGTCCCTCTAGAACTAATGCTTCATCACAACAATCATCTCCTCCTCTGTATAAACCACCATCTTCTTATTCTTCCACCATGAAATCAGCAATCTGTAGCAAAGCATTTGCCATACTTGTCCTTGTGCAAGCAGGGCTCATAAACGCCAAAGACAAAGAAATGCCCATTCTCAAGCTCAACGACGACGAGAACTTCAACTTTGACATCCTCACCGGCCTCGGGCAGATGAAAGGCGATGGTGCAGATGTCAACCCCGTCCTCGAAGTTGCGAAGAAGATCAAACCTGGCGATCGTGACAGCTACAGCAAAGCTTGGTTTGATCTCGCAAACGAGACCAAGGCCATGGCGTCGGACCCGGAGTATGCCTACGATCCTGTCAACGTTAGGGCCAATTGGTTCTCTACGTCCAACTATTTCCGTCGAGCGGATGTTTACAATCGTGGTGATTGGGATGATCCGCGCATCAATGACTATTGGGATGAGCAGCGAGCTGCTTTTGATAAGGCTATATTTGCCTTGCCTGTCCCAGCTGAGCGTGTGGAAATTCCTAGTGACGATTTCAACGTCTCAGGTATCTGGTATCCTAAAATGCCCAAGAATTGCACTCAGCATCTGCCCACCTTGATTCTTACACAAGGTTACGATGCCGCCCAAGAAGATCTGTACGCCGCTGTTGTTGCCCCAGCTTTGGCTCGCGGGTATAACGTTTTCTCGTTCGAAGGTCCCGGCCAGCCAACCCCGCGCCGAGAACAGGGCGTTGGCTTCATCCCCGACTGGGAACGAACTGTAACACCTGTCGTCGACTACCTTCTTTCGAAGAAAGCTGCATCTGTGGATCCCAAGCGACTTGTTTTATATGGCCACTCTTTTGGTGGTTATCTCGGCGCCCGAGCGGCCGCTTTTGAACCTCGCCTAACCGCACTTATGCTCAACGGTGGAGTTTGGGACGCGTATGAAGCATACTCTGCCTACTTGTCTCCCGAACTCCTCAAGATTCTCGAGTCAGACGACAAGGAGGCTTTCGACAAGGCAATGAGCGACTTGCTAGATGACCCGGAAACAGACACGGTTATCAGCTGGGGCCTTCAGCAGGGTCTGTGGGCTTTCAATATCAAGTCACCCTATGACTTCTTCCAAGCGTTCAAGAAATACACACTGAAGGGCGGCATTGCGGACCGTATCAAGATCCCGGTCTGGCTTGCCGATGGAGAGTACGAAGATCTTATGGCGGGTCAGTCGCAGCGCGTCAAAGATGCCTTGGGTGAAAAGGCGGAGCTTCATATATTTAATGGAACGGCTGGTTTTCACTGCCAAACTGGTGCTCTGCAGGAGTTGGCCCGGGTCATGTTTGCGTGGCTGGATAAGACTTTGAACCAGTCTTGAGGGCTTTGGCTCTTGGTGTGGAACCGGATATTCGTATTCGAGACCTAGGGTCTGCATGTTGAGTCGGCGCTTCTCGATTACTCGATCAGGGTAATGTCGGAGGGTCTGAGGAGCTGTATATATCTGTAGCTACAGTTGGGTCAAGTTTAGATAGTCTGCATGATTACTTGTGTTAGGAACACCGAACCGATTCTTCCGATTGTGTCATTCACCCTATCGCTATCAAAATGAGATGCATGCGAAAAAATGACCATCTAGGACTAATAACTCCAGGAGCTTCATGCTAGGGCTTCCAGGACGCCCCAGGATGGCTGAGCTGCCAGGTTGAGGCACCTGCATTGCCAACGCCTAAGCCAAGGCCAAAAACATATTCGCCATGCTTGAGAAGCCACTTATCATTTGACCAACGTGCTGCATCACGTTTCTTGATTGACAGATCCACCTGAGCACTCTCCCCTGGCCCTAGATTCCTTGTCTTCTCAAACCCAACAAGCATAACTTCTTCCTTCTTCCCAGCAGGCCAGAAGTACACTTGCGCAATCTCAGCTCCTGGAAAATCACCAGTGTTTGTGACCAATACCTGAACATTCCACTCGGTCTCATTTGCCTCTTCGGCCTTTGAGATCTTAGAAGAGAATTGGGTGTAGCTTTGACCATAACCAAACCACCACTGAGGCTCCACGTCAGGATGATGGCTATACCAGCGGTACCCAACTTGGTAATCCTCTTTATAAGTAACAGTACCATCAACACCAGGCCAAGATTCAGGATCAGACGCAAATGGGAGGTCCGTGTAGCGCTTCGGCCAAGTGATAGGCATTCTACCTGAAGGGTTCACCGTTCCAATAAGTACGTCGACTAAAGCATTGCCAGCTTCTTGTCCGCCATACCACGCTTGCAACATTGTCGATACCTTCTCGATCCAAGGGAATTCTACGGGCGAGCCAGATTGGTTGACGAAGATGAGCTTTTCAGGTTGCTTGACTCTTTGTACAAGAGCGTTGACAAGGTCATCTTGTTTTCCAGGCAGTGCCATGAATTGTCGATCGTATCCTTCGCTCTCCCATTCATCGCTAAGTCCCAGCACAACGACTGCAACATCGCTCTCATTTGCTAGATCAACAGCCTCTGTGATGAGGGCTTCGGCTTCAGGAAGCTGTTCCTGATAACCAAGGCGAATAGATGGATGAGCTGCAAATACGTGATTGGCCTCAGCTGAGAAGCCAGCGTCAGGTCGAGGTTCTTTGCGCACCCAGCCCTCTGCGACAACTAGATATTCTTTACCACCCTCAAGATGTTTCTTGCCGATGACCTCTGCACTACCGAAGGCATAAAAGGTTTCACCAGGTTGCGTCCAGTTGCGATTATCGATGACGAGTTCACCATCGACATGTAGGGTCGCATCTCCAACACTAGAGATGCTAAAGGAGTGCAGTCCACTCGACGATGGGGTTAGCACCGAAGTTACGCGGTACGAGTAGGGCGGTACTGGGTCGACTTGGAAGGTCAGTGGTGCACTATCAGACATATCCACCGTTGAATCGTCTCGAAGTTGAGTCTCCTGGACTAGTCCTGTGAGATCCTGGGACGCAAAGTACTCGACGCGTAGCAGCGTCTTTTCACGGCTGTCACCGTTATCGGTCAGACTAGCAGCAGACCATTGCGTCTTAGAGAACAAAGGTAGCCATTTTCGCCCGACAGCTCCTAAAGCGTGCTTGACAGAAACGTGAAATCCAAGATCTGAGATGGCGGTCTTGAATGACTCCATTGGTTGACTCAGATATTGAGGGTTCATACTCGCAGAGCCACCACCCCCCGGTGTTCCAACCAGAGCATTGGGCCCGATGAAGGCGACTTGCTTTCCGTCTAGTTTCTTGGCGCTTAGAGGTAGTGTGGACTTTTTGTTCTTCAGCAAAACGATACCACTAGCCGCAATCTCTCGTATGAGCTTGGTGTCCTTTTTGCTAGTTGATGATGTCTCGGGCGAGTCTCTTGTTGAGCGTGCGGCTTCAGGCGTCAGTCCAGTAAGGCCATGTTTCTGTGCCAAGTCCAAAACTCGAGTACAAGAAATATCGATCGCCTCTAAAAGCTTCGAGTTGGGAGGCTTCTCTTGAGCAAGCTGTAGAAGCTTTCTACCTCGTCTCTCTGGTGGTCCTGGCATCTCAAGATCAACACCCACTAGAAGGCTTTCAAGTGTTGAGTTGGTACCGCCCCAGTCGCTCATAACAAGACCTTGGAAATCCCACTCCTTTCGTAGGATATCAACGAGCAGTTTCTGGTTCATGTCGGCATGCTGGCCGTTGACAGAGTTGTAGGATGTCATTAGACATTCTGGAGGGGCAGGTCCTCGAACCACCATCTCGAATGGACGGAGATAGATCTCTCGCAAGGCGCGTTCTGAGATCTTGGCATCGATGCTGAACCTTTCATGTTCTTGCTCATTCGCGACGCTGAAAGAGGGGTCAACCCTGAACCTTCGTATAGTTGAGAATTTCGGACTGAACTTACAAATGTTTAGGTGTGGCAGCTACCTCGCCAGTTTCTTGAACTCCTTGAACATACTCAATCGCAAGGCTACCACTGAGAAAGGGATCCTCGCCAAAACACTCAAAGTTGCGACCGCCAAGTGGATTCCGCGCGCAACAAATTGTTGGGGCCAGCAAAACATGAGCTGACTTTGTCCTGGCCTCTTTGCAGAGTAGACGGCCCAAGTCTCTCATCTGTGTTTTGGACCATGTCGCCGCCTGACAAACAGGGCCTGGAACAAAGGCAGCTTTGGCGCCATCAGAGACGAATTTGCCTCGGGCACCCGATGGACCATCGGTTGTCTTGTGATCAATGTTAGTGATGATACGTGCAATAATTGGCATTATGCATACTTACCTTGATCGAGCCAATCCCAAGCCTATCAATCTCTTGGGTATGCCAGATGTCAGCTCCAGCAAGAAGTGACACCTTTTCTTCAAGAGTCAACTTGGAGACAAGCTCATTAATCTGGCTAGAGGTCGCCATCATGAAGGGCTTTCCTTCGAGTCTGGGCGGGCAATCTCAGTGTTGAAAGATCTCTATGGTCGAGCCAGGACCGAGAATGCAACGCACTTGAACTAAGATGACGCAAAGCTCCGGAGCGAAAAAGGTAAGATCATGGGCAAGGCATGCACCACCATATCTAGCCCCTCGTGTGTTTTGCGGGCTCTTTAGTTACACTCCACAGCTACTGCTAGGTTGTTCCTAGCTCGTAACTCGCTTAGTATTGTCCCCAGCTCAATCAAGATCCACCTAGGCGTTGAACCCGAAGATATCCGCACATCGAATGAAGACGTCAAGAGTGGGAGTGGACCATTGAGAGTCTGTCAAGTTCGCGTCTAATGTTTACCAAATTCGTGTATTCGGGCCTATAACTTTATCATAGTCAACAAACGCCTTCTTCGCAAGATCAATCCTTTGAACTTGACAAGATAGGCTGTCATGACTCGTGTTTCGAAAACAGCACTAAGGATTTCGATTATTATCCGAAGGAAGATATCGTCTTGATTACAAGTGTAAACACTTCTTGCGGGGGGGTAGTGACGAACTAAGAGAGTAAGATTTCGCCGAAGTGGCTATTATTTTTAATCCCTCAACTCACCGTCGCGTGGACCTGCTAGACGAGGTTGTACCGTGGGCGAGCCACAGCGGGGCCATATCTATATGTGTCATTCCGATTGGACTGCCCTGCACGATTCGAGACTCGCCTATAACTCAACCCACATGAGTCGAGGGGCCCCGGGGGGGAGGGGCCAAAGATGGGCCGAGCTAAGGCTTTAGGGCCCATACTAACATCGTATCTATTGCTCTCATCCAATGCCCCGCCGATTTTCTCGATTATTAAGTCGGAATATCCATTGATAGCAATCGTTAAACCCATGAGATACAGCCATCCCAACCTCCTTATCTCAGCCCCGCTGCAATAACTACTCCACACACCGCAGCTTGACCTATAGGATAGATAGCACGATTTTCCCTTTCCCACTAATGGAGATAGGACTTAAATGGTCATTGTAGCCTAACTTTAGCCGTATCATGTCCGATAGTTAAGCGATAAAGTGTGCAAGATTGGCGTTAGTGATCAAAGTTGATTGGATCCCGCCTCGACGGGTCAAGACTGAAGCAGTTTGCTGGAATCAAGGGCAAGGATAAGCATCCCTAGCGGGTTTTAGTCGAAAGATTGTAACCGTTTCCGACAGCCACAAGGGATGATGATTTCCGAGATTCGATGACCTGCTTAATAGACCCTCGAATTCCCAGCAGAGTGGTCCACCTCATGCAACTCATTTCGACCGTGCTTCCCTCGACTGTGAACTCTCTTCGTGACAGAACGTGATCACCCCGCTACATCATGGCTTCTCAAACGCCAGATCCTCCTGTGGAGCCAGCCCAACGCAATGGCCGAGGCACCTATCTCTTGGCCGCGTGCTGTTTTGTTGCTACCGCCAACTCGGCCACAGTTGGTTATGACTCTTCTATGATGGTTCGTGAAACTTCGTTGTGAATGTGATCACTCTTCTAATCTGATTCTCCATGGTTGTAGAACGGCCTGCAGATTTTGCCGTCATATACTGATTACTTTAACCTCAACACTGATTTGGTAGCCCTCAATGTCGCCATCGTCTTTGCCGGTTCAGTCCTTGCCATGCCATTTGCTGGTCCCATCAGTGACAAGTATGGTCGCAAATGGGGAATGGCAATCACCTCGATCATTGCTATAGTCGGCGCAATAATTCAGGGCGCGGCTGTCCACGAGGCCATGTTCTGCATCGGTAGATTGCTCGTTGGTTTTTCTGTTACTACCGGTGCCACGGCTGCTCCAGCGTATGCTTCCTTCTTCTACGTCTGATGCATTATGATTTGCTAATTCCGCTTCGCTGCAGTTACATCTCTGAGGTTGCTCATCCGAAGCATCGCACCATGCTTACCGGTCTTTACGGCACCTCCTGGTATGTCGGTAGTCTGATGGCTGCTGGTATCACTTATGGGAGCCAGTTCATTGATTCAACCTGGTCATGGCGTATTCCGTCTCTGGTGTGTACTGACATGCAATCACCTACCAGCGAAGAGAAAATAACTTGCCAATGCTTGACAGCTCCAACTTATTCCCTCCATCTGCTGCATCATTCCTCTCCCCTTCCTGCCGGAGAGTCCTCGATGGCTGATCTACCAGGATCGTCATGAAGAGGCTCGGGAGATCCTCGTCAAGTACCACGGCAACGGCGACGCAAACTCTCCCATTGTTCTTATCCAATACGATGAGATTTGCCAAACTCTTCAGCACGAGAAAACAGTGCAAAAGACAAACGTCACCGCCCTCTATAAGACCAGATCAAACCGTTGGAGGCTGGGTGTAACTGCTGCTGTAGCTTGTAAGTATTGACATCATGCTTTCTCCCGATATGCCTTCCATAAGCTAATCTTTACACTTAACTTTAACAGTCTTCTGCCAAGTCAGTGGTAACAACATTGTTTCGTATTATCTCGGCGATGTCCTCACAGCAGCTGGAATCAAGGAAACACAAACCCAATTAGCCATCAACATTGGTCTTAGTGCCTTCAATCTTTTCTGTGCAGGTGCCGGTTCGGTCCTAGCTGACCCTCTTGGACGACGCAAGAGTTTCCGTAAGCTTGCCAGCTCCTTTTCTATGTATAATTGCTAACATAATGTTTCCCTTTTAACCAGTGGGCTCAACTGCAATTATGTCCTTCATGCTCATCATTGTTGCTGTTCTCACCAAGCTTTATGGTAACAGCCCTACCATGTCAACATCAGCAGCCCAAGTCACCATGATCTTCTTGTTTTACGGCACATACTCTTTCGTGTGGACTCCTTTAGCAACCTTGTATCCAGTCGAAGTACTCTCATACTCCATGCGAGGCAACGGTCTGGGATTCTACAACGGAGTCGTTTACGCGACTGCCTTTCTCAATACTTTTGCCATCCCATATGCTATGGCTTGGTCGAGCTGGGGCTTCTATCTCATCACGGCTGTGTGGAATTTGGCGTTTGAGTTTCCCATCATGTATTTCTACTTCCCTTCCACGGAGAAGAAGACGCTGGAGGAGATTGATATCATTTTCGAGGGAGTCAAACACTCAAATATGGATATCTCTGTGCATGATGTTATGCGCAAAGGGGTTCTTGAGCCTGGCGACAAGGTCCCTACTGTGGAACAGGAAGAGAGAAATTGAATTTCAGGGGCTTAATAAGACTGTTCGTCATGTTAATAATCCAGGATTCCTGTCCAGCCACCCAAAGAATCGCTTCTTGTCATTAGTGAGAGAAGCGTCAGAATGATGCAATTTCTATATAAATGCGTTAACTACTTGTGACGGACCGTCTTCCAAGTAATAACCCTTCAATATCCTTGTGTCCGTTAGCCTTGGCCCATTCCAGTGCCGTCTGGCCAGTATTGTCCTTGGCCTCAGGGTCCGCTCCCTTTCTCAATAGTATTTCGACAGCTCGCTCGTGACCTCTTTCTGCAACCCATATTAGTGGTGTCTGACCAGATCCGAGGTTGTGGACCTCCGTGTTGGCACCATGATCAAGAAGTAATTCCATAACATCTTCATGCTGCTCGCCCACCGCCAGTGACATAGGTGTTTCTCCATTCACATCGCTGTGCTCGATGTCAAAACCATGTTTCAAAATCAACTTGACAGTAGCTTCATCACCACTCCAACATGCATATGACAATGGTGTGTAACCCCGCCAGTCCTTGTTATCGAGCCTGACTCCTGTTTGGAGTAGTAGTTCGACCATACTGGGATCGCCCTTCCATGCAGCCCAGGCCAATGGCGTCACACCACTGTTATCTTTTGAGTCTGGGTCAGCCCCCAGCTCAAGCAACACCCTAACAACCTCTGTTTTCCCAAATGTTGCAGCCCAGGCTAACGGCGTAAGGCCGTCGCTATCCTTCGAGTCAGGATCAGCACCCAACTCAAGCAACACCTTGACAACCTCTGTATGGCCCTTTTCTGTAGCTAGTGAAAGTGCTGTGATATGTCGTTTCGTTCCTTTTTTTTCTACATTTGCGTTATGCTCTATCAGCTGCTTCACAATCGAGCTGTGGCCATGTTGGGTTGCACATAGCAGTGGGGTCACATCTTGGTCATCTTGAATCTCTACATCAGCACCATGTTGAAGCAGAAGTTCGACGATCATCTCGTGACCGTAATATGTCGCCAACCATAGAGGAGTTCGCCCGTGCCTATCTTTTGGGTCTGGCTGCTGATCATGGAGTAGAGTTCTGAGTGCTTCAGCAATGCCAAAGTGGGCCGCCAGGTGCAGTCCCGTCGCTCTTCGAGTATTGATTAATTCTTCTGGATAGTATAAGTGATCCAGAAGAACCTGACCTGATGCTTGAACATTCTGGGTTCGTTTCAGAAAGTTCACGGTTTCTGGTGGTAAGACCAATGCGTTATAAGCATGGTCGCCCCAGTACTGGGCGGCGTAATAATAAAGCTGGTTCGATCGAAGTCGTTCCTGTAATTCTTGGAAGGTCTGACAAGGACCGCTGGCAAAGGTATCAAACAATAGGTAGGTGATACAGGTAGAGGCGATATCATGGTTGGCATCTGTAAACCAACATTGCTTCGTCTCATCAAAATATTCTTGTGTTGTGTAATGAACCAAGCGGACGATATTACTCTGGGTGTCGATAGTAATGAGCCCGGCACATATGGAGCATGCAAGATCGATTCCGGGAATAAAATCTGGATCTAGGTCGGTTTGCCCAGGCTCGATAGCAATAGCGTTCTGAAGCTCGGTGGGTGAGAGAGGCCTCATCGCATGAATAACCCAAGAAAGTGCCTTCTTCGCCATTTTCCGGATGTTCTCAGATTGACTCTCGATTCGGGCCATCGCTTGGTCGTACGTATCGTTCAATCCAGTAGGTAAAGTCTTCAATGCCCTTTTTATATGCCCTATCGTAGGCTGCTGAGCTAGAGAATCAATATGAAGCGTAGCCAACAAAAACCTGAGTTGTGAGCTGTGATCAATGTATCATTATCAAACATGACAGGACTTACATGTCATTCGCAACCATGGATATTGTATCCTTGATATCTTTCTGCAGCTGGCTATTGCTTAAAACAAACGATGGCAGCCTATGCAGACTAGCAGCCAGAAAGTGATGCAGATCCTCATCCTGAGCACGTATATGCACGGTCAGCGCCCCTTGGAATGATTCCACGATGTCAGGAACAGGTCTTGAAGTGCAAAGAATGCTGATCCCAGTCTCCGCTTGGAGTTTGAAGATTTCAGCCAAAAATCTTGCACGGCACCCTTCAGCAACTTGGCATTCATCCAGAGCGTCGATGACGATAAATACTTGCGAGTAATGGCCAATGACTTTTGTTAATACTTTCGCAATCTCAGAGATACAGGGTCGCTTCTGGCGCTCCTTGTACTCGGCATGTAGATTTTGCACTCCTTCTGGCAGGGGATATTGTGTTTCGCATAGTTGTTTCAGTAGACTTGCTAACAAGGAAACGATATCCTGTTCTTTTTGCCGTCGAAAGTCGCAGTACAAGTATGCAAAGCCAATGCTGGGGTCTTTCTGGCGACTGGTGTAGAGTTCGTCGATAACTAGAGATGCGATGATAGTCTTCCCGGCTCCTGGGATCCCCAGGCAGAACAACGTCTGTTTCAGGGAGGTCACCCACTGTTTATATTCTGTGCTGTGCAGGAACCATTGACCGGTTCCTTCTTGCCGGCGGCCGTTGTAGTCACTTTGTTGAAGGGCGTAGTCGATTGGTGTGAGCCATTTCAATATAGACTCTCTTTTCTCTCTATCCTTAGACACAAGAAGGTCCTTGATACCTTCTGATAGTTCGATGGTTTTTGTGTGGACATCTGGTACAACATCCAACATGTAAGCTTGTGTTCGTAATTAGAGTAAGATCGTTTTCGCATACATACCAGTAAGGATATCAGCAATCCTCCTCTCGGCTTCAACCTTGTTGGATGGGATACGATTTAGAAGGTCTTTGGTGTATGCTGCAGCCACCATTGCAGCATACCCTTGCCACTCTTTGTTCTTGTGTGAATCCGAGTAGTCGCAAATTCCACGTATGACTAAGCAAGGGAAGTGATTCATCAGGCCTGCTGCTTCCATCTCATAGCATAAAACGTCGTTTTCTTCAGCAAGTGAGTCTCGTATGAGAGCGTCTTTCATTAGCTGATTGGCCGAAGCAACCAAGCCGTAATGAACTTTTGTGTTCTCCTCATCAACTCGTTCTGGTCGTTGTACCAGGTTTCCACCATCCAAACCACACATTGATTTGCAACTAGCCTCATTTCCAGAGGGATGCAAGACGTCAGGTCGGTACAGTATGTCGCAACTGGCATCTGGCCGTCTGAATTTTTTTGCCAGTCTAGGCTTCTTTTCGAGAACTTTGCTGGCAGCTTCTTCAAGTTCGTGTCCCTCGATCTCATATTGTGCCCTCAGCCCGTTCATTGCCGTACGAAGAGCTACTGGCGGCTGATCTAAGTATCCTGTTGTGTGGAAACGCTGTTGTTGAACCGTTTTGCCGAAGTCATACTGCAAAACCGCACTGTTTCCATTGCGTGACGCTGAGACCACGACATCGCCTAAGCGGATGTCATGTCGACTTGGGGAACCACCGCCGATGCCTACCATTAAACCGATCTTGATATTCGGGAAGCTGTGAAGCATGTCCCTGGCTGTTGTTGCTGCCGAGGATATGCCATATTCACCATCGGGTAGTACAGCGATTACCACGTTGTGCGGCCCGATCCTACCGAGCGTGTAGTCGTTGTGATCGTGCGGTGACGTGTATTCCGGCTGTCCATACTTCTCATCGAGAAAAACCTGTGCCGCTACGTACTCAGTGGTGATAGCACAAATCCATCCAACAGTATAGTGCTCATTCATCGTGTTTGTCGCTTGTTGTTCGCTCTGGCCTACATCCGTCTTTCTCCGCTTTTCGGCCGCAAGACTGATATCATGACAATCGTTAGAGGTAAAGTCTCGTTTCGACATGGTCCTTGAAAGCAAGTGGGCCGTACCCTTTCATCCAAGATAAGAGTCGAGGCTAGTGATCTGCTAGATGTGACTTTGCGCGATTTAAGCGGGGGAGGTAGTGTCTACCGAATATTACCCGTGACTTGAACGCCTACAATTGGAGGGCTATATATGGCGGTGGGGATATGCTACTATGAATAGAGCATCGAGAGGATACAGGGTAAGCCATTTACACTGCATTTAAAGTGGTATGAAATACCTTCGAACCCCGACTTGTGAACATGAACAAACGGCTACAATATCCTTGCCACGGAGAAGATACTCACATGAGACGTTCCAGTTTTTTTTAGGGGGTTGGCGTAGGATGGTGGTCGAGAGTGACACAAAAATATATGCTGGGGCGAAAAAAACCGTTATTACATTGCTGAGTATTACGATCGCATCACGAAAAGATCGAAGTAGCCGTGCAAAATAGTGTCGGTGGAAACTTCTAACGTAACTAAAAGAAGTAACTTAAGATTCCTGTAATGATAGATTTACCAATTCTTCAAACGAGAAAACTTTAGCCATGAATATGGCCATCTAGAAGCGAATTTAGACCGCCGCTGAACGCACTGGTTTACGTCCGTAGACATATTTGTACTTGCAGTAAATGTGTATGTTGGCGGTATTACGCAACACCTTCCGCATACCCATCAAGAATGTTTGATACTCATCCTTGGGCCACCCCAAGACATTCGTCCACAAGAACAGAGTATAGCCTGCACAGAAGTTATTACACTGTTGTATTCTAATGCAAAGAGCAACTGCTTTGGGGATGACTTACCTTCCATATCATTCTCGAGCGTCAGTTGCGTATAGCGTCCAACTTCTGCCAACTTTTTGTCCTTCGCCCAAGCGCCAACAGGAGCCTATGAGCGTAAGTCAGACGTTATGATCCAGACCAGAAACTCGTGTCTTACCTTATAAGAGACAACATTGACATCCTCAAACCCGGCATCACGTATGCCCGTCTCTTGTATACCATCCTCGATTACGGTAAAGCTCAAGCCGAGCTTCTTACCGCCCAACTCGAACACAGAATTCCAAGTCTTAATTACCTCATGGCTAGCGGCTGTGCCATCGTCGCAGTAATATCGCGGGTCGAACTCGCCCGACTCGACAAAGCCACCTGGCTTGCAGCACCGGTAAGCCTCGCGGAATAGGGCGTTCCAGTCTTTGATGGCACCGTTGAGAAATCGAATATGGACGAAATCGAGGGTATTCTCAGGCCAAGTCCATGGTTGAGTCGCATCATCGATTTGGAACTTGACGTTAGGAGGGACCCAGGCTGGCTATTGCCAGATATCAACAGGTGTATGGCTAGAAGTTGTTATCGGGGAGAGAAGTACCTGCATTGCCGACAAGTCGGTACCTATCACCTCGGCATCAGGATGCTCGTCACTAAAGTCACTACCGGAGACGCAAGTCAGATAATATTCAACACGTTCAGATCGTGTAACAAGGTCGTCTTACATCGCCCATATACCTATAGCCCGGCAGGTCAGTTATATGAATGGAACTAGCAAGCTTCAGTGGATAACATACCGTCACCAGTGCCAATATCAACCACTTTCTACATCAAACTAGTTAGTCATCGACGAAAAGAACTTTTGTACAACAAAAGGCAGGCTCTCACCTGAACATCTGGCTTGATAGGAGCAAGGTGCAGTTTGCCATCAAGAAGAAGGGTTAGATAATGGTGCCTAGCCGAGAAGAAGTATGTCAGACCAAATGCGTGCCTGCGCTCTAGAATGATGCTCCTACACGATATCTAAAGACTCGCTCTGGCGATCATCGTTGGGCGTAAAGTACTGCGTCTCATGCTTCTCGCTATGATACGTTCGACCCTGTATAGTACGATATTCAAGGATGCTGGAAGAAATCGACGCTGTAGAGCTTGCACTACATCAGATCATGATTAGTTGGATGATTCAAGATTGGCCACGAAACTGGGCTATGTACAAGTCGTCATTGAAGGTTGAATCGCCTCCATCAGGGCTCTGTCGAGACTATTGACACATTAGCACATTACTAGTGCAGATCACTGGCCAAAGCTTTGGCTGTTTGTGATTCTTGATCGACGCACCTGATCCTGATCAGCTGCTTCTAATGGCGTTGTAAAGTCTGCAGCAGTCGTATTCCGAGGTTGCTGGCTCAAGTTTCGAGCGCTCGGACTCGTGGGCTCTGTTTGTTGTTCTGCCATAATAGGTATTGTCAATTGCAAGTCAATTAGTCTCTAGAAGATGTTGACGTTGTAACGTAAGATGAGAAAAGTGAAGAATGGAACGAGGAGGAGAAAGATGGCTCTCTTCTCAAATTGGGTCTGCAACCGAAAGCCGAATTGCGTGTGAAGTGGGACAGGACTTCTCTAATTCGCTATGTCGAAGACATCCTGGCTCTGCTGTCATTTCCGGTGTAGTATTTAGCCATTTTTACAGGCAAGTCATCCGTGCTTCCGGCTCGAAGAATGACAGAAAAGCCGGGGGCATGCTTTTCTCTCCCCGCAATATCCTTGAAATTCCCACAATACGGCTGTTGGTACCGGCAACTCATTGGGTTATTGTCGTTGAGCCCCGGCAAGTATCGACAGGCGCTCCGCGGATGCTATCTTTTAATTCCGCTAATCCACTGGACGCTAAACGTTATTTCTTGATTCGCCAATTGCATCAACCTTTCAAGGATAGGAATGCGGCACAAATGCACATCGTCCGCATCATCCGAGTCGTGGTCTACAAGTAAAATAGTAGCTTGATTAACTATTATATGATATTTGCTTCCAGTGGGATTTAGTATATTTAGACACATGAAACTTTTTGTTATTACCGATCACCGGCAGACCTGTTTCTCCAAGCATTTGGCGAATGCAACTCCTCCTCGCTCTCATTCATGGTTCTTTTCGTTATCCTGACTTCCCACTCTACCTCTCTCTTAATACCGGCTTTTGTGTCATCAAATGAGTTTGAGTTGAGCCCATTATTCCGCCTATCTGAAGCTTCTGGGCGATGGACAGAAGAGAGTGTGTAACCTTCGAGTCCAGAGAAGCCGTTTTGGGTCCCAGGCATCGGGGTACGGTTGGATGACCTATAGCCAGATGGGCCGAATGACACAGGCTTACTCGTGAGGCCCAGCCGAAACGCTGCGAGTTTCAATAGGGGCCGTAGAGTCGCTAAGCTGCTAGCAGTGATTGCCAATCCTTGTTCAACTGTTGACCAGATGGCGATATCTAAGGTGTTCCCTGTTGATAAAAATTAAGTCGACTGGCAAGATATAACGGGTGGAAGCGGTTTCGCTCTAAACGTACAGAGGAAGTCAGGTTTCCTGAGGAAGGGTAGGTATGGGAAGCGAGCAATGACAGCGGCGCTCGCGCTGTTGACTATTAGTATAGTTCTTAGGTAACGATTGAGGAATAGATCGGGTGAACTTACACGCAACCCATAGCAAGAAGAGGTATCAATGAATATTTCGTTCTCTTCTTCAGCTGCAGATTCCATATAATAACTCCGGGTAGAAGGGCAAAGACAAAATCCGAGATAACAGCAAAGACACTATAGAGAGTTGCTAACGCAATCACGACGTCGACTTTAATGCATTTGCCTGGCTGATCTTTGTTCCAGAAGAAGGAAATGGGATGACACTGGAACACAGTAACGAAGAAGAAAATAGCCCCGGAAAGTGCGGTCGAGAACATGGTAAGATAAATCGTCCATCTTTGTAGTTTGCTGGTCGTGACTTGAAGTAGGAAGTAACCGATCGATAGCTTGCAGGTTATCATAGCGAGACAGTACCAAAGGTAACAGAACCACCAGCACTGTACACAAAAAACAGTCAGAATTGTTTGGGTTCGAGATTCGGGCGCCTCACCATCATGGCCGAATGTATTTGTTCCGTTTCGAGATCGTCGTGGTGTCGACCAGTCCCATACGTGACGCCGGCAGTAGAGAACGAGGCATATAGCGTAAAGAATACCTAAGACAGTTTTCATGAGAATCAGCGACACAGACCCTGGCTGAGATATTCCCAGCAAAGAATAAGAAAACATACCATCGCGAGAATCATGAGCCAGTCATCTATTCTAAACGCGTGGACTATGAAACATCGAACGTAGGACCGCAGCGCGCACGTAATGACGGCGATGGTCAAGAAGGTGAGGTTGACCACCATGAGCTCAGGCCCTCTATTTTCGACTGCCGACGCCATGATCGTAAAAGTCAATTGCCGTAAGAAACAATGAACGGCAAAGTTGTCGGGATCCAGATCCTCCTTATTTGACAGGTTACGGGGGAGGCACTTTATATGATACATGAAACAATATGGTCCAGCATTACCATATTAATCTTCAGTAATATTAGTTTCATTATGCGCTACTTGCGTTGCTAGTGTGCAATTGCAACCGCCACGGTGGTATAAGCTACCTAGACAAGTTAGCTGTATATTGAACAATCTCTCCGGAAAGAGCGTTGAAGGCCGTAACCGAGGCTTTCTGTAACGGGACGACGAGAAAGCTTGGCTTGTGAGAGCTAGTGTCCGAGGACTTTCCTCAAAGGGGAAGGCTCCGATGTGTGATCGGTGAATTCTATGTTTCAACTAGTCGGATCAAGGATTTTCTCCGATGAAAACCCCTGCATAAATGCCAGGCACAGTCAACGCTTGCTATCCTAATCCCCTTAGTCTGGTCTGGGCCACGTGCTGATAGGATGGAAACGTTCAACAAACAAGCTAAGTCTGGACTGGAATGCACCATGGTGCTTTTGGCAGGAGTTCTTCCTTAGGCCGTTCACCGAAGTCTGTTTCGAGACTAAAGGAGCTAGTGCTCGCTTATGACTTTTTGTAATTCTTAAAACATCGGAGAATTACTGCCGTAGTGGCAGCGACAAAAGGTCATGGCGTAGAGAGCCTTGGGTCTAGAACAAGTATCGAATTTTATTCTAGAAAGTATCGTCGTGAAATACCTCTCCTGGTATGTGACACTTACACATTAAGGTAACTAGTTACCTATCTTAATATTGTAGTCAAGAGGCATTTAAGTTCCGTCGAGGTATAAACTGGGGCTTCATAGTCCTTGTATGAGAAGCTAAGAGTGCTCCGGATGTAATTATTTTCCGGGTGTAAAGGGACCCGTTCAAGCGTAGGCGAATTGTTAGAACAAACGTGAAACCCGGAACCGTCACGACGTATCAGGGCTTGGGTCGATCAAACACTTCATGACACTCCCCACTACATCTCTGCTTCGCAAATCAAGCTGATTGAATTCGACCAGGTTTACCAGCGGAGAAAAACCTTGACAATTTTGCCTCTGCCGCGCCACAACTTCGTGGAAATACTACTGAGGATATCAACTTCCTATCTGTTAACGGCCTATCCTATCATTGAAGACCTGCGTCGAAATATGGGGACTTTGTATTCTACAACTGCTTGGCGCTCTGTTCGTAGTGTGTTGTCCGCCTCTGTTCTGTTGCGCTCGACCCCAACAGGAATTTTAAGACCCTTAGATCCACCATTGTCGAGATTGCAGCCAGTCCATTTCCTGACCTCCATTTTAATCTCGGTTAGATATCCGTGAAGGCATGATACGGATAAAGTGCTGGAGACCTTGCGCTACTACAAGCTACGTGACCCCTCTGCACAACAGGCTACTGACACATCCTGGAGATGTTAGGCTAGATTTAGTACCTTGAGGCTCAAAGGTACGTACTATGGACACAAGCTGCCAAGGCGTCTGCTTATATGAAGATATAGGCAGTCGTCATGATGCTTCGATGGTCAGGTAGTGATTGCTTCGACTTATCACTAAGTTTACACTCGTTGGCGAGAGTTCGTCAGCAAACTGCTGTTCGCGTTACATGGGATATACTAAAATTATCCAAGTTTAAATCAGTCCTGCGAGCAGTCTTATGATCAGGGCATACTTGGACAAGGTTCGCTGTAGATGAAGCTGAGCTCAACGGCTAATGTATGTTCACCTGCGTCCTATTGAGTACTGAACATTAGAGGCGGAAAATTGGTTAATTCTGACCTTTTTCACCGCGCTTGTCGGGAGATTGTCTTATTTAATCAAACTTTCCTCCTGTCCCAGCCAAACACGGCCAGTGAAAAAAAGGTGCACATTGGTGATCGATGTCTTGTGCTTTATCGCTCCAAGACGAGGCATCCGAGGGTCCTGCCTATCACGGGTGAGCTTTAGTTACAGTTAAGAACGCTTTTACAGTTAAGAACGCACTTTTCTTCGCTGTTGAAGCATAAGAAACCTATGCCCACACATCAACTAGACGAGGCATAATTGCTTGCTTCTACTCCCTTCTAATTTGATTTGCCATAGCTGCAGTAGGAGGTCAGCAACTTGTGACTAATAAATATTATTAGCTTACTTGGCTAACTACCTTGAGGAAACAGCAGGCCTGTGTATGAGACATGTTGCATTGCAGTCTAGATAGACATTATAGACAGGTGCTGTAGAGTACAAATAGAAAACGCCGTACCGGTTTCGTTAAGAGAAGACGACTAGATCAGGGAGGTCGGACGAGTCAACATCACACTCCCCATGGAGGAATTCGAACAATACACCATTCAACGAGAGCTTATAGATCAAGACCTTCCTGCTAGTAGACAGGTGAAGAGGTTGGGAGCTGGGAACGCCAGTAAAAGAAGTCTCCTTTCCGGTCTATATTGGAGGTTGTTCATCCCATCTTTCATCGAGCTACCTTCAGACGTAATTTCCAGCTTACAGAATTTGGCTATGCTCGACCTCAATAACCATCTTGCAATTTCGACACAATATTCCCTTCTATCAATATACTATTACTAACGGTATATACCTAGTACAAAAATCTCCTGGCTATACATTAAGTCGGTCAATACTGGCTTTCAAACCAGAGTTTGCTATCACGCCCTCTTCAACCCGTTCAGGCTATAGCGTCTAAAACACCATTTATCGAGCCTAGACACAGACAGAGAACATCCGTTCTTGCAGGTTTCGACTTACAACACTGCGCTCTCCGACATCACTGGGCGCCATACCGGCACCCGCAGGTTTTGCACCCGCTCGGAACGATCCCAGTGTGTTGTCACTAGTGGGGAATCAGATTACAATGACAATGAGATATATACATACATATAGCTTGTTAAAGGAGATTAACTACGAGTAGTTTTCATAGCTAACCACTCTGGAAGGGACTTACGTGTAAGGGAACAACTGCAAAAGTTACAACAATATTTTGCCCTTTTTTTTGGTTCTTTCCAGTGAGACTCGGCAGCATAAGTTCCCCACGGCAGTGATAGGCAGGACTAGCACTAATCAATGACGTCAACTCTAAATCGGGACTTCAGACAAGTCCGAGGCCGAGGTGGACTAGGGTCGAGTGTCTCACATCAAACATCACGTAGGCTGAGAACATCGGAGGAGAAGCCGATGGATCTTGGTCTTACGAGCAGACTTTGTTAAGTCCCATTTCTCGCTTGCCAAGACCTGCTACACGATCATAACTTCAAGACAGAGTGGCTCGGCGGGGTCAGCACGTTAGTTGCCAGTGTGAACAGCAAATCTTGTTAGCTTGGCGTCCAAGTAGGAATGCTTGGGCACGTTTAGTGATGTGGTATAGACCATCCATGTGTCATCCGTGATGCGACCGGACAAGATACCGTCACATCTTAAGTTAGCGGCCCCAAATGTGTCAGGGTCGTCTGAATAGCTATATAAAGCATACGAAAACACCGCATGAGTAACATGGCAAAGGACGTGGACTGTGGCCAGCAATTTTGTTTATAGGTTTAATAGAACGAATGTACTGCCAACTTGAAAGTAGGTCGGCGTGTGTTTATATACAGTATACAAGGCGCAAGTCGCAACGAACGGTCTTCAAATCGCCCCCCAAATAGCGCATCCAGAAGTTGTAAAAATTTAAAACGATCGATATAGAAGATTCTTACACAGATACCGACTCTCTCAGTCCACCCTTAGAGCTCGAAAGCACCAATAGCCATGGAAGAGAAGAGCAGGGCGCCGATGGCAAGGCCAAGGGTGCTGATACTGGCCTGAGGGATGACACCGACGGCAGCATTTCCAGTCTCGCTAGATTTGGATGAGCTAGCAGTGCTGGTCTCTTTGTCATCGTCGTCCTTGTCCTTGTCATCCTTATCATCGTCCTTATCGTCGTCCTTTGAGAGCGCGCTCGCCTTGGCAGAAGCTGGGATCTTCGCGTCCTGGGTCTTGGTGGTCTTGGAGTTGCCACTGCACCAGACACCCTTATCGTCAGGGGCACCATGGTCATACAGGCACTTGGAAAGCTTGTCGATCGTTTGGTCGACGGCAACGCAGTAGATACCACAGTCGCCAGAGTAGGTGATGATCTTGGCATCTCCGCAGCATTCTCGCATGATATCTGTGTGATTGTCCTTGCGATACATAGCACACACATTATCCTGGTTCGGCGTGTCGTAGATGTTGTGGCAGGCCGTCTGGGTGGCGGCCACTGAAGAGGTTGTCTTGGACATGATGGCTGTTTGTGGTTGAAAAATTCGGAAACGACTGGGTCAAAGCAGATGTGGAAGAGATGTTAAAAACGAGAGACTTCTGACTTGGTGATGATGTAAAAGAACAGAAGATTTCGGGGAACAGAGGCAGATGGGTGATGGTTCGGTTTTATTCTGGTTCTCGGCCGACGGAGTCAAGACTTGTCCGATGTACTCCCATTTTTAGAAACATAACTTACTCTCGTACTCACGAAATAGAAACGACTTGGGCTCTGTCTGACAGTGGGATCGACTGTCATGCAAACAGGGGCTATAGGGCATGATTCTGTCAAGCCGGCTGATCGAAGCTAGCGGGAGAAGGGAGGGGCCCTGTTACCCGTACATCCGCGCATGGACCAGACTACACGCACGTTGAGTCGCTGCAAGGAAGGAACTCAACGCTATCCATAGTTCCAACAACAAGTTTATCGATCACTCTACCAATTCGACCAGGTTTACGATGCCTTATGGCTTCGAGAGTCCCTGAACGAGTGTGTGTATCAGCAGCACAGCATTGTGCACGGAAGTGGTTACCAAAACGGAGAAAATTAATGTTTGTTATTTTTTACCTCAATCGTGTGTTGACTACTCATCAACGGGCGAGGTCGAACCCAGGACCGGGGGCGCAGCAAATTTACAAAAGTTTGTCAATGCGATAGATCAATCCACAGCAAAGAATTTGTAGGGAGAGGTTAGACGAGCCATACTTAGACTGGGCTAATTATAGACAAACAAACTAGCGGGGCCAACGCAGGGGCGTCGTCCACCAACCAGGTGTAAACGGTCCCTCCTACTAGGCACGTTAGTTAGGTTGCTTTAAATCAGGGGTTTAGAGGGCCTGGCGTGATGTAACCGATGTCCGAAATCCTTTCGGCCTGCCTCACTTAGAGCAAGCCTTAGCCTACTCCACTCAGACCTCTCCCTCAGCCCCAGAGGGAAGCACAGACAAGCAGTTGCAAACTCTTCGACTGGGGCAGATGAAGCTATCCAGTCTTGGCAGTAGAAGAGCCGAGACTTGTATGCTTTATACGTATACTAGTAGGGTAGATTCGGAATAGGCTACAAGATTCCTGGGGTTACTTATTTGCTATCCTTGCAATGCGCTATTTATAAAAAAGATCCAAGAAATTGCGATGGAGCTGAGACGAATCATAGGAATGTTTTTCTCAATGACGAGGCCCATTTTCATAGCGGGTGGTCAGCCCCCCTAAAACTTGGCTGCTACAGCCTAGAGATGTAGAACCTGAGGGCGTGAGTATCCGTTGAATGATGGCGGAGCGCCGTAACTAGAGGAACCAAAGCAGGAGCTGTCACACCGGCCTAAGGTATAGATGCCTGACTCTGTTCTACGCCTCAAACATCTGTCAAGTAGATCTTTCTAGTACTTCTACATCCCTTTGGAAATGACAGTTATCTCGCAAACAACTGGCTCTTTCTTATCGGGCGCCTGGCCACTAATTTTATTTTTCGGTTGACTAGTCCAGCTAGAGTAATACATTTGTAACGACAGTAAACGCTCAAGACGAGCAAATGATCAAGTCGAAGAAATTTTGTGTATGCGCTTATGCGGACAAATGAATGAGCAACAGGATTCCAACAATCAAGCCTCCCTGAGCGACGCTTCGGGAAGCTGCTGATTGAGGAATGTCAGTGCTACCACCATTTCCAGAAGCGCCAGTGTTTCCAGGAGTTGGTGTTCCGACAGGAGTAGCAGTGAAGTTCAAGCCGACGTAGCCACTACCGTGATGGTTAAGCTCGGGGGTCTGCTTGTTTTCCTCTGGGAAGGAATCGGTCTTTGTTGCGGTGTTGACGGGCTTGACGTGGTCATTCTGTGTGATTTCCTTCTCCTCCTTGTCATCCTTCGAGCTACCATCCTTCGAGATCTCCTCTTCCTCTTCCTCGGACCTAGAGCCATACTTGACCTTGATGCTATCCGCGCTACCAGAGTTATCACCGTAGACGTATTCCTTGACACTCTTGCCAGCAGGGCTATCACCACCAGCATAGTCGACGATGCTGACACTCTTGTAGTAAGCATCAAAAGGAGCTTTGGAGAAATCAGTGCGACCGCCTGCCCACTGGACTGTTCCCTCCTCGGTCTCGCTGCCACCCGCGCACCATGTGCCCATCTTGACTTGCATGGGCGACTCGGGGAAGCCCTTGACTTCAGCGGCCTTGAGGGTACGGACAGTCTTGCCGTCGATGATCCACTGGACTTCGTTCTTGTTCCATTCAATTGAGTATTTGTGGAATGTCGTCAGGGGATCGGCAATCTCGTGGAACGCTCCGCGGTCGTAGGTGGTTGTGTCGCCCTTGGAGAAGTAGTTGGACTGCACTTGGGTGGTATCACCGCCAAGCCACTCCCAGTCGATCTAGGGACGCGTTAGTAGGCTGTAATGAGATAAATCTTGTGCTTTAGGCTTCCTACCTCGTCGAGAGTGTCGGACTGCAACACGATGGAAGTCACGATGCCTTGTCCTGGAGCAGCTTGCGCCTCGACATCGACACGACCGAAAAAGATATATTTTCCTGTAGCGATAGTAGGGGCCTGGTTCTCTTTCTTGATGGTGAACTTGGCCCCCTTCTTGTCGTAGTTGACGCCAGCTTCCGAAGTCACTTTGAAGGCAGAACATTCCCCTTCTGCAAAGTTGCACGAAGTCTTGTCGTTGCCGAAGGCTGGGTCAGGAGGGCAAGCTTTAACGAAGTTCCGTGGTTAGCCTCTTGACTTTGTTCAAGTAGGGTCAAATACTTACTCTTTTTAAGGGGGTTACAGTCGGTGTAAGTTTGGGCTGAAACCACACTTGAGGCCGCAAGAGCTACGGCCACGGACGAAAGGACCTGGTTGAACATCTTGACTGGCTTGTAGAAGCGTATACAAGAGATTGAGAGAATCTTATTTAAAAAGACAATTATGTGTTGAAAGCGAAAGTTGTTTCGAAAGTAAGAGAGCGAAAGTGATATTCTTCTGAATGCAACTTGCGTAAAGGAGTGTTGAGAAGATATGTAGTGTAAGAGGCCACCAAGAAGGGGCTGGAGCCGATGGCAAGTTAAGTAAGGCCTCGTATAGCACTATCCAAAATGTCTCGTCTCTTCCCTATCCCTTCTACTAGCTGTCCGAAAATACATGACCAAATCCCATCTCTGTGTCATTCATTCATTCTCTTTGCCAAGCTTGTGGGCGTGTGGGACGTCGTGTATCCATTGTCTTGAATGGGCAGTGCATATCTCGCGATTATTGAAAGCCCGAGAGTCCGTCACGCAATTCTGCTCTCCACATGGGTCCTTGCTTTAAAGAGTAGATCAATTTTACCCTACACGACCGGAGTTAATCGCTAGTCTATTCGGTCATCCTCTACAAACGGGTAGTGATATTTCTTGATCTGTTGATGCTTGTGTGCCTCTCGAAGTCATCTTCACCTACTACAGAAGACATGATGTGTCGTTGCTCAATGATCCTTCTAAGGGTGTCATTCTCCAACACTCCCACCATTCTCCTTCAAAGAAGCATTCGGCGAAAGCTGACTCATCGGAACTTCTCTCATGCATTGAATTAGGGTATAGGCTAAGTCTAGCCTATCTGAGCAAAATCCCGCGGAAACCCGATAGTTTGTAGACGAATCAATATCGACTGACTCTTGAAAAATGATCTCATATGACAATAAAAGATCTTCGTAGGGTTAGCTTTTTGCCAATGCGACCACCGCATTGAGTGATGATCATGATACTAACCAATGAAAGTCCCTCTCGAAGGCTGCCCCATCAGATAGGTCGGCCTTCATTGGCAATCAATCTAATCTGTACTCCACAAGCGCAGGAGATGGAATGCGCGGGACGCGATATCGGTTAGAAAAGGCGGTTATTTTTAGATGGACAGGCTGAAAAAATGCTATACGGAGCTTATATCCCTCGCAAATCTATGTTTAGGCTGCCAAGGTGGCCAGTGCATCGCTGGTGTCGTCCGATCTACATAATAGCGCCAAAGTCCCCCTTGATTAAACATGCCAGGCTCTGATGCCCCATTTATCGCCTCATCATGGTGTCGGTAGTGTCAACCGATGGGGAAATGACATATGATCTAATGTTTTTGTTCTTTAGGGCTGCTCTCGTCCACATCGCCCTTGGCAACTAGGGTTTCGGCGAACTTCTTCACAGAAGCATGGGGAGCACAGCACCAAGAGTAAGCCCAGAGTAAGAGATGAGAACTCCCACTTGCCGTTAATGATCGATGGAGGCCCGCATGATGATATCTAATAATAGACCTCCCAAATTACACTCAGTTCGATCGACCAGCTTTGAATCCTATCTCAACAATCTAAACCAGTACCGTTCGGCTATTGTACCATACCGCCCGTTGTGTCTATCACATGTAACCCTGAGCCGAGCTAGCAGAGACTACCGACCGTCTCTATTTTAGACGCCGACCGCATGAATGATCTAAGGATCTTCAGGAATCTAAAGCGGCAAAGGCTTGAGGTCATCCAGTCATTTTCGGCCCGGCGTCCATCGCAACTCTAAATAAAGAACAGAATCTTGGCAGAGGTGCTTAGGTCCATTCGGGAGCACATGAATTACCTCAGTGACATTCTTGGCGCGCCGAAGAGGCAGGGATCTCTATTCGAATGTTGCGTCTGACGGGAGTCACGATGATCTGGCATTGTATGTCATAATTTCCTCCTCGCTTTCGTTGGGCGGATATCCTCTCATCACGGTCTGTTCCCTGCCTCGATGCATATCCTCGAGACAGAACAAACCGACGCTGGTTGTATCGTTGACGTACTGGTTTGTCGTATTGTGATTCACAGTCTCCTTGTTTCTTCTGCCAGAAAATAGACGAGGAAACATCTTCCGAGATAACGGACGCGGCGCAGACCCATAGAAGGCAATAATGACCAGGTTGGCCTAGACGCTGCTGAGTGTATCACCCAGTGAGTTCCTTGGTTCATTTCCTTCTTGATAGAATTTCTTGTGCAGTCCAATGATTCGGACCGCAACGAAGAATGTCACCCTAACAAGAAATCAGCGGAGGCTGGGGAGATTGGGGGCTGGGTTGAATGCTCACCGCCGCGCACAAGAAATACCACAATGAGACCCAACTTCACTGCAAGTCTCACCTTAAGTTCCAGAAACACCCAAAATGTAACCTCAAGCACAAGGATATCTTTAATGATGGTGATACTAGCCGTCGTGCTACGGAATAATGGCTCGTCGATCTGATGGTATGGCTTGATGCACTACTTCCAAAACGCCGCAACTGAGAGGGTTTGGACAAGGACTGTCATAATGTGGCAACCACCAGGGCAATATCCAGTGTGTTTATGACGTGTGTTGACCATCTGATGCTACGCCGATGCTCCAAGATGAAGCAGTAAGAAGAGAATCGATGACTTGGCAAGTGACAGGAAAGAATTGTAGACAACTTGCAATATCCTAGTTGCAGAATAGAATTGGTTTCTTGTCATAGGACTTTGGACGATCGTCGGTGGGAAAGCCTATATAGTCATGCTTGAAGACTGCTGTAGTGAGTGTCCGAGGCGTGCAAGAAGTTGTGCAAGTGAACTTGAAGAAGTAGTTTCAAATGACCATACCAATGGAGAACGTTTACTTATATCGACCACTATGTAAGCTTGACATGACCGAGGGAATACATCAAAGTCCATGCTTTGCATCTGTGGCAAGCCAGTCATCTACAACGAACTAGCAAAGGTCTTGCGGCTGTCTTCACATAAATTTCAGGGTAGACGGAGGACTCACCGATCCGAATCTACTTTTAACTAAACCTAGAGTACATATGAGCGACCCATATGACGAAATTCAGAAATACTGCCAAGAATATGATGGCTCTGACACTCTGTTGGTAGTTATGAGACTGGGGCATACTGAGGCCGAAGGCCCACGCTCTGTGCAAATGCAGCATCCTCATCTGCAACATCTTTCAAAGGTTAAATGTCGTACTTTCAGATGAAAGAGTCCTCCTCATACGGTCCTTTCTAGCTCACAGTAATAATAGTGTCACAACCAACACAAGCAGCCCAGTGATTGTTGAACTTGCGTCAGAAGCGAGCGTTCCATCTAGCATGTATTTATTATGGAACTTAGTTATCCTCAACCGTACAACCAGCATCATCAGGCCATCTTCTACCTGTTCTCTTTCGTCTCAATGGCGACCTTACCTTTCCTGAAGCTGATGACGTCTTTGTCAGATCGTGGAGAGAGCGGTTGATTCCAGATCTCAACCACCAACACAAGGTCGCACCGTTCTCGGTACCCAGGCCGGTCGAGGTACCTAGGAATACATCAACAGCCCGACCACTTTCAATGACCTTAACTACCTCCGTAACAAGAGTTAGATGCCTACAATTGCAAACAGCGAATATGATTGCTGGAAGTTATTGCACCCGTCTTAGAACCCCCTCTCAAGTTAGATCAAGCAAGGATTGCAGATTAGCCTCGTCCTCAGAGCACAGAAGGCTTGTAGGTGTCAGCCAAAGGCTGTCGCATAGCTGGATAAGCGAAGCGAGCTATGACAGATAGGGTAGAATAAAGCCACCGGCCCGCCGCTGCCGGTACGAGCCCCTGGTCTAGCTCAGCCCGGGCGAGCGGCAGAAATGAAAAGTTTCAGACGGCGCGAACAGTGCGCTCGGTAACACACATATTTAAGATAAGAGGTCTGCTTTGGCGCGAGAGGCGAAAGTTTGTTCAGCTGCAATGACATCATACATACCATCATGGGACGGCCGACGGCCGAGAACCAGGGGAGTCATCCAGGGGCTAGATTTCATAGATGCAACCAACTATCTCCAGGGCTGCATGGGTCGGGAATCTATCCGGTCGATAGTCGACTCTACGTGGGATATCTTAATCACATCTCAGAATAATGTTACAGGCTGCAGGGGCACCAGCCGCATTTTGAGCACACAACGGGAATAGTGCAAGGACATACGTTGGCTTTCTCAAATTATCACTGGAGCGGGTAGTGCCTAGCATCTGGGTCTAACCATTGATTTCTCATGGTATTTGTGTTAATTAAAGCAAGACTTTGGGAAGTTCCGAGCGTCCATCTGAGGCTTCGATGGACGCCATAAAGCCATTCGAGTTGTAGTTTTGGTAGATCTTGGAAGTCTGACGCCTATAAAACTTAATCGACCCGAGGCTTCGGTTGCCGTCTTAAATGCGTTAGCTTCGATTCGTGGTTCCCTTGCGGAAGTCATTTATAAAAACCTGGCCCTGTGTGAGACGCGCCCACCACTGTCATAAACCTAAGAATGTCTTTCACAGATCCCACCAAGATACCAGTTATCCCTCCCCCGAAAGGCCATACGTCACACTTTGATGGGCCTTGGAACTCGTTGCAACATGGACTTGTCATCTCCTTCAGTATCACGTTTGCCATCTCGACGATCTTCCTACTTCTCCGTTTTTTTCAGGCCATCAAGCTGGTTAAGAAATTGGATATAGATCTCGGTAAGAGAGTTTGCATCGCAGGCTACATCAAGGACATACACTGACTACATTCGCTTGACGGCAGCTATCATCTCTATTTCCTATGGCATTTCGATCCTGTATTTTACCACCGTCCTTAGGAGTACGCTATTCGAACCACTTCGGCCATTTCATGACTAACTCAGCATCCAGTGATAGGATTGGGCGCTGGACGACACCTCTGGGATGTGTCACAGGCAGAATTTGCCCGGTTCAGCCAGGTAAAATACCATATCCGATGTCTTGATAAGGCAAGCCCGTGGTTATCTTCCAAGTCTTGTACTAAGAATCAACAGGGCACTCTACTTAGTACCCTATCATACACGATATGTCTATGCATCACTAAGATAGCTATACTATCTATCTTATACCGTATTAACCCTTCGTTTATATATCGTTTTGCAATTATAGCTATCGGCATAGCTGTATTTACCTATACTTTAACACTATGCAGTATCACTGGCGGAATTTTCAATCCTTTAGACCCTCGAACTTATACACCTATACAGAATATGGCTCTCGCTCATGCGGTGCTTAATATTGCCTCTGACCTAGCTATTATTGCCGTGCCTATTCCAACGATATGCGGCCTAAATCTCTCGCAAAAACAAAAGACATCTATCGGCTGCATTATGACCATCGGATCGGGGTATGCTCTTCCAACCATCTTTAATCTTTTTAATAAACAATTCTGACACTATTTACAGGGTTGTCATTTGTTCCATAGCTCGCCTCCCCTACGTTATTGCTCTTAAGCATGACGGAGATGTGACTTATATCTCAGCTATTGTTAGCGCCTGGTCCGTCATTGAAGTCAACTTGGGCATAACCTGTGTCTGCGGAATGCGTCTCAAGTTGCTTGTTAGTGTATACCTACCACGCTTCAAAGGATACTGGTTTTCAATTTCAAACCCTCGAGGTATCGTGGCCCCTGTGGATAGCAGCCTTCGTCTCGACCCAAGAGGTGGTCAACAATCGTTTCAGCTACACAATGTTGGAGAGAATCATAATCATCTCAATAGTTGGGATCAAGGCATACACGTCTATCGCAATTATAATGTGGATCTCGAGGAAAAAGATACAGGCCGTGGAAGCACGGAGGAAATTCTCCCTGGAAGAATGGGCTAGTTACTTCTTTTATTTTATATACTTCTTCATTTAGAATAACCCGATAAATTCACTGATAACCTTTCAATTTCAACGGCTGATCTCTTTTGGCCACTTTGCGGAGGCAGTGAAGTATCTTTGGCGTAGTGACCTCACACACTGTGGAGGCTTGCCCCAAGATGAAGGCTGCTGTCATGACTTTTTCTATCACCAAAAGCAAGACGGCTTCTTACGACGCCTTCTGGAAAGCTTTGCGGCCTTGCTGGCAATTACTTCCCAATTTCAATGACTCAGAAAACTATGCGTATTGGCCTGTTACTCATAGAGAGGGCGACACACTGGCCTTCTCTGTGGCCCCCTGGTTTGCGCCCAATCATACCCTCGCTGAGCTGAAGCTTCTCTTTCACACATGGGAGGAACTCAGTATCGATTTCAGCATCACCGAGGCAGAGCACGATAGTTTCTATGGCGCTTGGGCAGCCGGTTTCCTTCGCGAAGATATTGGTGGTGCCAAGACCAAGACAGCTGGTCGCCTGTGTCCCACGTAAGGACTCTATCCTCGAATCAACATTCTCATTGTGACTAACTAAATAATGCCCTGTAGGGAGAATTTGCAAGACCCAGCCAAGTTTAACAAGACATTCGACGCGCCTCTCTGATAAAGGTGGGCAAGTTATCGGTTTCGGAATCACTGGAGGTCCAGGACCCTACCCAGACAACGCCGTCAACCGTGCATGGCATAGTGCTGCCATGTGGGCGATTTCTGTCGTTGACTTCCCTGAAGGAAGCCTATGGGATGTCATTTCCGAGAAGTGCAAGACGTTGACGAATGAGTGGATGAAGCCGTGGCGAGATGTAACTCCTGGTGGTAGTGCGTATGCTTCGAAAGCAGACGTTACGGAGCCGGACTTCAAGCATCTTTTTACAGTGCGGAGAAGTATGAGAGGCTCCTTTCGATCAAGGACAAAGTCGATCCCAGTGGCCTTTTCTATGCGCATCAGGGTGTCGGAAGCGACCGGTGGTATGTTACATATCAAAGAGACGGTGTTCCGACGCAGCATGGGCGACTCTGCCGGATTTAATTTGAGGCGATGGGTTGGGTGCTGGAACAAGAACGGGAGCCTCATCACGCTAACTCAAGATGGCCCAGGTGAGAGCCTCGGAGTAGTTCAAAATTGCAGTGAACGCCTGCATAGACGAGCAAGAAGGCAACGAATCGGAAGGTGTCCAATGTGAAAATTAGGAGATCGAAGGATTATTCGTTGAATAATGTTCTAAAAGTCTATTCTATAATACAATCAAGATAAACAACGCTTGCAACACCTAAAAGCCTAATCTAGTAGTTGAGGCTGAACTCCTTGGGTCCCTTGTAAGCCTGGACCTCAGCGTTGGGCTGCTTCGAGACCCAGAGCTGCTTGTTGGGAATGATGTGCTTGCCAGTCTGGTTGCTGGAGGGAGTAACAGGCTGGGAGACGGTGAAGGTCAGACCCTTCTTGCCGCGGGTGATATCGAAGGTTCGAGAGGAGTCGTCGCACGCAGCCTCCTTGACGTTGGGCAGGAGACCATCGTTGGACTGGACGAGGGCGACGCAGTGGACAGGGGTCTTCCAGGTCTCCATGGTACCGGGCTGGATAACGTGGAAAGCATATCTGAGAGTGTTAGACAACGATGGCGATGTGTGAAAGTAAGTAACTTACCGGCACTGTGAGCTGTGAGGAATGCAGCCAGCAGAGAAGTCCTTGACCTCAAAGACAGAGGAAGCTGAGACGGCGGCAGCGGAGACAAGAGCGGTGGTGAAGAACTTCATTTTGTCGGTGTCGTAAAAGGAAGATTTGTTGTGTAGTGGTTTTGTGAAAGTGTTGTTGAGTTATTGAGTTGTAGATGAGATGATGAGAAGACTTCGAAAGAGGGAATCACATCGTCCTTATGTATTGAGGCCGAAACATCCAAAACCCACGTTGCTTGCCTCTTTTTGCCGATCCCTAGCAGATCCGCCCTGAAAGTGTTGCTGTCTGTGGGGAACATACAGCGTCACGATCCCCAGACCTCGTATTCTGCGTGCCGAACGGAACTCGGCTTTCCGGGGGGTCTGCACGGCAGTTCCGTTAGCTACCTGGTTATTGCTAAATACAGACCGCTTTAACAGCTCAATTCAATTAATTGGAATAGTGCTTTTTCGCTACAGTGTTCCAGAAGGGTCCAGGCTGTCCAGATGATTAAGGGTCCGGGATATAAATAGCTTCTGCTGTTTTTACGTCCCGACTAGCCCGAGTGGGTTAACTTCGGCCCGTGTGTCGAGGTCTAGATGAGTTCAATGATGTCACTTAAAAGTCCCTTGCGCAGGTGGTCGGACCTCTTGGTTGGTACGTAAATGACATATGTGAATGCCGTTTCTGCCGGGTCCGACAGGTCCGCATAAGGAACAATTTTCCGAAGCGATTATACGAGCGTTTACAAAAGGGCGATGAAACTTTATCCCTTGCTGTGATGAATCAACAGTCGACATTAATCTATGCGTAACATAGACGGGGCCGATCATCATCTCTTCTAATTAATGCGCGATCTCGTGCCTGTGACGCATGCCAAGACCCACGCTCGTGTTTGAAGCTGGGTGTATCTGATTGGCTAGAATTGGGAAGGCATCCCGAATTCGACAGCAAGACTGATCGATGGCAGTATGATTCAAATGCTAGGATAGCTTCAAATGCGCTTCCTAGTTACTTTTGACAGTCTATGGATCTCGTGTTTTAGTTTAGATGAGCAAGAATACTACGTCATTGGAGATGACTTCATGACAAAATGGAGGAGAATAACTGTCCGAGCTTCACAGTGGTGATTGTTTCCCAAGTGCCGTGATCAGAAATATCACAACGTTAACGCGAAAACGGAGTCAAAAATTTCGCCAGTTATCGTCAAATGTCCCAGCGTAGCACAATGAACATACACTCGACTATTGAAGTTTATTGTGTCTGTTAGTAACCCCTTGATACGTAACGATTCATGACGGGTTATGGTTCGTATTAAGAACGTTTTTGACCTACCCTAAAGCCGACAAGCACGGTTGTACAAGCCACGAGAGTGGGTCCACGTGAGAACTATAAATACACTCTATTAATCCTCCGGAATATCTATCCTCCGCATCATGTAACATTCGAACACACGTTTTCTCGAGAATCGTAGGGTGAGTTATCTCTCACGATATACACCTCTCCCACCAAAACAAGACAGCCAACAGCCATCGCAATAGCAATAATTGGAAAATTGACGCGTGCAAACTCGTGACTTTTCACGTGTATGTGCTTCCGAGCCAAAATGTCTCTCCAAAGAAGACCAGCCAGCGACGCGCTAAACGCTGTACTGAACGCGCCATAATTGACGCCGAGGGCCATGCTATATATCGTTGCCCAGTAAGTACGATCGCTGATGAGGGACACATCGTCCTGGCAATTGATCTCCTTCCACGCTTGTATGATGCGCGATAAGAGAATAGTGGTTCCGATATTGGTACCGGAGAACTATCCACGATTAGTATGTGTGACACATATCTGCTACTTCAGGGGCTTACATTGCATAACACGACCGAAAGAAAGCCCATACCGCCGATGCTTCCAACAGTCCCTGTTCTCTTGGACCAGTGATACCATCCATATCCAAAGACATTGACCCAGCCAGTACTGACTAATCCTTGAACGAGGACAAACATGGCAAATGCGAATGGTACTAGGGCAAAGGGAAGATGAGCCATAACTGCCATAACAGTCGGAAATGTCTCTTGTAGCCATTCGTAAGCCTCTTTTGACTTTGAAACCAAGTTCGGCCGATCTACCGGTGGTGTGGGCATAGGTTGACAAGCCTCGAGTTTCTCTGGCTCCATTTGAGGATCGGGTAGCGTGGACAAGGTATCTGCTTGTAAGGTGTTTGGATCGCTGGGAGAAGAAGGCCCAGCGCTCGGAATCGGCGACTGTGGCATTGAACCTGATATTATAACTGGACTGTTGCCAGCAGTATTCGACAATATCACTTTTGGAATAGGGAATTGTAGATTAGATCGGTCTTTGTTGGTCGACAGATCTGTAAGGGAGATGTTCTGAGTCGGCCCCGCTTGTGTAGCAGTGTCATAGCCGATCGGAGACATGCTGTGCTCGGGTACACCAGGTGTCGTGTCAACCTTGGACTCGGACTCATCTTGCGAAGTTACGTCGAACGACCTCGCCAGAGCTCTCTCGGCTCTTGCTCGCTCCATCTCTTGTCGATAGGTAGCAGCTGTCTGTCGCGTCTCATGTCGATGGACCCATCCAAATCCAACATCCCAGCAAAACATGACAAACGCTGCCGGCACAGTGACCCAATAGACAGGATGCTCACCGGTACCTGCACTCGCGGCATTAAGAGCCAGAACGGTGATGAGTGTAGCGGACATGATGAGGGCACCGAATGCTGCGCCTTTTCTATCGAGGAAGGGGTTCATAATGTAGGCTAGTGAGAGAGTCATCTCTTGTCTCCCCTCGCCGGCCTCGGCTTCTTCTTCGGCCTGATGCTGGACGTAGGGGATGTTGGGGTTGACTGGTTCCCTCTCGCGGGCTGATTGAGGTAACACGTGCATCTCGATCTTGGAAGGGATGAGTTTTTCATCGGCAAAGACGACGTAGAGTAAAAACGGAAAGAGAACCACGGCAGTGACCACAACTGGAACAATCATGTTGGCGGTATAAACGATGAATTTGATACCGAATGCTCCAGCCAGGACAAGGTTTGTAGGATTTGAAGAGACAAGAATAGCCGATGCAATGTTGGCGACTGCGAATTGCGTGAAAATCCAGGCTCTAGGACTCGTGATGTTCTTGGAGACGCGAGTCATGTAGGCGAGGAATGCTGTGCCTGATAGAATAATGGGATCGTTGCCGATAAAGCTCCCCAGCAGGAAGAAAAATGCATAGAGATAGAAGAAGAGCCTATGGCCAACCTTGCCACCCCACTGCAACACTTTAAAGGCCAGCCATCGAATGATACCAGATGCATCAATAGAGATAGCAATGTAGGCCAAGGTAATGAAGAAAGCCATAATATCGATAGGATGAATATCGGCGGCGCCTATAGTACCATCATGCACTTCCTTGCGACCTATCGCAGAAATGGCCAGTAGAAAGAGGTCTGCGATCAAGGGTGCAGTGATGAAGTTGATAGGAAAGTCGAAACGAACAAAGTGTTTCGAGCACTTTTCGTTATTATGAATGATGCCATGGTGAGTGCTCTCAGGTATTATCCGTAGCTTGGCTAATGAACTCCATATCAAATTGACGAGGGATTTTGGAACATAAACAGGGATATGAAAAGGCCACAAAACAAGGATATCTGTGTGGCCGATGTTAGTACCAGTACAGCATGTATCAGTGGTGAAACGTACTAGCAACGACAAATGCAACCAACGTGAGTATAGAACGCCATTGCCGGATCTCGCTTGTATCGACGCCGGACATGATGTCGTTGAGGGGATTCACTCGCGCTTTTTCTCAAGTGGCACACTCTGGTCTAATAAACGGAAAACCCGTCGATCTGTGTGGGGTTGTATTGGAGTGGGGAAATGATGCTCGGTTGATGGTAGATGTCCAATAGCAGAAGAGACACGTTTCGTAGCGTCAGCATTTCGAGGCAATGAACCGATCCTAGCCTCAACCGCTCTGGCGTCAAAAGTGCAGCTCGAATTCTGTAGCCTAATTCTGCAGGTCTTTGTATGAAATAGGGCTGAAGACTTTCCGGGGAACAAAACATCCGGGGGTTATCTTCTAGAAGAATGGAATTCTTCCTTCCTACAGGGATAAAATGTTGATGCCTAAATACAGTATGCAACCCGAACAGCATCTGACGAGGCGGCGCTGACTAGAGCCGCTTATCACTTCCAGGCTCAGCCACGGCCCCCAGATTCTTCTAGCTCTCGCCCGGTTGATTACCGCCGCTAGTTTCACTGCAGTGAACTTGGTGGCTGTGTCAAGTGGTCAGCTGAGGCCAGAGGAACGCTTACCAGTCGAATTTAGGTGCCTACGAGCAGCACTGACCTTTGATGAGCACCAAGTGACGTTTTCGTAAAAGAGTAGGACTATTCCCGCAGTTATTAAAGACGCCTCAATTGCAATCCACCTGTGTCTGCACACGTGCATACTTGCCATTTCAGTCTTTTCCAAAAGATAGGCTTTCAATTCAGCCTTACAGAAATCATGCTTGGAGGATACCAATATGCCTACGCTTCCTGTTGCCGCGTCGGCTGAGACATTGGTCGGCGTCGCTGTCTCAGCATTTCCGCGAGCGGTTAATCACTCTGGCGATGCGTTGCAAGTTATTTGTGCCTGGCCTGTTTCTGGTCAATACGGCACCGGCACACGAGTCCTGTGAATATTATCGCCTTGACTGAATCACAATTAAAACTGACATTTGTGCACAGGTATTATGTTCTCATAGCTGCGTGTCTTGTCGCGCGGAGAGAAGAATGGCTCGTGAACCCTTGTTTGGCCGCTGCTCTGGTGTTACCAGCTGTTGCAGCTATTCACGGGATCGTCTTGACAGCAATGCACAATCCTCGTAAGCCATAAAAGGGGCCAGGCCATTTGATGGAGTAAATCTAACTCGTGAAAAGATGCGGTTGACATGGACATTTTCGGCGCCTTTCAACTCTGCGCAATCGGCATTCTCGCAGCTCCAGTAACCGTGATGCTGTCAAAGACCTACTTCAACGACCCTGGTCGGAATACCATTTTTCTCTGGACATTTTTGTTGCTGATCGGTAAGTTTAATAACCTACCACTATTTCAGATGCTAAGACGTTTAGGTCTGCTGTGCATGACTGTCGAGTTCTACCGAATCCAAACACATGATTGTACGATCAACGCCTTAGGGAATCTGGTCTCATCCAAGGCATCAGAGTTCCAATATATGGAGGGAAACAATTGCAACCTGACGTGTTCAGTTCAGGATGGACCTTCTTCTCCCATGAGAGGAGGTTCAGCCAATAATATTTATGTCATCCCCGCACCTCACACGCTTACGTTTGGCGCGGCTACTCTACTCGCAGCAGCATGCTGCGTACACGCCGTTCTTTGTCTGGTATCTATGTGGGATCGAGTACTCGAGATTAACTGGAGACGACGATTTGGACGACAAAATGATGACCCAGCAAGTGAGGACGAAAGTGCCAACAAGGGCGTTATGAAGAAGGTGAACGACACAATCGGGTTCTTTCTTCGTATTCTTGCTGTGCCAGTATTTGGGGGTGCTGGATTGGCTATATTGATTGTGGGAGAGATCAACTTTTTCAGCCCGCAGGTCGACTACCAAACGGAGCCAATGGCCAATATCGGTAAGTCCACCAGTCTATCAAGCCGCTTTTCTCTTGTAATCGATATTAACACGCGATTGCAGGTCAATGGGCTCCTGTCACTGGTACTGCTATGGCCATGATTGGTTCACTCTACTTACTTCTAGCCCGACATGCTGGACATGGAGGAGATCCGTACGCTACCGTTCATCATTGCAATTGTTCACATTGTCACGTCAACAACAGCTCACGGCGAAGTCAGACCTCTCATATCGGAAGCAACTCCTCATTAAACAGTCGAGGTCTTTCTCCAAATGATTCTAATACAATAACGCGTCCACGGACAAACACTGATCAATTGTCTCCGAGCTTTGACGCAACTCGTCCACGCTCTTCAACGTCTTCACGGATGCAAGAAATTTCTCTCGACGGGGATAATAGTCTTCCATCAAGGAACCCATATCGACAAAAGATTGAAAACGCCTTCTTCAAAATCGGCGAAGCCATTGGTACTCCAGCCCGTGACTTTATTACCGAGCCGACGAGTCGACCTGGGAATCACGTTGACTTCCCGGTGATTCCGGGTGAGCGATTCCGTACTGAGCGTTTGTCTGCTGTAGAAAGAGAGAGGGATCGACAGCAGGAAGAAGAAGCGAGTCCTACAAGGTCAAGGCCAGCTAGCTTTGTTGGTAGCGACATATCTGTACGCACTGTTGGGCGTTCTACGTCGATGCCTATACCACCGCCGCCAGTGGCAACAACGAGGCCGAGATCGAGTACTGGACCGAGGACAAGGTCAACACCTTCAAGTTAGCGTCAATTGATACCATTTGAGAATGATAAGAAAGTGATAAGCGTGATCGAACATTCATAAAATCACTGTAGCTCGTCAATCAATGTGAACTAATTTTACTCGTGGAAAAATAATATTAAATCGTTGTTGAAACGTGCTGATTATTAAAGAGGCCATGCCATCTACTACTCAAGCCAGCTCAAGTGATGCAGATATTATGCTATCGACTCGGGCCTTTCCTCCTGACCCTTTGTCGATGATTCATCTTCACTTGCAGTGACCTTGATCTCATGACTGTGCTCCAGGCCAGACAAGACAATCCAAGTTGGCACGATGCACAGGATAGTGATTCCAAAGTTGAGACCAATGCTGACAAAGTGGTTGGCGTTGCCTTCAGATTGCATTCTATCCACTGTTAGTATTTTGACTTGTCAAGTTTTGTGAAGGAAGACTTACGCCCAAGCGACAGTTTGTCCCAAAGCCTCAAATCCTCGCAGAATACCGCAGTGGTAAGACAAAGATGAGATATCGGTGGTGTACTGTCCAACAAGCCAGTACAGGAATTGCTGGAAAGCTTGTCCTCCGAATTGCCAGAAGAAGATCAGGGCATATGACTTGCCGAAACCACCCTTGAACCAATCAAAAACAGGAGGCTCGTCTGCGTCATAGAACTGCTTTTGGAGAATGGTTGCCCAGATCCATGTGCCAATGAGGACGGTCACGATGGACAGGAAAGCAATTCGAGCTCGCGTCTTGATGTAAATAGACTGACGATCCAATAGACCAGCGATCATGAAAGAGCTAATAATTCCAGCGAAGTTGGTAAAGAACGACGAAAAGGCACGAGCTCGAACGGTAAAGTACGTCGTCAACCAGGTACTCATGAAACCGTTGAAGAAGTAGCTGATGAAGAAAGCAGGAATCAACAAAAGCATGCGCTTGGTGACAAGTAGCGATAGCACAGCCTTGAACTCGGCCAGCCAAGTTGCTTGCTTTTGCACAATGACCAGTGTGCGGTCTTTACGCTGAACCCGTTCTGCTGGACTCAAGAAGAGAGAAATTGGTAGTCCGAGGCACATGATGACGATGAAGACGATGTATGTCGCGGAACTGACGGATCCCTTAGAGGCTGTTTGCGCGTTGAGGCCGAGGTTGATGGCGCCTCCGACGATTGGGCCAGCTGCTTTGGCAGTCTGCCAGATAGCTATGTCACCTGGTTAGCTTCTGCACGCTGTTCCATTTTTGAAATGAGCATAATTCTCGAGCCAGGTATTGGCTTGAAAATAGAACTTCAAATGTGCAATAAACTTACCAAGATAAAAAGCACGGTCCTGAGGACTGGGGTAGCCGATGATAATCGCTGCTTCAGCCGCCCAGAAGAATCCAGCTGAGATACCACACAACGCACTACCAAACAACAAAAACCACGTCGTCGGAGCATAATTATTCGTGTAAAGCCCGGCTCCATAAATGGGGTATCCGATCGCACCCAAAGCCAAGCCATATCGTAGTCCAATTCGGTTATTAATGGCACCAGCTGCGATACACACGGTCGCAAAAAGTCCATACAGCAGAGCATTGGCGGCAGACACAGCGTAAGGCTCAGCAGCTCCTCCAGCTCCTAAACCGCCCAGAGCGTCCCACATGCCGGGGGCTGTAAAGGAGACACCACAAGCGATTGCGATCTGAAAGGGGATTGATCGGAAGAAAGAGGGTCTCGTATGTTGGGAAGCTTCGTTATTGGTCTGTTCCCCGATGACTTCGGGGTTCTCGTGAGAGGACGCCATCTTGCTGGATATCGTTTGCCACAACGAGACGACACTGGACTTCGAATAACAAAAGGCAAGATAAGTAAAGCGAAGACTGGATAATGATTCTATTTATTTAATATCTCAATGGACGTGCCCTGCTGCAACGAATATTGCGTGCGATTGCGTGCTCAACGAACTCGTCGCCGCCCTGGCTTGCCGGACGTTGAAACCATGCTAGGAGGGACACTAATGGAAATGATGAGAACTAGTTACCATTTGGACCCATTGTCGATCTCTGTACCTGCAGCCGTAAACGTTTGTTGGAGGAGTAGAGTTTTGGTGCATATAGTTTCGGCTATAGGCTACTAGAGAGGTAACACAGTAATGACAAGACGAGTATCTTTTTATACGAGAAAAACAAAACACTGATCATCCAGAGGCATTCTCAACATTTGACACTTGTGGACATGACACATTGGAAAATTCTTCATCACCGAGTACCGCCGAGCCGGAGGGAATTCTTTGAGGCATTACCTAACATTAATGGGAATAATTGGGGCTTACTATCCCAAGCACCGACGAAGTGGATGGTAGAGACATTCAAGTCGTAATTAGCGTAAACCAAGACGTTTAAGATGCAGGTCAAAAAAGTTGCAGTAAAGTCTAAACAAAGCAAGAAGAAATTAAATTGGAGGGCTCTATCTAGTGAACCTATATAGATGGTCTTGGGTGTTAATGTCAGACGCTTGACAAGAATCGTAGTGAGGCTCTTAACCCACTTTTTCTGTCGTTCAGCGGAAGACCGGAGGCTTGTTTAGTAGACCCGCTCTTGAGACGACACGCCGAAGCTGGTTCATAATAATCGATAACGTTATCGCCGGATGGCCTATCTTATCAGCAATCATCTAACATGAAGCATTGAGTGACATAGACTGTAGGTTACGTGCCTCAATCATGGAATAGAAGAGGCAGGTCGTTCAAACACATGCAACTTCCCCTCTGTCGATCAGCATTGGCATTTGCACATGAGCCTCGGCAACGGCTATATCCTTGACTTCACCCCACATTGATATTTGGAGAAGACATATTAAACCACCAAGATGTGAGGAGAAGCTCGCTCAATAGATGGCTTCTCTCAGCACTTGCTTGAAATCACTGATAGTGAGTATTCCAGCCAGAATACTACTAACAATGGTAGTCGACAACACTCAACCCGAGGGTGAAAATCCCATTGGCGAATTTACCGTGGAGTTCCTTGGTACTCAATCCTCCAGCAACAGCGCCAGCCGACGAGATTTGGGTTTCACAGGTCAACTTGGAGGGAAATGGTATGCCGTTTACGGTGACACGTTGTGGTGCGATGCCGGTGTAACGGATCCAGCAGACGACACCGAAGGCTTTCACGGCATGGTCAGAAATGCCGTGTCTGCGCTCACCGATGACCCTCTGGTGGTGGAAGACTTGCATCTGAACGACGACGAACCGGTTCCCCACCAGAAGCAGTTTATGCCTTTTAACGAAGAATGGGGTGAAACAAACATGTTTGGCTTTGGAGGCACGGGCATCGTTGAGACACATCCTGATAGTGCAACTGGTGTTCTCTACTATCTCGTCGTAAGTAAAAACTTGATATATAAGACCTGAATACTCACTATACCCCAGAACGATAACGAACACTACAAAGGCGCCGGTGTAGCTCAGATCGAGCTAGTTAACGATGTCCCCACGGTGACCCATCGCTTTGGCGACAATGGTTATTGGTGGGATGGAGATAGCGTTCCCAAGTATGGCGACGTCGCAACCTATCGAGATGTCAACAGCGAATACATTTACATCCTCGGAAACCCACCGAATCCCATCACTGACTTTCCCGACAAGATGTATGTGTATATGGCTCGAGTACCTGCTTGCGATGCTTTTGAATTCGACAAGTATGAGTATTGGTGGGGTAGAGAAGAAGGTTGGAAGAGCGAAGTTCTTACTACATGTAACAGCGAGACTGCTGTTATGTGGGGTGTTGGACAGGGTCAGATTGTTTATAACAATCACTTTGGGACGTACATCTACGTTTACCTTGATCTTTGTAAGTCACACATCCCAATTATTGGATTATATGAAGGACGTTGTTAACAAACCCCCATAGCTGGCACAGTTTACCTCAAAACTGCCCCGAGGCCTGAAGGTCCATGGACAGAAGGCAAGGAGATTTATAAAGCTGAGCCCATTGATGGCGGCCTGGTATATGCTGGAGTAGCGTACCCTCATCTGGACGAGTCGGGTCAGACGCTGACGATTGGTTTCACAAACAACAACTGGATTCAAGTTATCAAAGTCACGTTTGAAGATTAGGTTCCAATGAACTATTAGAATTTTAGAAAAAGGCTATTATTATACAAGTTCATCCTACATGCCTGCAGCCATTATTATCTTACAGTTCGTCTTCCTTCTCATTCTCGCAAACGCCATCAAAATCTCCAAACTTTTCCATGCCGGCACTAATAATCTTCTTGAACTCCTTAAAAGGACAACTAGCACCCGGTCCACTCTGGCACAAAGGCAGAGGTCGTGGTGCAGTATTAGCAATGAATCTCACATAGTCTTGCTTCTCAATCTGACCAGTTTTGGCACCTGGTTTCTCACACGTCATCTTCTCCATACCAACATGGCCCAAGAATGGAATAAGGTCAGACATTTTCCATGCTCGTACGTGGTTGACATGAGTAGTTGGGAACTCATCAGGTCCTTCATTTGATGATGAATTGAAGATTCCAAGTGCGGTAGCAACGAACGGAGGTACTTCGCGATGCGTAAAGTAGAAAAACAGGCGTTGATCCTTGGGCCATCCCGACGACCCATCATCGGACAAATCCGCATTCTTGTCGATCTTGTCGAAGAGTTCAGACTGAGAGTTTAACCAAGGGAAACCAAGATAGTTGGAGAGAGGGTTGAAAGGTCCAACCATGTGCGCGTACTTCATATCCCAAGCGTATTCGTAAGAAAGCCACTCCGCGTCAGAGAACAATTCACAAATTGGCGAACGCGCTCCTCTGATAGCTGATTCGTAGCCACAGATGGATTGAAGCGCAAAGACGTCTTTGGGAGCGAGCTCGTAGTCTTCTGGGGTGTAAGGACGGAGTCGACGCGATACTTGCTTGCCATAATTGTTCACAAACTCCATCTGCTGATCGGTGCCAGGAGACTTGGAGAACTTTGAGCAAGCCTTGTGGGGGAGAAGAGCGCGAGTACCATTGTTGAGATCCTTCTTGTTGAAACGGGTGATTTCGATATTTCCATCCTCGGGGAACTCTTGCAGGAAGGCCTTGGCAGTATCGTATGTTCTGGCCTTGGTGTCCGCAATCACACGCTTGACCGACGGCGCAAGGTGTCTATAGCGCTTGACCAGGTGATGTCCGACCTTCTTGGCGTCTTTCTTCCCAGAGGGCGTCACATCCTCAAGATGGTCCTCCTCAATTGGGGAATACCACTTGTTCAAGAACTCAAGCGGACCCGAAAAGTCACCTCGATGCTTCTCCAATTTATACAGGAAGGGCTGGATATAATCCTCGTACTCGGCATCGTTGGCGTAGATCGCGGCATGTCGGATGAGATACGAGGCAGCGGTTACCGTGCATCCCTCAGGCGCAGCGTGCGAAAGACCGAAACCGACGGCATCGAAGTACGGCGATATTCCCGGGAGATGAAGGAGGGGGTCGAATTGGTAGCCTTGGGAGTGATCGAAGGTGTCAATTGGCTGTTGGATGACTGATGCTAGGGCAATTGCCGGTAGAGAAGCCGCAGCCGCAATTGTAAGCATTTTGTGAGGCATCTTGTCCACGCAATTGAACCACTTCTGAGCTTCAAAAGAGGATGGAGCAACAGGGTTGCAAAATCCCGTCTTGGCCCTGGATTTAGTATGGCTAGGGAATGGTAAATCTATGACGTACAAGGAATTTAGTGGAACCTGATCCTTGTCCTTCGATTCTAAAGGTTAAAACCAAGTTTGGCGAGACGCCAAGCTTTAACATAAGCCCACACGTCATATGTAAGGGAAGCTTATCTGAGGATAACATTCTTCAGGTACAAGAGCTAGATTTTGAATCGAGATGAAGAAAACTAGCTGCAGAACATATATAATTCTCCTCCAAATTCAGTCCAGAGATATTCATCAAGACTCTGTTCCGTCGATAACCTTGGGCAACATTTCCACAAACAACGTCTTCCGAATGGCAGCCACCACAAAGCCTGGTAGTCGCCAATTGCCATAATGGCCAGTACCAGACTTGGCGATCTGCACGCCAATCATGCCTGTGAATTTGACACCACATTAGCTTTCCACTCTTCTCAGGATCAAGAAACAGCACATACCAGTAGTTGAAGCCTTGTACGGAGTCAGCGGCTTACCGCTCACAAGCGAGACAAAGTTCTTGCCCATATGAGCCGACTGCTTGTTGACGAACCAAAACTGAGGCGCCTCGACGTTGCTGACGTCTCCGACTGCAAAGATATCTTCGCGACCTTCGACAGCGAGGTACTCATTGACTTTTACAAAGCCGTTCTTGTCGAGCAGGGAAGGTGGTACGAAGGATGAGTTTGGAATCACGCCAAATGTTGGAATGACCAGATCTGTAACCACCTTTTCACCTCCTGATAGAGTGACTTCTTGCCTTCCATCGGGGAGGGTAACGGGCTCGCTGACCTTGGTGCTGAGTTTGATCTTTACGCCTAGGGCTTGTAGTTGACTCGATGCTGATTTGGATACACTCTCTGGGCGGTTGTCGAGAACAGCAGGACCGGATGAAGCCTTGACATAAATGTTAGATTGTAGTCGAGCTTAAATCAGTGGTTTCCAGATTGACTGTACCAAAGTGATCTCCTTCTTGCTTCCGTACTCGTTGGCCAATTCTCCCGCGGTCTCCACGCCCGTTGGTCCTGCACCAGCGACAATAATTGACTTGGCTTCTCCTACACGCTTCTGGAAGGCGTGTAAGAACTCTCTGGTGGCTTCAGTCGATCCTCTTGACTTGTACGGAGAGCCTGCACTGGTTCTCGAGCCGGTGCCAATGAGAAGATAGTCGTAACCAATAGGCGTCTCCTGTCCAGCCCTGTAGACTGTCACCTGCTTATTATTGACATCGATACCCGTGGCCGTACCGAGTACAAACTCGAATTTGTCGGAACCGTACTGGGAGAAGCCGGCTGCTATAGACTGAAAGAGCTTCTCGTCGGGAATGCTTCCCGGAATTATCGCACGAGGGGCGGCGATGTTCCAGAAGAAGTGAGTGTCGCGAGAAATAAGCGTCACCTTGTGAGGTCCCACATTCTTTTTTGCGGCGTCTTTAAGAAATCGGTGTGCGGTTTTGACCCCGGCGAATGAGCCGCCGATTATCACGATGTGTTTCGTTTTCTGCGACATTATGCTCGGATCGGGCGAGTCTTGGAGGAAGAGTTTACCAGTAAAGAGGTGGAAGATATTAAGCGCGGCCGAGGCCAACCAATTGAGAAATTCCCCAAGCGACATGACAAGCGGTTTTCACAAGTTCAAGTCTACGATAAGCCATAGTCTAGGCTACCTATTTAATAGCCACGTCGGCGACTTTTGAGTGTGTGCCCCCTCGTTAGTGTGCTGTTTCGGCCGGCTAACGGACACAAAATAATGCCCGTTTATTCCGTGCGATGACTACTGCTTATAAATTCACATGTTTTTGTCTTGGCTTTCATCTTGGATTATAAGACCAAATCTCACCTCATCTTCCGCGGAACGAACGCCATACCAGCAGATAATACCCGTGCCGCGCGGGATTGAGTTTAGCGATGTCGAAGACAAGGTTTCTGACGTGGGCTTACCTGCAACGCGACTGGCTTTGACTTTGTTACCGCGCGGGTATTTATAAGCCCGCAGCTAAATTGACCGGTCAATTGTAATATTTGGAGGGCTCAATGTCACTCATCTGGTTTGATGGGCTGGACTAAATATGTGCTTTAATTGATTTTGGTTGTAAGTCTCTGATACGGGCTGCGATGAACATTCTGTGGCCGTTATCTAGCTTAGCTTGGGCATAAGGAACGGTCCTTGCATTGTGTTAGTATGCTTAGACTACCATCCTGGCCCCCATTGTCAGATCTTAGCCAATTCCATCTAACATGATGATCTCTTCCAACCATCAAGCTAGTATTTTTTCCAACCATTTGTTACTGGTGTTCCCATTGCCCCACCTCTCTATACATAGTACGCGGGATCAGCAGCTTGCTCAGAGCGGATTACCGGTATGGGGATAGGTGTGTCGACCATCCCCTGCCTGCTGCGGCGGCTGGTTCCCGGTGTACCCCGCTTCCACGTTTGCAGGCCATGGCCTTACTGACCCTGAACCTTGGCTAATATGCGTCTCAGCCATCGAGTGACTGGAGCTGCTCTGCTCATGCATTGAGACCATGGTTGAGCTCGCTGTACCGTCTGTGGTATAGCCTCCACTCGAAGGGCGATACTGCGGACCTGTACCAGCAGGAGCAGGAGATGGAGTAAATGATCTCTCCTGTGGCACTGAGAGATGTTGCTGGACACCAGCGTGATGGTACTGCTCCGAGGCTTGCATAGGATCTGGATACTGCGGATAGTTCGACATTGGCATGGTTGGCGCTTGCCCATACATGGGTATTCCAGACTGTGAATGAACCATTCGTGGGTGAGTATTGTAACTCCCCATCGAAGACTGCATCGATTCTTGCGAAGATACTCGACGATGTGGCGGCGGCGTGTGATATCCTTGCTCTGGTCGCATTGGCGTTGTCTGGACTTGCTGCTGAGGGCTTTGGAGTTTGAACTTGTGAAGCGCATTCTGTCTTCCTTCGGGAGTCTGACCAGAAACCGTGCCTCTGAGGGTCTTACCAGATCTCATAGCTAGGTAGGCTGTCTCAAGGGCGCGCAGACCTGCCTCGTTGGCATGAGTCTCAGCATCCGTGCCATGAACTGCCTTGAGATACTCCATGAATTCAAGGTAGGCGTCTGAAACGATGCGGATATTCTCCACCTTCAGATGTACTTTTGCGTCCGACCTCGCTCTAAGGTCGTACTTGCTGTCCTCTGGCTGAGCGTCAAATTCGGCAAGGGCTAATGCAGTCTGGCAAGCGTTTCGGATCTGACGACCATTCCATCGTGCTTTCTCGTTCTTTTGCCAATATTCTCCGATGACTCTAAGGATTTCTAGCTCTTCAATTTCGATCTTTCTCCCCGCTTCTTTATATCGTTCTGCAATCATTCTGAGATTCAACTCCAAGATTTTATGTGTTGAAACCCAGTCCAGAGGTGGATAGTGAAGACTCATGTGAATTCTTGACGCAAAAGCCTCATCGAAGTCTCCGATACGGTTTGTCGTAAGGAAGAGAATTCCGGCGTAGTACTCCAAAACTCGAAGGAAAACTGTCGTAGAGTAGCAATCTCATTAGTAACTATATCAAAGTCGTTGGGTACGTCTGTTAAGAATCAAGGTCATACTAACCTGCCACTAGACCATTCCGGTTAAAGTCATCGCGTCGTCTTTCTGCAAGAAATACGTCCGCCTCATCAAGGAGAAGAATACAGCCCCATCTATTCGCCAGTGCAAAGTTTGTTTGCAAGGCAGCTTCTACGTCTTTCGCATTCGATCCGAGGTCGCCTGAGACGTTTGTTAGCTCGGTATGGTAACAGAATACTGCAAGAATCTAAAGCTAGTGACTTTGCTAAACGCTTGTCAAGCAGCTGGTTCGCATCACTTACCACATGTTATCTGGAACAACGGCTTCTTAAACTTCTCGGCAACGCCCTCTATGATACTTGTTAGTTACATGACTGTGAATGCGACCTTATCATAGATCGGATATTTTGCATTTAGCTTACCGGCTGTTGTTGTTTTCCCTACCCCAGGGGCGCCGTGGAGAAGAATGATCAGCCCTTTTCCTGTATAGTTGCAAAGTATCAGCTTGGATACACAAAGAAGGAGCTGAAACTCCCCATGCCACTGGATTAGGAACTCACCTTTTCCCCGAACAATGTCGACTTGCTCGTCTCTGTCTCTGTCTTCCTGCATCACCTTGTTTCGAAAGTGCTGGGATATGAGAGAGAGGACCATATCCTTATGGCCCCGAGGTAGAACAAGTCGGCCGAAGGCGGTTCTGTCATCTTGGGAACCATCGGCAACAGCGGGAGTCGTACCGTCGCTCGGGTCAGTAACGTGAGTGAGGTAAGTCAAATCCAGCTGAGCTGTGCTTGTAGTTAGTTTGAGAGTCTAGAAGTATGAAAGTAAAGATTCAAGAAAGGCGTGCTTGATCATTCATCAACTTACCCCACGAACGGTCACGAAGCACAAATCCGAAAACGCAGTATGACATAATGAGTAACTCGTCTCTCGTCAACTTACTCTCTCCTGCGTTAAGGGTCTCCAGGGGTCGGGGATATACTGTAGCTGGTGGCATGTCATCCAAGCCGTCTTCGACCCTTCTCATCATCCCTTTCATGAAGTCCTGATGGCGCTTGCGCTCTACATAGGAATCGCCATGAACGATCTCAGCTACGCAACATTCCGCCTCGCAGGTTTTGGCGTTTTCTGATGAGCCTTCAAACGAAGTAGCTCCGACCAAATGCACGACCTCCGGACGCCAGTTCTCGTTCTGTTCCACCGTGAAAGCTTCTTCAAAGTCAATCATGACTTGACTCTGGACTTCATCACGTGAGCCAACCGTCAGACCAGCATAGTACATGTGCTTGACGGCCGCCACTTCGATGAATAGTTTCCCTCTCTCGGTGAGCGATTGTTGAAGTCTGTCAACGCCCTTAGTCACAGCCACATCAATTTCGTCCTTGGACTGCTTCAACTTCATTATGTCTCTGTCCAGCTGTTTGCGAACGTGGAAGCGGAGAGGGTAGATATCCAACGCTGTAATGGCCTTTTCACCATCGAACTTCGCGATGCTGAAGGTCTTTAAGACTGGGCCGATCTGAGAGCCGTCGAAATGAATGAAAACACACTGGATTGTGATGTCCTCTTTCACTTTGTCTGACTCATCATCTGAGTCTTCTTGTTTCTTGACAAACTTTGACCAAGGGTCTGTGCCAACGTGAGGTGGGCAAGCCAGGCTAAAAACCTGGTAAACCTGTTTGCCATCGGCAGAAATGACATGATCTCCTGGTTTGAATAAATGCCAGATATCCGAGAAGAAGATCCTTTCGCAGCTTGGGCTGTCCAGATAGACTAACTTCTTTAAAATGTAGTGGTCCATGAACTCCAGCAAGCAGGTCAAATGCTCCAATGCTGTCTCGGATCTGCTACACCCTTCTGGATCTGGAACACCAGAGGGCTCTTCTGGGTTAGATGACGGATCTTCTTGTTCGTCATCTGTGAGAGCCAAGTTAGTTAGAAACAGTTCTGATAGGCTCTGCCACTGGTGAAACAGACTTACCGGCACGCTCTTCTGCGTTAAAATTTAATGGTCGATCCATTGTTTCTGTGTCGATTAGAACCGCATTTGTCTTTTGGAACTTTTTTGTTAATTTCGAATGCCATTTTCGAATCTCACTCTCATAATAGGTCAGCATGCGGAACGGACGAAGCATAACGACCGAAGCGTATGCAGTGGATTCGGAAGGCCCTATTTCAGACCCATGTATGATGCTCAGAGTCTTGATAAGCTCCTTGGAATGAATCCTGATTCTTTCGGGAAGAGGTACCTGTCCATGTGAAGATACAGAGTGCGCGGAGCCTTGACCCGTAGTTTCGACCTTGTGAATTTGATCGCCTTCTAGAACTCTAGAGCGGAGGGGAACAACCTTGGTGTTAAATCGTCCTTCACCATAGTAGTTGAAGACGCTATTAGATATCTGGGGCTCTCCCACAAGTATATCAATCACGCAAGAGAATCCCGCAACTGTTTTCCGAGAGGCTTTGAATGTTGCCCACTCAACGGGCATCAATTTGGGTTGGACAGCAGGATTCTCGGCATATACCTCTTCAGTACTGTCATCATCGGCTTCCTGGGCCTTCCCATGCTCTTGTGCTGCTTGGGATTTCTTCTCCTTGTGTTTTTCGTATCTGCTCTTCTGCGCATTGAGACGGTCAAGCTCCCACTCGAAATCTCCCCGGAGTCTTGCTCGAAAGTAATCAAAATCCCTTGAGCGGCTCGACCCATCACTGCTCCATTCTTCGCTATCGGAGGTATCCCATTGAGTGGGTGGTCCCAGCTTTCGCGAGTAGATTGGCCGAAGCGCGGTTGGAGGACGCATGCCGCGATCAGGATGTGCAGAACCATCTACTTTAGCATGATAATAAAGATCTTCCTCTCGCCCGGTCTGAAATCGAACACCTTGGATAAATTCCTCTTGCCCAGATTCTGTGACGTCTTCGAGATATGAAGCCCCAAACCTACTTATTCCATAGAGGCCTCGATTGTTCTGGGTCTCGTTTGCGTTTTTTTCCGTCTTTTCAACCCATTTCTTGGCAGCACGAGCTCTCCGAATCTGGTTGCGGAATTTTGATTCATCCTCAGGGAGATCAAATCTCTTCATTCTGCCATATTTCAAGTCCTCTGGAACAGTGCCTCTTTCATCTAACACTTTTGCTTCAAGGAAGAGGACCTTATCCCGTAAATCGTGAATTTCTGAGACCAGACTGGAAGATGGTTCGATCATCTTTTGGGAAACACTAGCCGCTGGGTCTTCGAAGTGCACCTCGGCCTGGTTCTCTCCTGGATCAGGTGAGTTCAAGCCGTGTTGCTCCATAGCTTGGTCCGGGCTGATCGCAAGGCCATCATCTTGTCCAGCTGCGGATATGCCGTACTCAGCCCCAGGGAGTTTGGAGCTGCTGATATCTTCCGCCAACGGGCTAGGGGCAGCAAGAGGTGGGATTTCATTCTGACATTCAGCTGGAGTTGTCATATTAGATGCTGCTTAGATGATCTACTAGCAGATGTTCCTGTGGCAAGATGTGAGTCCTAGGCTAAGGGCAATACAGCTATGATAATAAGCTTGCTTTGTCTTTCACAGCAGGATTGACGCAGACGAGCCGGAATCGAGGGGAATGAAGTAGTCAGACGTAGGAAATCAGGCTGAGACGCCTTCCGGGTATCATCTGCAGTAAAGACAAATAGGGCTCGTGTATGCAACAGTGTGGGGCAGCCAAGATGCAGCAGCACCAAAAAGGATATAGTAAACAGCGGAGGTTACGTTGAAAAAGGTTGTATAGCTCACCGAACTGCGTCCCTTTTACTGATTCGTGGATCTCAATGGTCCCAAGACAGCTGAGAAAGAGTAAGCATGGCTCAGCCTACTCGGTCTGACGCCAATAACAATTGCATATTACTTTTTCGGGAAAAGATCACACGCAACGAGCGAATATTGGACCACTTCTGCAGCCTTGTCACCAATGTAATTGCATGACTGTCCCAACAGCAGCCGAACACGTTCGAAAAGATCTTCCAAATCGGGTGAAAGGGTGACAAAGAATCCCGCTCAGCCTAAAAATCTATTCAATGAGGACTTGACAACTGGCATAGCGCCTTGTCTCACATGCATATCCCCTCTCTGCCCGCAAAGCTGGGCGATAACGCCTTGGTTGCTATTGGCCTATAACGCATGGGCTACAGTGTATAAACGATTTCGGCTGCAGATGCAAACAGACTCATGAGCTAATAAGCTACGTAGTGATTTGACAGTTGGACGGGAAGTGCAGTCAGGCTTTTGTCCGAACGTGCGGACCTGTTGGTCACGCTCCTCATACACAGCCTTTAGAGAGCGAAGGCCTTCCCTGCTTCTTGGTTCAACGGATTCAACTCTACTCACCCGGAGATGAAGCCATCACGGCCTTTAATTCCCACTATCAGCGCGCAGACTCCGGCGGTTGACTTCATCGACAATCATTTGGACTCATACCATCCAGCCTTTGCAACGCCACCATCGCGCTACGATCCAGCCCGGGGGATCTACATCATTTGCAGCCCACATTCATCCGAATCACTGACTATGCTTTCGGCCGCCTCTTCAGCTACTGCTTCACCTGCCCGACCGCTTCCATCAATATCTTACGATGTTCAGATACCGCCACGTCAGCTCGCAGAAGAGCTCATGGCTGCACTTGAGTTCTGGGACAAACTCTTTCCACACGGCATGGATCGACTCAAAGTGGAGCATCCAACCGAACCTGATATGAGGCAGAATTGGAAGATCCGCGATAAGACGGATTGCACGAGTGTGTTTGACCAACTCGAAAAGGCTAAAGGATGTTACAGCAGCGTGAACAAAGGATTCAAGTCTAAGTTCAGGCACGTGTATAGAAAGTTGGCCGATAACGCTGAGCCTTTCATTGGCGCCACTAAGCTTATACCCAACAACGAATATGTAACACCAGTCTTGGGAGCAGTGCAGGTTCTCCTCGAGGTAAGTTCTGATCACTAGTAGTTTTGCTTGGCTAGAGTTCATTTTCAATTTTCAGGCAGCTGAAAAGGCAGCAAAAGTACGAGAAGAAGTTTTAAACGGCTTCAATGACGTTGACAAGATGTTTTCGCAAGTTGAGGTGTTTCTTCAAATATACAAAAACGATAGGAATCTCGAGAAGGCTTCCGTCAACTTGATTGCAACGATATTTCACGCCATAGAATGCGCTATTGAATTCTTCAGCAAAAGCACTGGTGTGTTGCTCTACCATTAATGAGTTACTCTGGCTGTACTGACTTGGTGCCCGATCAATAGTCAAGAGGGGCATCACTGCAACTTTCAACCCAGGGAGTTACCGGCAAAAGATTACAGAGAGTCTTAATGCAATCAAGTCTCAGAGCGAAACTCTCATCGCTGAAGCGGATATGTCAGGAAAGTATGAGATGAGCAACGGGATGCAAATGATATTGCGCCGTAGGTCGAGGCTTTTCATATCTACCTAATAGGAATTAGACCTAAAGTTATTAATCTTATAGGTATGGCAATGTCGCAAACACAGCTCGAACACATGAGTCGCAAACAGCAAGAGAGCGAACAGGTCTTGAAGACATTATTCTTGGATTTGATTACTGAGCAACAGAATAACAGGAAAGGTAATGAGAACGCAAGCCTGCAGGGTGAGACGAGAGGCTAATCACATTGCAGCCTTAGAATTGGAGAGAAAGGCCTATGAATACTCTCGTGCTTGTTCGCCAGCACCTCCGAGAGAAACAGTATTTATCGAGCAGTATATCAACCCACAAGACCTTTTAGACTGGATCAATATCCCGGACCTAGCACTGGGAGATATGAAGCACATCCGTCAGGTAAGACAAGTGCGGGTACCCGCAGTTGAACAAGCGCGCGCCGAGCAACTTGTGCAGACTGCACGAATGAGGGACTGGCTTGTATCTCCTTGTTCATCACAACTTTTGGTGCATGGGAATTACGATCCTAGGCGCCAAATATCAGGGTTAACGCTCCTATGCACCTCTTTAGCCGATTCTATCGCGGAGAAAGCCCCACAGTCTCTCTATGTCATTTTCTTTTGTGGTCTTCATGTCGATTCCACTACAGAAGAATTCACAGGGGGTCATGCCATGATCCGGAGCTTCATCTGTCAGCTTCTCTGTCAATATGACTTTAGCGCAACTGTCTCTTTGCAAGATGTGAGACTAGAGCTACTCTTGCTGGGCGATACCGACGAGCTTTGTTGGCTGTTAGAGCTGCTTATTTATCAATTGCCGAGCTCAACTCTGCTGGTCTGCTTGATCGACGGCATCGGGTATTATGAGCGGGAGGAGTTCATAGAAAGCATGGCAGAAGTCTTGGTAACCGTTCTGAGAATCTCCAAAGAACAGCAAACAAACGCAACTGTCAAGGTTCTTCTCACTAGTCCTACAAGAACTATTGAAGTCCGTCAACCATTTCCCGACGAACTCATCCTTTCTATGGAGTCAATGGCTCGGACGGGAGCGACGGCGAGTAAAAGGAGGCTTGAGCGACAATTGAGAGGATAGATAAGTGCGGCTGTAGAGTTGAATGGGGGACCGTGGGATCTACAGACTTCGGACTGTACCTAATTCATTCAAATAGCACATCGGTTGCCCCTCTGACATCAAGAAGCTGGTAGGTACGATGAGATCTCGTCACTACTGGTGGAAGATTGATCTGTCACCAACTAGAACATACCTGATAGCTCTACAGCTTTGAACAGACTCGGACAAAATCGTGCCTCCTTGTTAGACTTTGTATAGACATCGGACTAGACCGAAACCGCAAGACGAAGTGGATGTAATAGAGACGACTTCCGTCTACATATAACTACCTCACATACGATACCGGAAACCCACCGTCTTCCAATCAGTCACGTCTTCGTAATCCTCCGGCCTCAAATCCACCTCTGAAACTGCCTCAGCCACATTCCTGCCGTCCAATGCTTCAGATATCTTTCCATTCGCCACCGCCCCCGCCGACCGAGCACTGCCCTCGAAGCCTTCCTCTCTTGAACGCTTGGCATTGAACCACTGTAGATAGAACCGTAGTGATAGTACCAGAACCACCACAAGAGCGTAACATACCATGATAGCCTGAAAAGCTGTTTTATAGTGCGGCGCTTCCGACTTGCGGAAGAATTGAGGTCCGGCTATATTGCCCACGCAGTACATCAAGAAGAGCAGGGCTGTCATGGTCATGCGCTTTGTAACGCCACGATAGTTGGCCTGGACGAGCGACATGTTGAGAGGCATCGCCGCCGGACCCGTAGAAAGCAAGAAGTAGGCAAAGAGCTGCACGCCGTGTGGTACTTGCTCACGTACGTAGATGATAGCCGAGCCTATGACGCAAGGAATGACCACGCAAATAATGAGTAGGCAATTGAGTGTATGGTATCGGCTCGCCAGCCAGCCTGTTCCAGCGATAGTGCTCGCTGTAATGACTGAATAAGGGATATTAATGAGGGTGGATTGTAGACTGGTAAACCCAAATGACGAGATGACAATGTTGCTGAAGCTCTGGGTGCCACCGTTGGGCATTTGAGTAAGTAGCTCGATAGCTACGATAAACCACGTCTTAGGGTCGATAAGACACTCCTTCACTTGATCCAATTTCCAGTGAGAGTTCTCAGTGCTGCCCGTTCCAGCAATAACGACGCGATCGGCGGCAACCTTTCTCTCCTCGGTAGTAAGGAACTTGGCCTTGGAGATAGTGTCAGGGAGGAAGAAAAAGATGGGTATAGCCCACACGGTTGTAATCACTCCGAGGATGATATACATCCATCGCCATGGGTGGATATGGTCGTCAATGTGGCCAATACCAAAGGCTAGAAGACTAGAAACCAGGCCACCGATAGAGTTACCCGCGAACCAAATGCCGACACGAATGGGCATTTCATCGCGCGTATACCAGGTAGAAGTCAAGAACATGAAGGCCGGAGTGATAGTAGCCTCGGCTACACCCAGTAGGAAACGCACAGCCATAAGGCCACCAAAGTTGTGACATGCTGCCGTTAGAGCAACGACCACACCCCAAAAGAAGGTGTTAACTGTGAGGTATTTGGCTGTTGGCAGTCGAGCGATGAGAATGGTTGTGGGATACTCCCAAATCAAGTATCCAAAGTAGAAGATGCTGGAGACCCAACTGTACTGCTGGCCTTCAAGGTGCTACGACACCTCAGTTAGCAGTTTTCCTCGTTATAATAATAAAGCTCAACTCACGTTATCATCACGAAGGCCAAATACCGCAGCGCTAGACAGAATCGTCTTGTCCATAAAGTTGAGCATGTACGTGACGAATAGCAGCGGGATAATGACTCGGTCAATCTTCTTGACTACCCGTCGAGCCAAAGTAGCTTCCGGGGCGATGCCCATTTCCTCGTTCGCATTCATCGTGTTCTGATGCAGAATTACGAATATTGTCTGGGAACACTCTCGTGTGGATTGTCAGATCCTAAAAATGAGCGAGTCGGCGTCAACGAGTGCCTGATGATTGATCATCGGCCTTTAGTTTTATTGCCGACCTTATCTTGACCCTTGCCTGACCTACCTGACCTTTAGGCCAATGCCATGAGCCCGAGGTCGGCCTAGTACTACGTTGCAGCGATCGGCAGACTGCAGTGCGGGGTATGAAGCCTATTGCAGATAAGAACCTCAAGATAGACAAGATAGGCAAACCAAATTCATGGCTCATTTCTGGGGCCGGAGATCGGAGAAGTCCACTTTTTGACGCCGATCGGTTGCAAAATCGTGTAAAAAGAAGATACGCATCATTTCTACCAAGAGTAAACGATAAGCCCAACTTCAAATTATCAACATGAATGGCCTCGCTGTATCGCCATTCGTTGCAGCCTTGCCCAAGGTTGAGCTTCACATCCACATCGAAGGCACCCTTCAACCAGCCCTGCGATGGCGGCTTGCCCAGCGAAACAACATCCCACTAAAATGGAGGGATCAGGAATACAAGACCTACGAGGAACTTGTTGAGTCGTACAAAGTCACTTACAACCACCGTCCCGAGATGGGCGGCCGCAAAGATGTGCCTACTTTTCTGGAGGCTTACTTTGCTGGGTGCGAGGTACTCTTGAGAGAACAAGACTTTTACGACCTGGCTATGGACTATCTCAAGAGATGCAAGAGCATGAATGTTCGCTACGTGGAGCCTTTTTTTGACATTCAGGCTCATACTCGACGAGGTGTTAACGCCGAAGATGTCCTCAATGGCTACTTGCACGCTCAAAAGGATGGTGCACTCAAGTACGGCGTGAAGTCTAGCTGGATCTTCTGCTTCATTCGCGACGAGCCAGTTCAAGATGGCGAAGCGGCATATCAAATCGCTCTACCATGGGCTAAGAGTGGTCACGGGCTCTTTCACGCTGTTGGTCTTGCAAGTAATGCGTACGAGCGTCCACCGATTCTATTCAAAGAGGCTTTCAAACGAGCGCAAGCAGATGGACTACATATCACCACGCATTGCGACTTCGGACAAAAGGACACCCACGAGCATATTCGTCAGGCGATATTCGAGATCGGGGTAGAGCGCATTGACCATGGACTTGATGCTCTTGATAAAGATGAACTCATCGACGGGTTAATAGAAAAGGGTGTCGGTCTAACTCTTTGTCCGCACGCCTACCACCGGAGGACAGCGACGGATGTTCTTTTCCCCAAGTTGCGGCAGTTACTGAACAAGGGTGTTAAGTTTTGTATTAACAGTGACGATCCTGTATATATGCATGATGTATGGATCGATGGTAATATGGAGAAGGCATATCACTATGGTGGACTGTCAGAGACGGAGATGATACAGCTGGCTAGAAATGCAGTGGACATGTGTTGGGCTGATGAGGATGTTAAAAGGCGTCTGTATACAGAATTAGATACCTTTGGCAAGACCAAACCCTCCTGAATTCTAAAAAGGACAACCGTTAAAATAAATATCGTCATAATCCCCAAATTATGTTTTTGAGATGAGTTGCTGCTCCTATTCATATTCCCAGAATGACGCTGCCAACTCGCTCGGTTGAGCCAAGTTGGTGAGGTAGCTTGTATTAGGTATGACATAATAAGCTCTGAAAGATCGATTAGATTGCCCCTTGAACATTTGAAATCTATATGTGAGTCATTCCAGAAATCAATAAAGATAATCATGATAAAGCCCATAACATAATCAGATGATACTTATACATCACAGCATGATGAAGATAGTATCCTGGATTTGGAGAAGTCCGGACCATTCATAGCGATCGTAGTGACGTCTACCAGTAAATGAATAACGGTTTCGGCGTAGTTGCGTGTCTTGTCACCACTTCTCCAGATATGGAGGTAAACGTTCTCGTTATCAGCCCACTGGGTAGTGAATAACATACCATAGTTTCATTACTATACTGCTCCCTCGTAAACATCAAGTCAGCAACAAATGGCCAACTATGTTTTCTACAACCTAACCTAGCATGAGTCAGGCGCCCCACTCTTCTTCAAGCAATGGATGGTCGAGATTTTCTTGGTGCCTTGCTTGACGCTGCATGCTCTCGAGAACGATTTGCTTAACATTAGACTCACGCACCGTTGTCCTGAAGAACAAGGAGTACACCGCTGTAAACTCCCAAGCACGAAGTCTCTTCCACATGAGATGCATAGGAGTTGGTCCCAAAGGAACAAAATTGGGAAACGCGTAGTGAAAAAAGAAAACTTGATGATCTTTGGTATGGTGGGAGCGAACGAGGCCGGACTGTTATTCCTGTCAGCGTGTAACCCTGGAGATAGCCGTTTTGATGGGGAACATACTTGAGAAATACCAATAGTATCACCAGTAAACTAAAGCTTGGAATTAGCTATTATTGCTTCTAGAACCCTACTTCGATACTAAACAAACTCACAATATTATTGTTCCAGTGAAGTACTGAGCTTCCTAGAAAGTGGCCTCCAAGCTTGACGATATTTACGCCAGGGAGGATATTCTAGGTCTCGCCTTGGAAGAACACTCGTCGATTCTCAGTATCTTCACGGTTCAACCACTCCTGGTCTTCATGCGCAAGGTATACAGGACAATCGAATTCTCGAGCCCACTCCAAATGCGTGCTGTAAAAATGAGGATGGGAAATCGCAATGGCAGCTAGACCACCAAGACTTTTGATGAAGTCAATAGTCTCTTGGTCTAGAAGACTGATACAGTCCCAAAGAATATTAACAGACTCGGTCTGAATGAATACCGCGCGTTGTCCGATGGCGATCTGAGGGGTAGAGAAGATTGATCAAATTCAACCATCATTCTCGTCCTGTTTGAACTCGTTTTTGTGACCAGTTTGAAGCTCCTCGAGGGGACTATGGCTACTAAACGAGATGGCACCAGCGTTCTCAGCCGATGCAATATATTATGGTCTAGACTGACAAGACTCCTAACCCCGGAGAATTCAAGCCCGTCAATTGGTTCCGATACGACCGTTGGTCAGATCAAGAGCACTATTGAATTATTGCAGGTACCCGCGCCTTAGGGCGGAAGATGGCAGCCTGAAATAAGTAAGCTATTGAATTCTAGTGCTGAATAATATTCCGGTCAGCCACCCGAACCTTGAACTGTTTTTCAGAACGTTAGCAAAGCAGTGGCTTCGGGATTTAAAAGCCTCATCTTTTAGAGCCCCTGATTAAGAGTTACGCCAATCAATAGAATTCAATATGTTCATTGTGCAGCTTTTACTTCTTTGCTTAAGAATGCTTGGCGTCTGCGAGATCAGGTTGTGTTGCTAAAATGCACTAAATTTAGGCATGGACCATATAGGTCTAACTCACTAGATCCACAGGGAATATCACCAAAAAGTACAGGATCTGCGTGAATGAGCAGTAGACCTTCCTCGCTAACCCAGTATCGGTAAAATGCATCGCTGTATCCGAGATGACTTACATCTCTGCTACAGTAGTTCCTTGGTAATATTGAGCTGAAAAAATACTCTTTTGAGCACATGCGTTGATGCTAGTGAGGCAAGGATTACAGGTAGCAGCTAAAGAACCTTGTCTGTACATGAAGCTATCCCTATCACAAGGTCTGGTCCAGAGACTATTGATGTGGTGAAACAACGCTAGTTTTCTTTCCCCTCACTGTGGCTAAGCTGAGTCGTCGGCCCAATTTTGATTATGGTCCAGATTGGATATTTTTAATCGCTTGGGTAGGGTACATATTGCGAGTTGCCTGTAGTTTATATAAATCTTTCTATTCTCCTCTTTTCTTCCCCTAATCCAATCCATATCAAGCATCTTTCACGCTCGATACCTTGGCGCATCAAAGATGAAGTACACCCTAGTTTTGTATGCTCTAGCGAGCATTGCCGCTGCACAGAAAGCCCCTGCCACTGTGGAGTCGTGCAGCACTGCTCTTGGACCATCTTCAGTCAAAAATGTCAAGAGAACAACTGAAACTATCAGCACCCAGTTAACAGCTTACAAAAGGTTTTGCACCCGAGTTTACAAGACCATTATACCTAAGGCTAAGACCACTACTCTCACCTCAATCTCAACCACGACGTCCTTGACTACACTCCCTCAGGATACGGAAACTATCTCAGTAACAGTGACTCGTAAGCAGCCCTTGATCTCGACGCCCTGTGTATTGCTGACATCCTGCATTGACCTCCACAAGCGTCGTGCCTACAATAACTACCACGACATCCACCGCATATACCACCACGGTCACCACTCAAACACCAACCTCGACCATTCCCACGCCCGCAGGCTTTACTCCTGTGGCTTCCGACGCCAGCTTCGTGCCCAGAAGACGCGATGCTCCCGGTCGCCTCTCCCTCGCCGAGCGCGACACCGTTAGCAAGGATATCCCCAAGCAGAGGAAACTCGTCAACAAGAAGGCTATATGCTACCCTCAGCTTTTCCCACAATCGGTCAAATGTCGTAAGACTGTCAAGACCGTGACTACGAAGACCATCCACGCCAAGTGCTCACCCAACCCAACACGAACAACCTATCTTCCTCGTCGCACATCAACCAGATATACCACTGTGACTACAACAATTACAAGTGCCGTGGGCCAGGATGCTGTGACTATCTTCGTTACTGCCATCGACGATGTCACCGAGATTTCTACATCGACCTCAACACAGACAGACACCACCACTAGCACTGGTAAGACGCCGATCCTCCCTCCTCCCTTTAACCACATGAGCTAATCAATGACTTTAGAAACCCAAACCTCGATCGCCCCCAGCGCTACGTTTTATGCCGCTTGCGACAGTAACAACGTTGTTGGCGCAGCCAATGGGAACAAGGGTATTGACCGGATCCAATACAACAGCGGTCAAACCCGAAATCAAGTTTCACGAAACTCTGCCAGGACAGCTTACGACTGCTGTGTTGCATGCCAAACGACTGCAAACTGCGTCTTTACTGATTTTTCGTTTTCTGACTGTGAGCTTATCATCGCTACGTCTTGTGATCCTTCCAATTCTTTCGGAACCAGTTACTTGACCAGTGGCCTATTCGGAGCCGGTCAAGCCTTCTTTGTTAGCAACGGTGCTTGTGGTCGTGTTCCTAATGGTGGTTCGTTTTGAGGGGAGTACTACGATTCTTACCTTGGAAGCCGTCTAAATTAGATAGATACAAGACGGATTTATGTCTACTTCTTCAGCTACTTGCCTAACCCTCAGATAATTCCTTCTTCCCCCACAGTGGAAGTATGCGTCGACCATCTTTGGTTCCTTCATCATTTCCTCACCGGGGCATACCTCCTACATCCCTATAGGCCCTCGGCCATGTAGCAAGTAATTCTATGCTATTTGATGACACCCCTGAAGAACACGTAGATGAATAGATGGGTAGATGAAATGGAAATGGTAAAGAAACGCAGGCACGAAATAGCGAAAGCGGGGTTGGAGCCGTAGGCGCCTTTGCGCCGCGTCTAGGACTCAGCTCGTTCCTCAGCGGCATTGGCGGAACCTGGAGGGGGCCGGTCTTCTGTAACACAGAGACACAGGTTCTTGGGCATAGACATGATAGTGGTGACTGATTTTCCTTATTCGAGCTTAACTACAAGAAGAAAACAACGTTGTCTTCCATGCCTTTTATCCCCCAGCAACGAGACCTATGACTGACGTCAAATTCTTATGCTTTCACGGTCCCGGCTTCTAAACATCTCCGAACCAGTGCGTTTCGGTCCTCGCACTTCGGTATTCCGGCCTTGAGTTTGACCTATGACCAGTATTTAGCGGGGCATAAACACCACCAGACCGGAGATGTGGGGTCGGTGATCGAAGTAAAAACGTCTTCATCATTGGTTTATAAGCACTACTATAAGAGTCTGTCATTTGATTGAGTTTCTCTGTCAGGCTTATCTTTACTAAGTACTTCTTAAAGTTGGCTGTCATATTGAAATTAGTGGTTCGATTGACTGCGTCTTGGGTATAATCCAGAATACTTTCTTCGTATGAAAGGTTGACCTCGAACTGGGAGGTACGTAGGTGGACCTTCAGCGTATGCGAACAGTAATACCAGTACTTAATGGTTACTTCGGACACATCAGCTTGTCGAGGACGATGAAGTCCAGGCAGTGATGCTTAAGATCAACAAAATATGTAGAAACACGCTAGTTTTGCGGACCGACCATCGATCCTGAAATTAAAGTTATTCTACTCTATAACGAACAATGGAATGATCTATACGTACCTAGTCTACAGCAAACGAACACCTTAGACTGGCGGTAGGACCAGGCGAAAAAAAAGTGTGTTACAGATACAGACAGTATTAAATCTTTCTGTCCTATATAGCGAGCTTTACTTACGCAGTGCACAGCGCGATGTCTTGAGACGGGGGTCGAATCAAAGATGGCGTCATGGCTGACCTTGAGAGCGAAGTGCGGAATGATGCCGATTCGAGAAATGGGGCAGGATAGCGATCATACCGGGAACCATAACCGACACCCGAACCGTACTTTCGGGGTTAACCATTCAGGGACCAAAACGACTGATTACCAAGCACGTGATGCAAAGAACAGCGATATGTTACCGTACAATTATCTCTGCAGTCGTATCGATCTTGTGATTGATGGCTTAAATGCAGCCGGATGAGGTGGGCAACGAGGCAGGGGAGAATGGGCTGGCATATGCAATGCAACCGCCCCTCGTTGACGCAAAGTTGTAGCGGGACCCTGACCAAAAGGCCAACAAAAGTCGAGATCAGCCTACAAGAGAGTCTTTCCCGTAATGAGTTAAAAAAAACACCGTATGCCAAGCATACTCTTTGTTGTTGCTCATGAACCCACGCCGTACGATGATCCCTGAAACGGATTAGGCAGGACGTTAACAGTAGCAACTGTGGCTAGCTAGAAACTGTCTGCATGATGGCGACTAAAAGAGGAACCATTCCCGAACTGCAGTGTGAGGCCCATATGTGCTCTTACTTTTGGAGTCAGTTTTGGCTGTAGACCCAGCTAAAGTTTGTGCTCGAGCTTCTGGCGGTGAAAGTAAACCTTTGTTCGATGGACGGTATTACTCTGAACAGCGTCAAGTGTAACTGAGGTGGGAATAAGCCATTGCAATCCTTAATTAGAGCGTTCTTATTACATCAAGTTTCAGAGGGTTCAGTGCTTAAAAGCATGCTTGTTTTTAAGGCCCCAGGTTAGCCAACCTTTATCTTTAACCGTAATTGTGCGGAACAATACTTCCCACCAGTAGGAACCAATATTAGCCCTGAGAAGATCGTTTCCTGCAGATCTGGGCGTAATTGTAACGATGGCATTGGTGCTAATTGTTGATCCCGACCAGGGTTCCCCGCATACGCCCCGGATATAAGCTGTAGCTCTGTGCATCACCAGCTAGCCAAGCTCTAGGGAGCTCTGATGCAAGACGTGACGAGAGAAATTTCTCACGAATACATATAGCTTGGACGTGATCGCCCATTTGAGCCATTGCATACTCAATTCCTCACTTTAATTCTTGTTTCTGTCCCTCGGACACAGCCGGCGAGATGAAGTTATCATTGGCTCTTGTTTGTTACGTCTTCGCGACTTTGTCCTTCGCTTTCCCCTCGGACTACCTTAAGCTTGCAACTTGGGGTATCGAGGGTTATGCGAAGGACAACCCCATTGGCATCACTACTGGTGGCAAAGGCGGCAAGACCGTCGTCGTGTCAACCGCTGAACAGCTCGTCGCTGCCGTCAATGGCACCAAGCCCAAGATCGTGCGATTGAAGGGAAAGATCACACTGCCCTCGCGTCTCAAGGTTGGCTCCAACACCTCGCTCATTGGTGTTGGGTTGTCAGCTCACATCACCGGCGCTGGTGTAGATGTTTTCAACGGCACCAATGTTATCATTCAGAACCTGAAGATCAGCCACATCCTTGACAACGACTGCATTACCATCCGAAATAGTACTCGTGTCTGGGTTGATCACAATGAGTTCACTTCTGATATCAACCAGGGCCCTGACCACTATGTAAGCCTTGTCCAATGCAATCCGATAGAAAGCATCGCTAATTGAAATTATTAGGACGGCCAAGTTGATATCATCCGCGCTTCCGACTGGATCACTGTTTCATGGAACTACTTCCATGACCACTGGAAGTCCTCCCTCGTCGGTAACGACGCAAAATTCCGAGACCTCGACTATGGTCACCTGCACGTCACATACCACCACAACTACTGGAGGAACATGGGTACTCGAGGTCCTGCTGGTCGCTTTGGTCACCAGCACATCTACAACAATCTCTACGAGGACTTCCTCTACCAGGCTATCCACAGTCGATCCGATAACCAGGTGAATTCTACAGTGAAACCACTATATACCATCAGGGCTAACAAGTGCAGGTTCTCGTCGAGGGCAACGTCTTCCGAGGCAACACAAGCGAGGCTCTTAGCACCTATGGTCTTGTCATTCCCATGGATTCACCCAACACCTGCCCATGCGGTGACGAGGAACTCGATGGCTACGCCAATCTTGGCGCTAGTACGTTCCCCCCCTTCAAACACTAATGCTCATGAAGCTAACCTCAAAACAGAGAACGATTGGGGTCGTGCTGGAGTCAACATCACCCAAAAGGGAAACTTTTACAAGGCTGATTACCGCTATAAGTTAACTCCCCTCAAGCTTGTACCGGCTGTTGCCAAGCTTGGTGCAGGTATCGGTAGAATCCTATGAGGACAGTCTCTTTATGGAGGGTCACGAGGATCCACCTCCAAGTACTTGAAAAAGACATTTAAATCCCTACACGAAGCTTGGCAATAGTATTTATTGTTGTACAACTCGAACACCAAGTTTGGACAACCACAGCTTGGATAATACAAATCTCTTCAAAGTAATCACTTAAAAACTCTCTATATTTGGCATGAATTTCATACTTTTGAATCAGTTCTATCTGCACCACTGTATTCTCGACCCAATCATCAGCTTGAGTAACAAACCCATGAGTTTGATAATCTTTCCACTGTGATAATTGGTATCATGAATAGATTGTCGTCGTATTCTTTCAGGTTATATTCATCGGAAGTCCACAGAGTGATTTTGATAATAAAAGGTGGTGATCTTTTAGAGTAACGGGAAGTAGTAAGCCTGTTGGTTTGAGGAATACGCCACTTGACCCGCGGTGGAAGGGCCGATATGAGAACACCCTGCGTCAAGGATGAATGAATGAGGTTCAATCCCCAGGCACTGATTCCTCAGACTGGAGAGAATACCACTAGTCTACAGCACCGCTATGAGCTGCCCAGGAATAGCTAGGTGCATTCTTAGCCCCATTCAGTTTCTGGTCTATGGGATCAAACTGCGGTCTGTACTAGGTAATGTCAGCCAGCAGCGTATCTCTCCAGAGACCTGCGAAATGTTGCTGCCCGGTCCTGCCTCTTATAGCCTCCGCTAAGCTGGATAAAGGAGGCAGTTTATCTTTGACAATAGATATTTGTAGCGGGGCGTGTTGCGTGACCGCTTGACGCCAAAAAGCCTCTGGAGTGGTTGTCGAGTCTTCGGTAGGTTGCTGCGTACGTGATCGGAAGGACTGACTTCTGGACGGCAAAAGCTTCTGAAAACCCACACTCGCACGTTCGAAAAAACCAACACTCCCAAATTAACTCATGTCGACCGAGGTAAAGTACACGTAGCAAGGCGTTCTTGATATGTTTATGCTCGCCTCATTAGGATAAAGACAGAGGAGATGCCATTCTCGTCTTTATCGTCGCCAGAGAAATGATCTATCTAGACGAGGAATATGGGCCTAACCCTTTTACCAAAACGTGGAGGAGAAGAATCTTTGAGTAGCGATGCAATGTGATGCACACAAGTACATCCTCGGCTGGGCATCCGCACGCGAATGGACCATTCGACCTAGCTTAAAATGGCTCAACTGCCTATGTGAGCTCTTGACACACTCCTCCGTAGATGGTACAGAGTTGTACTTGGTAGAACTCCCCTGTGTTAGCATACTCTGCCTCCAGTCAAGCGAAATTCCATACGCACGTCCAATGCAGAGAACTGAATCCTCGGCCCGAAGACTGCTGACAATCTGCATCTCCACTGACGGCATTACAGTGGGGTCCTCGAGCTGGTACAGCTCATGAACACAAGAATGGCTGGGTGCTCAATTATGTTAAAGAAGGCTGTGCGGCAGTTTAAACTCATGCTTGGTTGGAGTCGAGGAAATAATAAGATAAAGCCTTTAGGTCAAGCTTCGAGGTAGCGTCTACAGCTTCTTTAATTGTTGGCACAAGTATTTTAATGCAACTACTCTTTATAACTAAATCAAAATCTTTGCAGAATGAATAACATTTAAATAAAAACTCAAGCTGGTCCCACTCTTCTCAATGCTCGCACTTCCTTGGCTGCGTCTTTCTTTTTAGTTTCATGCGTTGGGTCCTTAACCTCTGTTTCCAGCTGCTTGTGCTGTTGCTCAAGCTGGACCCTCTCAGCATGTTGCTCGAATCTTTTCTCTATCTTCTCTGCAATTTCCATGGCAGTCTGCTTATCCCCTACAAGATCACTAATGGCCTGGTCGCGTTTCGCTTCCCATTCAGTCTTCTTAGCAGCCGCATCAAGTGCGTGGTCTCCCTCAATCTCGACCCTAATGTCATTGAGCTTCTTAAACACGTCTTTGCCAAGGGTTTCAGCTTCTTTCCAAAGTTTAATCTCAGAACTCTTTGCGCTCTGGGTCCTGGTTTCGAGCGCAGGGACATCGCGGTGCTCCATCACCGCGTGCTCGATGATGGGCCCCATCATGCCGGAATACCTGTCCGCCACAGCATCATACTCACAGCTTTTTCTGAATGCTTCTTTCATAGCGTTGGCAATATCGGCCGCGTCCACGTTCTTGAGAGCCGCTGTCGAGGCAATACTTCCACCCAAGCTGTTGACGTATTGCTCGATCTTCAAGTTCGTTCTCGTCGTAATCTTATCTTGGATCTCCTTTCGAACTGACTCTTGCTTGAATTCGGACTCCTGGAGTCCCTCGTTTCCGCTATATTCTTCCTTCATAATCTCCCCCACCTCTCTAGCCACATCATTGACGAGCATATCCCTTCTAGCAGCCTCAGCTGGGTCCCGAAACACATGGTCGACGGCATCACGCACTTCCTCTTGTCGACTCCTTTCGAGCTCTTGTTCGGCCGCCTCACTTTCCTGCTGATCTCTGTCCCGCGCCCTATCCAATTCGGCTTGAAGCTGCTGCGCCCTGGCCTTCTGCACGTGGTAGTAGGCATAAATACCAGCTGCCACGCAGATCACGCCGAGGCTTGTGCCAACGATTTCCCATATCCAAGCTGGGTCATCAGAGGAAGGTTCAACCCACTCCCCATCGAAGGGGTCGCCTCTGGGATCAACGGCATTTTTTGCATGTCGGAAACCTTTGAAACTGTTCTGTTTGTGATTTTCTGAAGCTCCAAAGAACTGAAGACTGAACCATTCGCTTTTTTTATCGCCCCAGGTTACCCAATATGTAGAAATATCCGGGGTAATGACAGTCTCGGCCGTAGCCTTGGCGCTGTTCTCGAAGGAGACGCCCCATCTGATGTTGCCCGTGCGATCAACCGTGATCCTAGACATACCCGGCGGGTAGTTGAGGCTAGTAATCTTGTACATGCCAGCAAAGACGCTCCATGGAAAGTCAGCAATCCTTTCGTCTTTTTTGTCGGTTAGATCGCTTGGGCTTGGAGGCTGGATCTTGGTCACGTCATCAGGCCTCGCGTTCAACAGCTTTTCCACCGTCTCGATAGAGAGTTTCTCGTAGCCGAACTGCTTCAGCACACGCGACCTCTCATCGTCTCGTGCCTTGGGGTCCTTTGTGGCCTGGGCCGCGAGCCATGCTTTCAAGAGCGGCGAGGGTTTCTTCTGCAACTCTTCCATGAACTTGTTCACAAGGGCCGCGTTGGCCTTTCTCTCGTCGTCAGAAGACATGTTGCAGTTGGAATGAGAGAGATGTCAGAATTCGAGTTGAGACTTGTCTCACGAAAATAAAGTTCAGTAGGGAAAAAAAGTATCAAGGGATTGATCTTGGCCTAGCAGGATGGTACTCTTTACTTTGGGCGACTGCAAAATGCTGATAGAGTCGCTTCTTATACATGCAGTCTACCCACATGCTGCCTGCGCCTCCGGTCCTGGCGATTACCTCGCCTCGGACTATTGCATCAATAGACCAAGCACAAGATTAGAAAAGAAAGTAAAATTGGCTCGTGTATGCCTGCTCCGTTCCGCCTTGCACGGCATGGTTCCGTAGATTTTCAGCTCGCGGTTGCTGGCTGTTGTCTCAGGCCATACATAGGCCTGGACCAGACTAGACCAAACTAGACCAGGTTGTGAAGGTTCTCCCGGCCTACGCCGGACAGTCCCCCCTGCGGTACCGTGGGGGTAAATAGTGCCCCTAGCCTCTGAAGGGTTGCCACGCCATTCACGCACTGCCGCAAAAGCTACTGAGCCGAGGCGGTATCCCCACAGCGGGTGGTCCCTAAAGCTAATGCCGGGACAATAGTTTCCTGCGGGCAAGCATTTATTGTCTTTATTTCCCCGCTCTGAACCCTGCCGCATACGAGCATGCACCCTTTCCATAAATCTAGAATCATCGAGCTGCCAGGATAGCGGGCAGGTGCCATGAGGGATATTGTTGTTATCCGGCACTAAACACACGTATCCTTGAACGGCTGGCCGACCCAGATGGTAATGGAACCAAGACTATGCAAGCAACTCTGCCCTCAATCTCTTGCACTCATATGAGTGAAACAAAGAGCATCGTGTCTCTGGCCTTGTGTTTGGAACTAGCACACTCACTTCACTGTTTCTTCAATCACTCACCATAACTCTGCAAGAATGCCAGACCCAGACATGCCAACGCCCATTGATACGGAAGCTCCTGCTGAGTGGAGGGACCCGTTACCAAACGACCGCTTCTCCTACTTTCACACTGAGACCACCACGTTAATTCTCAAAACTCTTGATGAACATATCCTCAACTCATCTAATACATTCTCTACCAACAAACTACACATTTACGCCGAGACTATCCGAATCACCGAGGATGTCACCTTCCCAGGTAAAGAGTTAGGTCTTTTCTGCCACAAGCTTGAGATCGACCCCAAAAATACATCTATCGCAATTTCTGTCTCGGGTACTGCTGGTATTAATGGCATATCCGGTGCCCCTATGGGCGACCAAAATCACGGGCACAACGGCGGCAAGATTATTCTCAGTGTAGAAGAATGGAATGACGCCCATACGCCGACTCTGGAGAAAACCGGACTCTTTCTCAGGGCGATCGGAGGAGATGGCGGCCAAGGAGCCATGACGCTGGCTGAAGGCAACACCATCGGCGGCAACGGAGGCAATGGCGGTAATGGAGGTATGGCTCGCCACAAAAACAGGTCATTATTTGTGTTTCCTCTTTGCTCACACTTCATCACAGGAACAATCAATGTCTACTTTGGTCATCCTCTCACAGATTCAATCAGTCAAGTGAAGACCATGGTTGCCGACCCGACTCTTCAATGGTCCGCAAAAGCCCGCTTCCTGAAAGCGTATGATTTCAAAGACAAGACCATAAATGAGAACCTGAATACTCGGATCGATCAGAGTACTGCTCTAGCGACCAAGATCGGAGACATCAAAGTCATGGTCATGTATCAATCGCTAGGAAAGACTCCAACCGCTGATGCCAGCAGCAACAAGGACAGACTGTTGAAGGCCGTCAAGTTGTTCGAGGGAAGTAAGCAGGAGCCGAAGTTAACTGATGCCACTCTTGCTACCATTGACGGTTGCTATGGTGCGATCGACAACATTCGTCAGCTTCCAGTCGAAAATGTGACGCCGGAACAGTGGAAGGCTTTCACCGAGAGCGCTGGAGCCCTATCGGCTATTCTCGAGGCCGCAGTCGGGCAGCCTTGGAATGATGGCGAGTCACCGGTGGGTGTCGCGCTGAGCCAGGGCCTCACATATCTCAGCTCCAAAATTTCAGAGATCAGTGACAACATGCTTCTCCTATACTCCTGCGCCAAAGGTAAGTCATATTAAACTACGGCAATATTGATCGAACTACAATTCTTACTTGACTTTCTAGGCCAAGCTGGTATGGGCGGCAGTGGTGCGACTTCGAGCGCTCAGCGTGGGGAGGATGGCAAGCCTGGAGTAAATGGAGACTTCAACGTCAGGGCACTCGGATTCAATGGAACGGATGATTACTTGACCATCCCCGACGCTATTGTCCACCCTGATCAGTGCCAGATGTTACTCAACCTGGCGGATCTCCAGTATTTTACGGCGAGTGGAGGAGTCTATCTCAAAACTATCAAGGGGACCACGCCATCCGATTGGGAGGAGGGAAAGCTCCAGCCCCCCGAGGCCTTCAAGGAGCCCAGGTCAACCTACGAGAAAATCAAAAAGCGGCTAGTCTTTGTGACATCTCTGCTTCAGCAGGTGAAGAATGTTGGCGATGTTTCCAAGCTGGACGAGACGAGCCTGATCAAATTTGCTTTGTACCTCTCTTACGGCAAAATGGCGCAAGAAAAGCTATCTATGGACCCGCTCTCTCAGTTTTACCAGTTGCAAATGCACGCTGCCCAGCGCATAGACTGGATCAACACCGGAAAGGACTTCATGGGACACTATGGTCGCTGGGTGCCACGGCTCAACTACAACTACTACAGCAGTCAGCTCGCGAAATACATTGTCGACGCTGTGGACTTCGCCAAGGAGTGGGAGAACGCGTACACTGAGCGGATACCCCAGGCTCAATCTCTAGAAACGGCACAGAAGAAGAACGAAATGATGCTCACCGGTCTGAAGATGCGCATCGATCTCTTGACTGCGCAGCCCAACGGCGACCTCCCTGCCACGGCGAGCCAAATCAAGGTGTTTACACCGCTGCTCAAGAAGAAGCGCCTGGACCTGACTGCGTCTCTTGAGAATGCACGGAAAGAGGTGACTATGACAGTCAACTTTGACTTCCGAAACGTTCTCGACGCCCTTGCCATGGTCGCCTTCGCGCCCTGCCCGTTCAACATAGGCGTTCAGACAGGCAACGTCTTATACGAGGCGGCCACGACCGTGACAGGGGCCGATGGCCAGCAGGTCGAGAAGCGTTACGTGGTGCAGCAGTTCGGCCGTGCAGGAACCACATTGTCTGATCTCGAAGAGGGGTTCAAGAATCGCTCAGACGGATCCCTGGAAGTCGACGACCCAGGCGCAATGAAACTTCTGTCATCAAAGGCGGACCTCGATAAGCTCATTGAGAACTTCAAAAAGCAACTTGGCGACCAGCTATACGCCAAGATCAAATTCCAGCTACAGGAGTATGTCGCGCTGATCACGATGCGGAACAACGCCGTCATGTCATATAATAATTCGGTCCAGCTACTGGCCAAGGCGTATGCGGACCAGCAGTACTATGCCAAACGGGCTGAGAAGACAGGCCAAGCAATACTGTCGATGGACCCCCGCGCCCCATATATCCGGCTCTGGCTTACAAAGTGCCGACAGGACCTTCGTACCAACATACTCATGGCGTTGTACCGAGGCGAGCGCGCGCTGCAATTCTGGGGCCTCGGCGACGACCTCGCGCCCATACCGGCGGCTGAGGATTTCTCCGACATTCAGCTCCTCCAGCAGCGTGATCGGGACTTTGCCAAAATGTTTGAGGACGTACTTCAGGAGCAGGCCAAGAATCCCGGATCTATCTTCCCGAACCCCGACCATCCAGAAGTGGGTGGCCGGTGCTTCTACCTGTCCAAAGACTTGTGCAAGCATTTTGTGGAGAACCCAACCATGGAGAGACAAGAACCCATGAATGAAGGTGATACGCCGGTTGCCTACAAGAAACATCAGATATTCTTCTCTATACCAGCCGCACGCAGGAACACGAGCAAGACGGAAAGCGACTTCAGCAATCGGGGTGATGTCCGCGTGGACTCAGTGCGTATTTGGCTGTTTGGAGCAACAGTAGAGCCAGACGAGCACTCAGGTAAGCGCGAGCTGACAGTACTGCTGGAACACTGTGGCAACGATAGCATTGTGCGACCGCGCGACGACAAGGTGTTTGAGTTCGTGCATGACGCGGTTCTGCTGACCTTCAACTACGACCCTTCTGAAGTGACTTCGTTTGCTCACACAGCCCAAGCTAAGAGTGCCGATGCTCAAAGGCTGCCCTCGTTCCGCTCCATCAGGCAGATTCAAGGAAAGGAGGTTGAGACAGCTGCCGCACCGTTTGGGCCGTTCGCCGACTGGCGGCTGACGGTTTCCGAGCAAAACAATCTAGGCCTCAAGTTCTCCCCCGACTTATCCATTTGCGTGGAGTTTTGGGGTGAAAGCCGTCCATTTCCGGCATAAAGGAGATGCATTTATCTAAAGACAATGTTACGAGCAATGGCAAGAGTATAAATACTGTGGAAACTATAAGTAGAATCAATACTATTTGACTGGAAAGACGAAGCATCTCACTTGTACCATGAGCCAATCTTTTGTATCAGTACTTCTTGCAACACCACCACCAATGATTATGTCATGACGGTGCCCCTAGGCTAATTGTCGGTTTCGTGCTCTTAGAGATCAAGCCTGATTAACTTTATGATAAACGCAATTCGAAAGTACAACATCTACGGTAACCGAGGCTCATGCGCCAACACGTGTCATATACTGTCGCCCGTAGGTAAGGGTGGAAGCTCCGCTTGAATACCCCGGCAAGAAATTGGATGCAGCGGTATTAACTTGCAGAGAACTATTGGCAATATTTGCGCTTGGGCTTGGGGGCTGAAGTACCCTTGTCCATTAAGCAGATTAACGGGGGACGGGCCGACCCAGCTGAGGGCAGGGATCGTAATTCTGGACCTTCCACTAGTTTTGATGCTGCATGACTGCTGCTAGTCTCCCTGCAATCATGGACAGTTGGTGGCAAAGCATGGACGGAAATGCCCGAATAGATTGAGGAAGTTCGGCAATCAACAAGCTGATATAATTCTGTCATGTGCTTTCTTTCCAGTGACACAATCAACCACGAAAATCCAGAATCATGTCAACAATCACATACAGCGAGCTTCCGACTGCAGACCTCGTCAACCGGATGACGAAATTGGATTCACTGGAGAACTGGGGAATTTTGATATCGTATCGTCTGTCCGCTCTAAACACACTTTTAGCTGAACGTCACGCAAGCTTGCAGGCGGAGCAGAAAACAGCTGTCCCACCATTTACTGAAAAAGTTCAAGGTTCGATCCAAATCATCCCAATATCGTGAAGAACGAGACAAAGACAGAGTCAAATGCCAACAGACACTAACGTGATAAGGCAGATGGCGGTAAGACTGGCGATGTCACCTATAACATTCAGTTGGGCACACCGACGATGAAGTTCATGTCGGCAAAGGGAGCTGTTGAACTGAAGTTTCCGATTTCTGGCACGTACCAGGAAGGCTCAGATGCTGCTCAGACCATCGCTGATGGAACCATTGCCCATGCGCAGGCTCTTCTAACTACATTGGCCGGAAAGGCCAGTGACCAAGCCAAGTCTAAGACCGATGTCGGCACGGTTTGTGTCCTCGAACAAGGAGACAACTATACATGCGACACCGTCATCGACCTTTCCGAGCCTCTCGTGCGCGTTGAAGATAAAGATGGCAACCAAGTGCCTGTTCTTAATCACATGTCGCGTGGAATTACTCAGCACTTCCGCTCAGTTGGGATTGAGTATCGCCTCGCCACCCTGAACACGGCACCGGCTGGCTCAAGTGACTCTACTGTCCTCAAGCCAAGCAAGTTTCTTATCACCACTTTTGGTGGAGACGCCGCACAAGTCGAGGAGACATTACTGATGTGGGTTGAAGTCCAAGGATCAACACATGGTGGCAGGGAACCATCAGTTGAGAATCCGTTGGTCTTTGCGAACCGTGTGGAGGAACCGAATGTCTCGGTGTGTCCGATCCCCAAAGACTATTCCACAAGCGTTATCATTTCTCGTGATGTGCTTGCTTCTCTTTTCATAAAGGTACCGTCTCATACATAGTAGAGCTATAGTCTATGGCCATAACTAAACCAGAACTGACCTTTCTGCAGCCTCAACTCGAAAAGGCTGGCTACACAGAAGTAGCAACTGTAGATAAACATACGGAGGAGAATGCCGAGCAAGCAAAGATTGCCAGTAAGAAACGATCTGGAACATAACATATCAGATCTCTACGGTAACTAACGCACAAGAACAGCCGGTATTAGATTCACTGCCAAACCGCCCAACAAGACCGTTGGAGTTGCTGCATGGGATGACGGCGACAAATTCAACGGATTGTCATTCAACCTCAACTCATCGCCAGCTTGTTTCTTCCTCGACAAGGCGTCATCAGCCGTCAACCTCAAGTACTTCGTTCCTAACGTAGGCTTCACCCACTATTTCTGGACGGTCACTGGCGGACTCGTACCAGTTCCCATCCACGCGGCGAGCGAGGGTTCGGTTGACTACACTTTCACTGCCAAGGGTGAGGGCAAATGGTCGTCCGACTCGGCAACCTCAGTAGCAGCGTCATTCTCCCTCTCAAAGTCATCTTTTGACTGCTCGACCCAGACGACAAAACAAGAGTGGTATGAAAAATTGTTCAGGATAAAGACTGAAAACATGCTCGCTGGTATGGCCAACCTGAGCGTCGATGTTCCAGCTTTCTCTTTGGACCTTGGTGCCTTGAACTTCTTCCTGGTTAGTAATTTGCTATTCCCGGGTAAGAAAGTGTTTAGTCTGGGAAAAATACCAGACGACTTGTATATCCCTCGGGATATGTTACTTTTGGGGTCTATTGGGTCTGGTTAGAGTGTATTTATAAAGTAATTATTACAGCTCATGGTTAACCATAAATCTCAAGGCACCTGTTTGGTGTTGTACTTTAGCGAAAGATTTAGATAAATCTATCCTAAACTCACCAGACTCTTTCAGCAGACTCCTATCGCCCCGTAAGTTTGGCATGAACTTGGCTAAAAGCTTTTTCCCACCTGAGATCGAGGTCACGAGTCTTCTGATACCCCAAGGACTATCTATGCGCCAAGAATTATACTTGTACTAGTCGGTGTATCCTCCGACCTCATCCAAGAACTTGTAATATCTTGGTCCTTTGGCAATTCTCCATCTCTTGCCAAACATGACGAGAGGAATAGCGGCGAGAATCGACATCAAGACCATGATGCCAAAGCAGGTCATTGTCCAACCATAACCGGCAGCTTCAATGAACGGCTGGACAGAGTATGAGATGGCGAAGTTTACCATTGAGGAGCACATAGCCAGTACAACGACAAGCTCTCCAGATATCTGGGATTGTTAGTCTTGTCCCTGACATGGAAAAGGCTGCAGGTCTTACTCCAGGAAAACAGTCCATCGCATATGCAGTAGCAATCGTGCAAGCTCCAACTTGATGCGAGATCATCGCACCGATACCGATGGCAATGGTGATCCAATGAGCTTCCGTCTGAGCCCCCCACCCATAGAGCATGTAGCCAACGGCAGCGAAGATGAAGCAGGGTACGAGTGTGTAGAGTCGCATTTCAGGTTCTTTGATACCTCCATTTCGTCGTGCCAGAGCAATAACGACTTGGTCGCTCAGTACACCGATGCCCCAGCCGATAATATCTCCAACTAGGGCAGCAAAAAAGACGAGACCGGTATTAGTGGTGCTAAAGTTGTAAGGCGGCTCAGTCAAGATTTCGGAGATGGTGTTGAAGGAAACGATGCCAGCAGTGGCCCCAAAAGCATAGATGAATGCGGCCTAGGTTGTTTTGTCAGTGGAGAACAGTGGCAACTTGAGGAAAATACTTACGATGACAACGTTGGGGAAACCCCAAAGAAAGAAAGGACGGCGGAAGTATTGCCAGAAAGTTGTTTCGTTCTGCGGATATCTCACCCATGGCTTCAAGATCTCTCGGTAAGATCGCTTAGGAAAGTCATCGACAATGCCGTTGGCCTGGCTCAGAACTGGCCTGAGCTCCAGCTTTTTGCCCTCTGCATCTTTCTCTGCTGCTTCTTCATCCTTTTTAGAAGGGAGTGGAGCCGATTGTGTCCCAGCAAATAGGAAACGAGGGAAGAGTGTCTCCTCAAAGGAAAAGGTGAAGGCAAACAGTACAAACGCAAAGATGAAGCCAACTATGTTCTGTGACCATCTCCATCCGACAGTGTCGGACATACTACCACCAGAAATCAGACCCAGGCTGTAACAAAGTTAGTAAGTGGTATCAAGAAACGTGGATCACGGGTAATCTTACATGGAGCCAAGCTGCTGGGCAAAGAGATAAACCGAGAGCATGCGACCACGCTCGTGAACGAAGAACATGTCGAAGATCTACAGATAAAGTTAGCAACTTTGCTAGGGCTTGACACCAGACAGGTACTCACAGTAAGCTGAATGATCGCTTGATATGCAGATGTCCCGATTCCATTAACAACCATGTTGAGCATCCATTGAACCGTTCCCTCAATGGCAGCGAGCCAGAAGCCAGTGGCAAGACAGAGACAGGTTGTTGCAAGGAAGACTAGCTTTCGGCCCAGGATGTTTGCAGTGGGCATCCACCAAATATTGACGAAGCCCTTGATCTGGTGAGTGGTGAGAGATTAGGGGAGGTCGTGAAGTAACATACCAGCAGAAGATAATTCAAAGCGCTGCCGCCGTTCATGTTTGTCAAAGTGACGCCTGTATCTTTACTGACAGTAGTCCAAGCCGCTATCGTCTCATTAGTATTGATGCATAGGAGAGCTTCATGACACTAACCTCCAAGAGTGTTTTCGCCGAATGAAAAGGCGCAGGAGTAGAGTGCCACCAGAAATAACTGGTAATACTTCTTTCTCTTCGACCAAGTCTGCAAAAATGTCAGTCGATATGTGGAAAAGCAGTCTTCAGCGCGACTCACGAGCGGATCCCTTCCGCAGCTCGTTGGCTGAGGAATGAGAACAATGTCAGATTGCCCAACATGACCAGTGCTCTCTAATTTGTGGTTCACTTTGGATATTAGTAGCTGTTGTCAAGGCCAGAGTGTACGTAAACGTTTACCGTCGATGAGTTGTTCAGTTCCTGGAACTACCTCACGATCAATCTGGAGAGCCATGGTTAAGAAACTGATGTGCTGATTATCCCTTTGGGGCTTTGTCCATGAGAACAAACAACAGGTGCCCAGAAAGAGGTTTATATGCTTCAGCGTTGATATTTGTTGGTTGCAGCTGCGGATGATTGATTCCGAGATGGCTTATCAATTGGTTGTGGTTGATACCAGCTCAGGTATGACCCCGAAGGTCCAAGCGAGCCAGGGGGTGGATCGCCTGATAACAGCCACATCTGATAGTCCCCGAAAAGCACCTATCTCAAATCTGGGGTAACGACTAGACCCCGGATTGTATGTTAGCTGGATCCTTAGGAATCCGCTAGCCTTTCAAGAGCATAGTCCGCTTGCGAGATGGTCATTGTCGCGTAATAGCGCGGTGGAGAGTGTGAAAAGGCTCGGATATCGGGATAGTGGATTGGGAAATGTGCAACCTACCTTCTCCAAGTGGTAAGATCGAGGCGGATCTCAACATGTTGTTGGGCTCTTAGGTATGATGGAATGTCGATGTCAGGCGATGGTTGATAATCTTGCCCGCGTTCGGCTGGACCTTCCCCAACGCCCACTAGACGCTTATCTCAATCGCCGCCTTGGGTAGTTTATCAGAGGTCAGCCTCCCATTTCGCTCTAACGCCATGTGGCTGATGGATTGTTGACAGCAAGACCTCAACTTGGCTATCGGCTTCATGCAGACGTCATTTGATTCCAAGTATTATTTCTGTCATCAATCAAAAGTTACACTTAGTGACGCAAGGGCAAAGCTTCCATCATGCACCTGACCTCAGAGGGGAAACAGAGTGGCATCGAGATGAACACGCAGCAAATGTATCATATTATATACTATGAAGATAGAAACTACTGTTTCAAAGACCTAAGAGTCGACAGTTCACCACTGTCCTGTCTCAATAGGCTAAATGTCCGCTGGGAGCAGTTCCTGGTGAAGAATAGTAAGGAAATGGGGCGCTTTCGAGACATCGTCGATCAATAATGGTTGTTCAGAACTTAACACTTGCCCTTCTCGAGAGTAGTCCTATGGAATGTTAGTATAATCTCAAATCGTCAGATGTCAGTGAGGAATCTTACTCCATGTGCCAGCTCTTGACTCGTCCTTGACCTCCCTCAGGGCATCCGTTGATAGGAAGGACCAGGTTCTTTGTGCACTCAGTAGAAGGAATACCCTGACGGATACCCCACTCGTTGTAGATCTCAAAGATGAACTTTCCATCACCAGAAGGCGCATCAACACACTTGCTCCTCTTTTCACCAATGTTATAAACACCATTGGCACCCTTAGTGCACCACTCAGCAGCAGCCTTTCTAGCATCAGGCTTGTTGTTTCCCCAAGGAAGAACATCCTCGCCGACGTAACAAGCAGCGGTCTCGGGGTATTTGAAGCCAATCGTGCGAACACAAACGTTGGCATCGGCCCAGAGACTGAGACAGTCCTTGCCGACGGTGGGGTTCCATTCCTTGAATTGGTCAAAGGAGATGCCGAATTGTGCGGAGATGGCGAGGCAGTTGTCGCCCGGCTTGACGTAGTAGAAGGCGTCGCAGTCGTCGACCATGCCGGGCTGGATGGGGAGAGGAGTGGTGATGCCGTTGTCGCCCTTGATGGACTCAATGGCTGTGGCCTTCTTGGCTGTGGCGCTGGGGCTGGCGGCGAGGACACCAGTGCTGGTGGAGAGGAGGGTTGCGATGTTGGAAAACTTCATTTTGGCGGTGAAGCTGTTGGAGTTGAACTCGTTGTATACTTATTGCTTGAATAGATCAATGAGGTTGAGAGAATGTCTACTGATCAAAGAAATTTCGCTGCTCTATATAGATTCTCATTATGAGCATCATCCTCCGATTCAACCTTGCCGAGCAAAAAGCATCTCTCCAAACTATACCAGTCCCATTCTCACAGCACTAATGCAGGGCAAATTAGGCTGCTGCCGCCCGCGCTTACAAAAAGTCCCCTGAAGATCACTTTCTCACCAATAACAATCATCGCCAAGCTAGGGTTGGTTCGTTTGTAGAAATAACCGAGCTTCTTGGCATGAGGCACAGAGCGGCACAGGTGCATCGCCAAATATTTCCGCTTCCAAATGACTCGAAAAGTCGTATCATTGCAGCCCTATGAGGTCTAAGGCTGACGCCGAGGGTCCGGAGAATTTTTCACGATGCGGGGAATTGATGTGTTTTTGCGGTATGAAAGGGCGATTGTGGCCGACAAAGATCGGAGATTTCCTGGTTGGGAAGGCAGTGCGAGTTCCTTTGTTCTCGCTCCTCGACGATGATTTTGCATGGTAATATCACAGGCCTTGCAATCTAACCCGCACTCATTAAATGTTAGTGGCCCAAGCCCCAAACGGCAATGCATTAATCCAGAGGTCTTCAAATATGCCAAATCTCGTCAGTGTTTCCAAGCTTGAATTCTTGAGGGCGAAGGACTTGATTTGTCCGTAGAACTGGGCAGGGTCATATTGGGCGATGGTTAGGCGTGATAAGAGATGGCACTGCCACAAGTCGACGAAACAATAACACATGATCCCCTGGCAACCGGCAGAGCCTCCTTAGCTCTTTGATTGTTCGACACAAGTATACCCACGGGTTGGAGCTTAGCGCAATTGGGGCCTGATTTTCCTACTCTTTCAAGAGTGAATTGGCCTACACTCCAGAGACATCTAAGGTATGCATAGATTATCCTACCATAGCTCGATAGTCCTTTATCTATAGTCGCAATAAAAGCTGATATCATAAATCAAACTATATCGTTGAACTGTCTGAAATATGAGATTAGTTAACTTGTTAGATGACATGATTAACTCAATGACTTCGATGCGCTAATAAGCTTTTGATTAATGTTGCCAGTCTTGAAATGCCACGCTAAGGTCTGGCTGAAGCGATACGGCGAAGCGCGCCTTATAACCATTAAATTTAGTCCTTGCAAGTAAAGTAGGTTAGAGTGCTTTACGCAACAAGCGAATAATAGATAGGGTGATTAGATTGAAGCTCTCAACAAATACAGGTCTATCGTATATCCGGTATACTGTAGTGACCGGTATGTACTAAGCCAGCCTTGAAGCATTATAAATTACACTCGTACTTGAGGCGAGAAATGGCCGTGGAAGATTAATTGGGGTAGAGGCTGGTGCCCTGGCTGAAGATTTTGGGGTCGATGTACTGTAAGTGGGCCCCCATTTGGAGAAGCATCTTCCAATAACGTTATCACGTTATTCTTAGCTAACGTTCGTGTTATTCAGGCACCTACTTTTTGGAGGCGCCTACTTTATCGTGGCGTCTACTTCTTGGAGGCATCTACTTTGCAAACAAGGTATCTGCTTTTAACGTTATGGATCCCCATTCTGGGTACGTCAATGTTACTAAGATCAACACACTGTTCTCCCACTTAACTATTTAAACGGCTCACAATCGAATCTTCAGACTTAGTAGACACATCCTCTCGCTTTAATATATCAACACATCTTACTATACACACCTCTCTACCGCAAAATCCTCTTTCGGTTGCTATCTTTAAAATGCAGCCACTCCTTCTGCACGCTCACGCCACCGGGCCCAACCCGCTCAAGATTGCCATGGCCTTGGAAGCTCTCCGCCTGCCGTACAGCGTCAAGATGTGGCAGTTCGGAGATGATCCCAAGGACGGCGTAAAAGGTGAAGCCTTCTTGAAGATTAATGAGAACGGCCGAGTGCCTGCCCTCGAAGATCCCAATAATGGCGTCGTTTCCTGGGAATCGGGTGCTTGTCTCAATTACATCCGCCGCGTCTATGACAAGGAGAACTTGCTAGGCCCTCTAGGTGATTCAGAGCAAGACCAAGTTGACTTTGAAAAGTGGGAGTATTTTCTTTTGACCACCTTGGGGCCTATGACGGGACAAACCAACTGGTACCGGTATGATGCGGTCCAAAATTTTGTCTCTGCGCGAATGCTAATTACCCCTTCAAGTCACTACAACCCTATTCAGAACGACGACGCTCTAGAGAGATACTCTGAGCAGACCAAGCGATGTTATGGGGTGCTTGAGGGGCAGCTCAAGAAAAGTGGCGGAAGCAGCGTGCTGCCCGGTAAGGTCACGGCGGTAGACTACCACTTTGAGCCGTGGGTCCGCCAACACAGCTACGCCGGGCTGTCGCTTGATGGATTTCCAACAGTGACCAGGTGGCTTGGCGAGATGGCTGCCAGGAGTGAGGTCCAACAGGCCTATAAGAAGATCAAGGGAACTGGTCCTTAATAAGTGTAGATACTTAGGTCCAATTTCACTCGCTTCGATTGACCACGCTTTCTTGGACCAACCAACGATAGTGGCCATGTTGGTAATGACGGCTTCGCCGCGCCCTATGACGAGCAGAAATTGGGATACGAGAAACCATAGGAAGTGCTCCGTTAGATTATGGCGTCTGCCATCTCACGAACTGAAAAATTACATTGGCATTTAAAAAGCATCGACTCAACAAAAGCAATCCTAGTGGTGTTGTAATCCTATACAGTTCTGCGCCCTCAGGCGCCGCTAGAAGATCTTTATGTATACTTGCATTTTTCATATTATTGGCAATAGTACAGCTCCGGATAGATCGTTCTATCGTAGGAAAATCTCTCGTGTCTGGACACGGACTGAGACACCGCATGCGGATGCTCGCTAAGCGGTAGCGAATAGCCGACAAAGGGTTATGATAAGATCCTCGAAACGACAGCTCTGAGGCACCCTGCTCTTTATGATCCTTTGATTCTTCAACTGAGGATTGTTCATAAATCGACAATGCGAAAAAAATCAGGCTATAGAGAAGAAGTAGGGGCGGGAGGTTGTAGGTTCAATGAGCCGTATGTCATCAGGCAGATCGTGTGCGTAATACACCACCTTACAAATCCTGATAAGGAGTCGATCACAAATAAAGCTTATGGTGGATTTTCTCAAGGGTAGTACAAAGAGCGACTCTCAACTCGATTTTCACATAAAGAAATCGTAAAAAGTATTCATTATCTACTATCATAATTTTAGATCCTCTGACGATGCAGAACTGAGAGTCAATAATCGCTCAACCTCATCAGAAGATAAGGCGGATTTGTAATAATCCATGGCTGACCCGCTTAAGTTAGCACGTAATCGCATTTTTTAGCACGCAAATCGCTAACTAATCAATGACGATTGCGGGGGAGCCCCCAACATCTCAAACGCGCCCTCCGACAATTTCATCTCTCTCTTGTTCATTCAATTGGGGGCTTCATACACAAAAACACCAAAATGTCTGCCCAGAATGACCCAGAGGCTCCTCAAAGGAGCACAGAGCAAACTCCGCTGCTGGCGGACCAACCCGATCGCGAGGAGAGGAATGAGGCCGAGAATGAGCCGGAAGCCGAGCCGACACCGGCGAAAAGGCCGAGGAGCTGGTACGCCTGGCGTATCTTTTGGGCCGTACTCGTGATAATCGTACTTGCGGTCTTTATAAAGGGCTGGATAGATGCCGATGAGACTGAGGTGAGTATTCGGTTTGCTCAGGAAACAAGATGCTAACACTGGCTTAGTTTGATCTCAAGAAAGCCCTCAAGCGGGCGCTGGGCGGAGGACTGAGCGGCGCTGCCGCAATGGTATTGCAGGTCCTACTCCTCATGCCTCTCCGGACAATCATGAACTACCAGTATCGCCATGGTACATCGTTCACAGTCGCCACTCGCACCCTTTACACTGAGGGCGGAGTTCGCCGATACTACCAAGGCATTGCGCCTGCTCTGTTCCAGGGCCCTATCTCACGATTCGGAGACACAGCTGCCAATGCTGGCATCCTCGCCTTGCTCCAGAGTAACCCTTATCTGAGGGGTCTTCCTTCGCCAATCAAGACCATCTTTGCATCTCTCTGTGCTGCAGCTTTCCGCATGATTCTCACCCCCATTGATACGCTCAAGACTACTCTTCAAGCGCAAGGTGCTCGAGGTACTGCTCTTCTGAGACGACGTGTTAAGGCGAATGGTGTTGGCAGCTTGTGGTGGGGTGCTTTTGCTACCGCAGCCGCCACGTTTGTTGGACACTATCCCTGGTTTGCTACGGTACGTGTGGACCCCGAGTTCCTGATGGGAGATAGCACGCTTACAATCATAGTACAACTTTCTATCTGAGACGATCGCTGAGCCACCGAGGCACCCACTTGTTTGGTGGTTGCTTCGTTTGGCATTCATCGGCTTCTGCGCCTCGGTTGTTTCTGATTCGATCTCCAACTCTCTAAGAGTCGTCAAGACCTACCGGCAAGTCAATAATACGAAGATCTCATATGGTAAGAGTCTCTGATGCTCCATTGAGAAACATTCCAATCTAAATTAACGTTCTTTTAGCTGAAGCTGCACGCGCCGTCGTCATCCAGGACGGCGTAGTAGGCCTTCTGGGACGTGGACTCAAGACCCGCATCTTGGCCAACGGTTTGCAAGGCATTCTGTTTTCTATCCTTTGGAAACTGTTCTTAGATCTGTGAGTAGAGTATCTACCGACCGTTTATAACCACTGACAAAAATCTGCAGATGGGAGAAGAGAACCTAGTTATGGTACCGAAGCACGATAGAGTAGCAGTTCTTTGCTCTTGAACCTGCTCAATTGGCAAACTTCACCCGGAAAGCTTCAGTAATTGACATACATATTGTCTTGACTCAAGACTTGAACGATACATGGATGACATCCTTCACGGTCATTCGCGCAAGAGCTAAACTTGGGTCTATTTGCCCTTCGGGCCTCTCTCAGTACCCATAGTATATTCTATTGGGAGTGCCCAGCGACTTGGAAGTAGATAGTCGAATTCTTATCATCCGAGCATTATTACTATAGGAAAATCCGTATTTTGACTTTGTAGTATCTTGATTTTAAGAATGATGTGAACAATCTCTTTGCGCAGCACCCAGTTACCCCTGGCATTGTATCGACAACCCAAAATTACGACTGTTGGGGGCACCCTACGTATCAAAAGGATCTTTCACAGGATTCGATAGAAGACGCTTCCACCTACGCACCTGACTTGATAGTGAAGAACACACTCGAGAGACAAGTCTTGATCTATTAATATCTGGCATAAGCGTCGTACCCGACCAGGCTGTTTCTCAGGGTCCTACCCGGCAGGTCCATCTGCACAAGGCGCGGTTTGCAGGATTTGATTGGCTTAAATTCCGAGGCGGTCCACCTGTAGGGCTATGCCACTCAACGAGGCAGGAACGATTGTTGCAAAAGTTCCCATATAAACATATCTCTACCCAATCAGCATGCTCAAAGACAGTTCTACTCGAGGAAATACCAGATAGGGAAAGCGTGCTGACAGCTTCCTGCCCCGCAACTCATTGCGAAATGTTGTCGCGATTAATAAATGCTCATTCCATTTCTTCTCACCCGACACTTCCGACCGTGTTGTATTGCTCTAACCACCAACTCAGGACACATAGACAAACAGACAAAGCACTGAGATACCACTCACCATCAAGACCATCCCGGCTGAGGATTACGCAGCCGCAAGCCTAGACCATGTCTGAAGGGACGCGATCATCCCAATCGCCGCAAGTGCCCTCGAGCTCGGAATCAGAATTTGGGCAGCTTTCCGCGTTCTCGTGTCAACTATGTAGGGTCCGAAAATTAAAATGCGACAAGGTTATGCCCGTTTGTGGCCGTTGTATCAAGACGGGCGAAAAGTGCGATTTTCCGTCTGCGCGGAAACGGCCCGTTATTTCAGCCACAAGGCCACGGCTGCGCGATATGCAAAACAAGATCCGTGAGTAGAAGTGATGGTTACGATATCAATAGATTGGATCGCTGACAGTCATGATAGGAGATTTGGAGTCCAGGTTGGAAGCTCAGGCCAGCCCCCCAGAAATTCAGCCCCTCAACACTGAACTCGTTGATACTGGCCGATTTGAGCGTTTACCGCCCCCACACTTAGTTGACGAGCTGTGAGTGGTTGCACTGTACATTTATAAAGACAAGGGACTGATGTAAAATGTCAGCACGTCGATATATTTCACCAAGCTCCAGGCCGATTCTTTCATGATCCATGGGGAGAGGTATATCGCCTCTCTCTATAGGCCCGCACACATGCAGCCACCCATGTGCCTGCAGTACTCGATCCTGGCCGCTGGCGCAAGTGCATCCCCTGCCTATGGGCATATGGCAGAGGCGTTTTACGTACGTGCACGTCAGTACATCCAAGCAGACGAGATGAAAGTAGGCAACCCTTAAACCAATCTTTCTGGCACAATAACATTGATGTCCAAATAGAGCGATAGCGATCAGATTTCACTAGCTCACTGTCAAGCTTGGGTTCTTATCAGCCACTTTGAAGCCCATCACTTGTGGTTCTCAAGAGCATCTATGAGCATAGCCAGAGCCATCCGCTTGGCGCAAATCCTTGGACTTCATCGGCTAGACGGCAAGAATGCTGCTGGCCTGACGCTGCCGCTTGCGTTAGACTTCACTGAGGAGGAAGAGCGTAGAAAGACCTTTTGGGTTATCTTTACGACTGACCGAATCACAAGCAGCACAGGTGGCTGGCCTACATTAATGGACTGGCGCAGCGTGAGCTTTCTCCCCATCGTTCAGCATGACTTGCACTTCTAACTTGGGCAGATACAAACGCGGCTCCCAACATCCATTGATGCGTTCCTGTCTAGCACTCCCGTCGCTACTATAACACTCAAACAAGCACTCGGGCAAGGCTTGTTTGAACTCTCGACTAGTGCGTGTAGGGCGGTGGCCGTCCATCTGTTCAGCGAGTGTTTCAACTTCTCCAGAGGCACTGAGGACGACGAAGATTCTGATGACTGGCTCGAGCTTCAGCGACTTGATGCAAGCGTGACGAAAGCCTTCGCAACTTTACCAATGGATCTTCGATGTCCCGAGAACATAGACAGTGCAGAAGCTGTTCTCATTAACCTTCAGTTACACACCGCCCTAATTTGCATTCATCGCGCTGTGTTGACAAGGTCACAAATGGATATGGCTGCACTACCACACATTAACACTCGATGCATGGACTCAGCTCTTCAGATAATGATGACTGTGGCATTAGTCCCGGATGTCAGCACAAGGTTCCGCAATCCATTAGTGTCCTTCGCTGCCTTCATCGCCGCGTCGTTCTTCCTTACGGACTTCATGACGTCGGGAAGTCGCCAGAGCGAGGACAATTTCACAGCCCTTATGAGCGTCATGTCTGAGGTCGGGAAGAACAACATGTTCGCAGCGTCGTTGGTAGTTCGGCTGGCGCAGACATTGAGAGCATCTGGAGTTGATCCAGGGACTATTGGAAAGGCCAGTCAAAAGTCCCACACATTCATCACGTCGTTGATATTCACTAACTTATGAGCAGATTGGGATGTTAATGGCTCATCTCAATATTGATGAACCCATTCCTGGACAGGAAGATGAGGCAAATGGCATTGTGGTATTATGCCCCCCAACAGCCACGCCTGACTCGCTTGGTTTGGAGCAAGGGCTCTTCTGGTAGGCAATATTTTTTGGCTTTCCAGCTCATGGGCGAAGCGGATATTCTCAAGAATTTACTAGCAAGTTTGTGTTAAGTCAACCTCCCAGATATGACGAGCTTGTAGAAACCTGGCGCGACTTCGTTTCTAGCTATATACTGCTATCAGTAAAATACCGTTCGTTCAAATTCATCCATTAGGCATTCGGATATTATCTATGGATATCATCGAATACAGAAGAACAACTGGCCGGTGCTTGTGAAGTTATTAGTAAATAGCAGCTGAATCTTGCCAAGGACATAGCGGAGCAGTTAAGTAAACTAACTACGGCTGGGTAAATATTGGCAATGCGAATGTCAAGATAATGCAGTCCGGTTCTCTGATCTCGGGCTTGAGTTTGTGTATTTCATACACCTTATTACTTTTCTTGCTCCTCTTAAAAATCTGTAATACCTTAGGGAGTATCTTTATATCTCTTAAGATGATTTATAAATAACGCAACTATTCTAGACTTTATCTAAAATAAGTCCTCGTATCAGAAACCCGTTTAAGTTTCATAGACCTTCCCTCCTCAGGTGCAATAGAAAACCAGCTTACCTCGCGAGTTTCCGCTACAGCACCATCTAAGAGCGGTGACTTTTATTAACATAGTTGATCAGTAACCCTTACGCCACAGCACGATGACGCCGTGCCTCTCGGTCATTTTCAGGCGGACAAAGTATTAAGCACCTAAGAGGATGCCGTTGATGCCTACAGTTTTGTTTTGACTTCTAGAAGACCGTAAATTAGCACATTGTTCATCAACGTGTGTCTTGGTTCGTTTCAGACCGCTGTTGCACAGCTGCCACTGCCAAGTCATAGATGTCTACTATGTGAATGGGCATGGGGCCTCAAATAAAGTACAAAGGCCTGCCTTCAGCCTTTTCAAAGAACACAGTTTTCTTTTTTCTCTCTTGTGTATATTAATCTTGCTCATATGTCTTATGCTCACACTGAAACATAGTTTGCTGAGATAACGGTTAATGACCCTATGACTCTGTGACCCAGGCATCCGTTCAGAATTAATCTGCCGTACCACACAGCACAAAGACAGGTCAAGCACCTATATCATATTCAACGGTTCGGAGCATACATACGCCAACGTCATGTAGTCGTCTGTCTCAAAGCTCGAGGCAACACTGCTTCGAACAATACAAAGACACAAAAATGTCCTACAGAGGTGGGAAAGCCTTTGACAAACTACATCCTAATTTATGCGAGAGAAACAAAGAACCTACACGGTACGCTCTTGTATTTGTTAAGATCTCACTCTATGCCTTGTCATTGTTCTTGATGGCCTCCTCACAAGTGGTGCATATCTGCGTGGAATACGTGTTCTGCTGAACAGTCGATTGTCCACATGAACCCCATTCATTCGCCTTGCGCCCCTTTTTGCACATCTTGAAGTCTCTCTCCTTCTGCAACTCGCGGTGGCAGACTTGGCAATCCCAAAAGGTGACGGTTTCCAAGCACATGATTGAGACTGGTTTCGGCCTGATATGTGGTAATTCTGTCTAACGAATGTACTTGATCTTAGCTTTTGCTAAAGTAAAACCTGTTTAAATCGTGTTAAGATGTGGTTGTTTCTGCCTTTGAGCTAGCAAAGAGAATATCTATTTATACTGGGCATCAGCACGACCAACAGCTTTTAAGTGTCAAAGAGTCGACAGCTGTTTAGTTCATGCTAAAGTCACGATGGCCGGGTGTCTTACTAAAAACCAACCGTTACCAGTGACGAGCTCATGCCTAGGGAAACTTGAAAATCTGCTTCCTATGACTCGGCCAACACCACCTACCATCGCTGAGGTGGGCAAGGGCAGGGAAGCAAGGACAGTGATACTGATGATGACCTTACGTGCAAGGAATAAATTTAGTGATGCAGGGGTGGGAAATGTGATTTCATCATCCTGAGCACTATTGGATATTCATCACTGCTCATTGGGCCGATATAAAAAAACCTCAGTGATGCTGCTGCACATGGTTGCATTGAGTATTGAAAATCACTAGTTGCGAGACACTAATGCGGCCTAAACACCCTGTCAAGCCACATGAACCGCTCATGTACATGTTGAACCTTTCAGTCGTTTTCCTTTACTCCATGCGGCGGCACAAACCAAGTATGCTTGACATAATCGTGCTTTCTCAACAACTTGTGACAACAAGCCACTATAAAAGATGCGGCAATATAAAGACGTTAACTTGTCGGTCTAAAACATTAGAACAATGAAGCTTGGTCACCTGGGCATGGTTGATTTGTGTTGAGAGCATTATCTCACCTCCTGTTCCGAACTGTTTGACTTGATACAGCCTGAAGGACATGCTCAATTTTGAACACTGGGGGGAGCTAGACACGTCTTCTAGCCAACAAGACACGTACAATCACAATAATGATTGCGACTTTCTCTTTGATAGCATAAATCGCCTCTAGATAATCGAACACAGACGTGGGGATTCTTGGTTTAATTGTCGAGTTTTCCTCGAGCTCAACAGCATGTGAGTTGCCTAGTGTGAAGTATTACAGCGAGGCCGCTCTCGCGGTTGATCAACCGTGTAACAGTGATCTATTATAACCCCACATCAGAGGGGTTCCAGCTAGGTACCTATATGACAATGTGGATGAAGGGATGCTGTGAAACAAACTGACACAGAACGAAGAGGCTGGCTCTTAGTCAGAGGGGCGCTCGAAAACGCCCGGTCACAACGCAATCTGTGCTCTTGAAAAACAAAAATATTTTCACAAGCTATCTGTATCCATAAAATCATGAAGCAAACCCAGTAATTATGATTTGGAGAGTTGACCTGTAAACGGAGTCTCATGTCGACAACCACTTCACGTCGTGAGAAGGCTCCATCACATTAAAACTTTCAGGGCCTTGAAAAGACAAGAGACATCTGACCATCTTCCTATCTCGAGTTTGTTACATTGGAAAGGCTTAACGAAACGTAGTCATACTGCCTCCAAATCGGCCAGGTGGCGGTGGAAATTCTCGAGGTGCAGGCGAGTCTTCCAAAACGGTGCCATGGCGTCGTGCCTTGACTCCAGTGGAAAAAATACCCTCGGCCGACAATGTATCCCAGTTAACACGGCCACTCTTCATTCTGTGCGGAGGCTTCAGACTCTCGTCGTAAAAGAATTGGCTTATTAAGCTACCAGGCTGGCTGAAGACGAGAGTGCTGCCATAGACCTGAAGGGGCATCTGGCCGATAACTTCTTCGTTCTTTCGGAGATGTGTCCTAGCGTCATCCACGAAGATACCAAGTTTGCTGCGACTAATGAAGATGAAGTGTTGCTCTTCGTGCTGAGATAGTACGTTAGTTTACCAGCTATAGTTGACGCTGCGCTGCGAACCGCGAACAATCTTGCAAGGTCTTCAACAGCTCGTCTGTATAGTCCACTGCGTAGTCTCAGTATGAAGAAGGTGAGTCAATTAAATAAACTTAGGCTAGAGGCTATTAATCAAATCAGTTCTCAGCAAGCTTACTCGCGCTTAACTATCTCTTCAAGGTATGGAGTAAGATTTCTTTCTGTACATATTCATCTATTCTGCATAAGTATTAAGCTGAGGCACCTCAAGGTAAACGCCTCTATTATTAGGATAATAGGTACTTGAAGGGTTTAATTTCGTGCGATAGTATTTCCAAGCTTTTGTTTGAGACGCCTTTCAGCGAACAGATACCTGGCTTGTTAACTCACTCATCTCGGTAGCTCAACAATGTTTATCCGCGTCATGGTTTAGTCAATTCTCCACGTCTCCGTGCTGAGGCTGAGCCAGCTGACCTATCTATTAATAACTCCACAGCCTATCATCCTGGTAAATAAATAAGGTAACAGTGGATACCACTGCGACTCAAATTTAGCATATAACCGCTCAATGTCAGATCCTTTCGTGATCTTGTGACGACGTCGAAGAACACAGAGACCAACATGTCTACATCACTCAGCACCACTCCCCACATCTATCAACTACCAGACGAGATCCTGTCTTACGTATGTCTACTTGCGGCCGAACCTAGCTTACTGCATAAATCGATGGAGGTTGGCAGAAAACATGCTGAGATATCGTTCGATGCCAAAACATATCGATCTAAATTAGCGGAGGAACTCAAAGTAGCGCGTGCGCTTCGACTGGTGTCTCAACGCTTCAGCTATCTTGCCAGACCCCTTATATTCGAGAGAATAGTGCTTATAGAGTACAGAACAGACTCGCTACCGGAGCTTGTGGACATGGGGGCGAATATGAAGAAGCTTCATGACCTCTTCCGACTGAATTTGATGCTGAGGCATCACTGCAAGGCATTGTGCGTCGTTCATGGAGAACTACCTTGGGACATCATGGACGCTTCCCACGGTCACGGTGAGGATGACATAGGCTCCAAACACGAAGCGGAGCACGAAAGAAACAACCTTATTCCCTTTCCTGCGCTACTCAACGACTTCTTTAACTGGATGACTAATGTGACCGACCTTCACATTCACGAAGGCTATCATATAAGCAAAATACCAGATTTCTCGCAAGCATTGAGATCTATGCCCAATCTTACCGCACTAAAGATGACGGGGCATATAGATTATCTACAGATATTTGATCAGATCATCACGCTCGAGCAAGGCGCTGCGTTACAGACCCTCGACATATCAGACGTTACGACAGGAAGCTGGGACTACCATGATAGCGACAGACAAAAGGTCATACAGAAGCTTCAGGTGGGTTCATCCAAGGCAGGACAAAGATTACGATGATGGCAGTACCAAGGCTAAGAATGACCTACTTCTTTAATAAAGGAGCATACAGGCACAGCACCCTTCACACGATTGCTTGCGGGCCCAACTCTCGATGTCGAAGTGCTCATGGCTCTAGTCGCTTGGCCTAAATGCCTTGAGAGGTTTGCTCTCCATGTTGACTCGAGTCGGATAGCTAGACATTTGGTCTATGACGGCTCGTTACAGCCAGCACTAGACATTCAAAAGCATTCACTCACTCACCTGCGCATCGAGGGCGACTACGAACTCGGCCTGTCTGGATTCGACCTGCGCGACTTTCCTTGCTTGGAGCACCTCTGCCTTTGTAACGCAACGATGTCCAACTTCAACCAGCATCCACGGAACAAGACCGTCGTGCCCGATCTCGACGCACGAATCTTTGCGCCTCGCCTAAGAAATCTCTTGTGGAGACTGCCTTGGTGGCTGACCGGCAAGGATAAGATGAGAGACTTCTTCTCGAGGAAACACGAGAAGAGGTTGAGGTCTTTGCTGGATATGGCCTTGAAACTGAAGGAGGAGAGAAGTGACGGGGAGTGGCAGTTCGAGGGGATCTGGGTGCAGAGTGTGTTAGAAGTGCCAGATCCTTTGAGGGTGAAGCGAAGACGGAACTTTGACAAGGAGATGGACAGGCTTAGAGCTTTGGGAGACGAGTTCAGGCCGCTTGGGATTGACATTCGGCATGTGCCTGTTCCAGAGCTGAAGGATAACTCGATGTATATCGAAGATAGCGTTTTTGAGCCGCTGGATAGGGTTTGGCGTTGGGATGACAATTTCAAGTTTCTTTGAGACGCGACGGACGGTGGACGGATTTCGATCGGACTAGCCAGAAGTCGAGTTTGTTCTAGTTGACACGGTCTATCTAATTAGATGTATCGGGATCGTGTTACGAACAGATTGTCTTGTAAGCCATGTTCTTTGGCATGATCGTGCGCACTTCTTCATTGATAGTAATTTATGTATAAATAAAGCGACAGAGTCTTTTCTCATCACACCTCTTGCTTAAGTGCTGATACTGACAATGTTCATACAGTGATCGACGAGAACAAACCGTAATCCCGGCCTCGATTAGAATCCTCCTGAAAGGTTTTAACTTTCGTGTCTAGAAAACCCTCGATTATTTCAAAGTTCTTTATTAGATAGAACTATCTTATTGCTAGCCGAGATGTCTCTTGAACCATGCCACTGCTTGAGCAAAAGCCTGCTCCTTTGCAAACAACTGCCTCTTATCATTCAGATCGCCTCGAACGGCGAAACCATGATGAACTCCAGAAAACAGGTTGATCTGATAGTCCTGTTTGGACTTGGATAGAATGGCTTCGCTCTCATGGCGCTTCTCTACAGTGAAGAGATCATCAAGCTCAGCAGCAGCAATTGACAGCGGCCCGGTAATCGCAGCTAACTCTTCTGACTCCACGAAGGAAGGATGAGCAGCGAAACCACTATCAATGCCGCTCTTGTAGTGACGAATGACATACTGCAGGAAATTGTTAGCTGGCTGGAGGTTACTCGATCGGACGATGTAACGAACCTTAGCTCCCAGGCAGTATCCCACAGCACCAATTCGAGTGGCACCAATACTCTTAAGATAGGATATACCAGAGACAATTATTGGGTCTATGGATTTTGGAGTGTGGGGGCTCAACCACTTCATAACATCAAAACCATCAGGCATCTTCGCCGGTACTTGATCGCCGTTAAAGATATCAAGGACGAGACAGAGATAGCCTTGTGCAGCAAAGGCATCTGCCATTAATTTACTGTTCTGCCATATTCCGAAGATATCTGGAATGTATAAGACGGCTTGCCGGGGCTCCTCTGTAGAGGGCTTGGCTAGATAGGCGTCGATCTTGCCATCAATCTGAACGATGGTACCTTGAGGGTTGCCCCTGAGTAGGTGAGTGGTTTGTTTGAGAAACACGGGAGATGGATTGAAAGGGACATACTCATGGAGATTGCCGACAGTGCAGCATGCAGCGGGCGGATGCGAGGCCATGTTTGCTGTGGGTTAAGCTGAATAAATTACTGACTAAGTCAAGTCAAGAGTTTCCGTGATAGCAATGCGAGAACCTAGATACGGCATGATTTAGTCCTGCATAAATACAGGTACGACTAACTACCCCGCGAAGATCACTTAGACCCTTAATCTGATCGTCGTCGTTAGTTCAGCGCCAGCATTTGTACTTAACGGAAGGTCCGAGATCCGTTCCGAACTACGGAAGGTGGATAATGACCCACTTTCCGGGGGTAGAGAGGCTGTATCACTCGGGGCTGCACTAGTGTAAAGACACGATAAGGATGAATAGTTAAAGCATCAATGAGAATCGCTGCTATTGAAACATAGTCAGATTTATCAATTATCCCATCATTTACCACCTTATCTAATTTATCTCTATACCCGTTCATTATGGCACCAGACACCCTCCACGATGTGCGGCCCATGTTTGAGCTCCGTGGCCGAAATTACATCGTCACTGGGGGAGCCCAGGGCATTGGTTTTGCATGCACCCGCGCCATTTGTGAGATGGGAGGCAGTGTTGCCGTGCTAGATATCCAGAAACAACCCGTTGATGAGTTTAATACCCTGAGCGAGAAATTCTCCACCAAGACCATTTACATCCAAACCGACGTCACTTCTGAGGAGAGCATCAACGCTGCCTTTGACAAGGTTCTACAAGAATTTGGCTCCATTGATGGTTGTGTGCCAGCTGCTGGTATCGCTATTGACAAGCCATTTTTGGACCAGACATGGGCTGAGTTTACCCGCATCCAGGACATCAATGTTCGTATTACCCTTGTCATACGCATTTTAGGGAACCTGCCACTAACAGGGACTAGGTCCGAGGAACATTCTTCGTCGCTCAACTTGCAGCGCGACAGATGGTCAAGCAAGGCACAGGTGGTAGCATGGTCCTACTAGCTTCTCAATCAGCCCACATCGGTCTACCTGGCTACCGAATGGCTGCATACAACGCCTCAAAAGGAGGTGTCTTTATGCTTTCCAAAGCCTTGGCCGTAGAGCTAGCGCCAAAGAACATTCGGGTCAATACCATATCACCTGGCTTTGTTGACTCTGAAATGACAAGAGATGTTCGTGCAGCTAAGAGTAAGAGGGAAGGAGAACAGATGTGGCTCGCGCCGCCTAATCAGCGATTGAGCACCCAGAATGATCTTACGGGTGCTGTTATTTACTTGTTGAGTGATGCTGCTCGGCATACTACCGCTGCGGATATTCCTATCACTGGTGGATTGCATGCGGGTACGATCGATGGATTGATTAGTTATGAGTCCAAGTAGAGCATTGTTTATGGCGTCAACATCAGAGTCAATTGTATCACAGTACATTTAATTTGTGTCTAGAGATTGCAGGCGCTTACAAGATATGGATGCATCGATAACAGTTGCAAGAGATCTGATCGACAAACCACAGAGATTTGGGCTGGTGAATCCTCAGCCAAGGCACGTAATGTATTCTTTCTGATGTTATCCACTATCCGCTTTTTCCCGCCCAAAGTCAAGACCTTGCGGGAGCTGATTTGCGGCCCGCCTATCGGGTAATACACCCGGAAAGCGGGTAACGCATTGAGACACTGGAGATAGCGGAACTTCCCCATAGCAACAGCGACAAATTCATTGCTGGCTCGTCATTTATGTTTTCTTGTATTGAGTGTGTTTGCGGAATAGCCTCGGATCGAAGTAGTCAGCAAACTTTGATGGCACACAATGGGTAGTAAATGGGGTTTTTGTTACTCACCACGAGCCGGCCATGACCAAAATCGACACCGGCACTCCCGAGCCGATACTTACTCCAACTACGATTCTGTTTGATACCCCCCCAGTCTCACAGTCAAAGAAGGAACATGATGCTCCATCTGTTCTAAAAACAAGTGTAGTAGATTGCATGTTTGACCCGAAGGCAACCGTCCTGTGTTGCTTACTCAACCTTGAAGCTGGCAGCTTTGATGGCGGGATCTTAGCAGTCTCGACTGACGTTATCGCAGCGACGTGAGTAATAGTGAAATCAGATGCAGTGATGTTTTGGAGAGACGCAGGACAGTTGGCCAAACCAGCGGAGTTGTATGAACGACCTGTACGTATAACTGTCGAACAGAGTGTTGTGGTTTCAAAGTCCGGCAGAAACAAAACAGCTCGCTCTTGAACCTCATCTGTCGTTACTTCTACAACAGGCGTACTAGCTGAGATGCCCGAAGTGGAAGCCGGTGCGCAACGGCCATTCGGATATTCTCTTCATACGTCTTTGGGCAGTCAAGTTAGTAGAGTTAGGAGGTTGATAGGGATACAGCGCGGAGCCTTTGTACAACGTACAATAAACACTTTTTCACTTCAAATAATGCTTTCACGTCTCATAAGTTGAGGGCGTACCCGGTCTGTCCACGTTGACATGTCACGGCGATGGGACAGCCACCCAAGGCCCACAAGATTTACAAAGAGCCTTCTGATTTCAGAGAGTGTCAGAACTATGTCGCATTATTTAAAGCTATAGGCCTCTGGATTGCTGATTAAGGAGGAAAGTTAACATGTTACACTTTGTAGTCGACAAATCCTTCATGCTTTATCAGCCTTCCATTACAGCCTGTGAGAGGGGCCTCCAGATCTTATCCTCGATGATTGACTTGTAAATAATAGAAATCCAGGATCCGATGGTCCGCTTCTGCCGCCCGTCCAAGGTCGCATCAGGCCTCCAAGTAGGATGCTCAATGAGACCTTGATGAAATGGCACTCCAAGCTCTTCTCGCACAAATGAATACAGCTTTTGGGATGCGTGTCCTAAGAAGGACTTCGTAGTCGGCTTATGGAAGAAGTCTCGTCGAATATCGGTAAATGTACAGTGAGCTAGCTCCTGCAAATGATGCTGGAACTTCTCTACCGCGTCAGGTTCCATAGGCAACATATGCTTACCGAAATGGTCCAAAAGAACTGGTAGAGGGGCTTTGGCCAAAGCCTTGCATCTATCATCAAGATCGTATGATGCTGAATTATTCCAAAAGGTGGTCAAGGCCAGCATGAGTTCATCTCGGAAATTCTCTCGGGCGTGAGAACCTATACCGCTTTCAAAAGGTGCGGTTATCTTCCCGAGACTAAGTTTCAGAGCGCGAAGAAACGTAATATGGAGCACTCTCAAGTCCAAAGCCTGACAGGCTACAAACAGGTGAGCCGCACACATATGGGCGACGATATCTGCAGCTTGTGTAGTGTAACGGCCCGAGACGAGGGCTAGAGAGTTGATAGATTGATTATGCGTCTCTGCAGATTGAACATGCGAAGTTACAGGATTAGCCAGGTAGCCAAGTTCGGACATATAGGCGGCCATGCTGATGTCAATGCCTTTCATGGTAAATGAAAGGCTAGGATCATCAGCAGCAAGGTTAGGGGGAAGACCTCCGTTAAGACCGGGGTTGATCATCTCTGAAGTGAGGCCAAAGAGGAGCTTGCCAATCATCTGCAGCAACAGACGGTTTTTCTCCATCCCATTAGGGACGGAACTGGAGATAAAATTGGCACCAGAGTATATGCCACCGGAACCCACATCAATAACAGGATTGTCTGACGTCGAGTTGAGCTCGATAGACAACTGTGAGAGAATAGAAGATAGGTCTTCAAGTTGGGGGCCAAGCCACTGGGGGGTTCCACGGAGAGCATATCGGTCTTGAAAAAGGCCGAGCTTGAATCTGTCTGTCCCTTCTGACGCCTCAACCAAGGATGACCCTTGCAAGAAGTTAAGAATGTTGGCGGCACACTCAATCTTCCCTGGATGAGGGCATACAGCAGCGATGAAAGGATGGTAGCTCTCGGTCTTGCCTAACAAAGCCTCACATGACATAGCCACAAGGCCTTGAGCCAGCAAGGCCAGCTTATTAGACTCATGGACAACGAGACATCCGACGGCAGTCGAAACAGCAGTACCATTTATGAGTCCAAGACCTTCATTAGGACCGAGGACGAAAGGTTCCAGGCCAACCATCTGAATAGCCTTGTCAGCTGTCACAACATGACAAGTGCGGCCACCGCTGACCCTGACATGCACATTGGGGTTGCCCTCAAGCATTCCGGCGATGTAGGAGAGAGGCATAAGGTCGCCAGAGGCAGAAATGGAACCACGTAGGGGGACAATAGGAGTCATACCCCTACGAAGAAAAACCAGGATAGCCTCAACCAATTTCAGGCGTATACCTGAATGACCCCGCAAAGCGTTGTTGCATCGGATAAGCATGCTGGCCCGCACCCAAGTTGTGGGCATACTGTGTGTAGTGGTATTATCACTGGCAGAAGCGATGTCTTCGCCTGTCAGGATACCAGCTTGTGTAAGCTGTAACAGTGCGGACTGGAGAGCGACAAGGTCTGTTGTGCGAGTGTCAGCACTACCTCCGAACCCCGTGTTGACGCCTAGTGGGTGACCAATTAGATAAGTCAAAAGTCTCAATAGAATAAAGCTGACATACCATAGACACAGCATCCTTTGGCGAGGCGATCCTCGAGCATTTTCACGCTACTGTCCATGGAACGGACCAAACCATCTGTCTTGGCGACGTGAGCGTCACAGTTGTATCTAGAAGTGTCGTCAGATGAGATAGGCTGGGGTCTCAAGAGTTAAAGTCTTACTTGGCAACAGCAATAACAGACGCAATGTCGAGATCTGATCCATTCAGAAGAACCATGCCATCGCGCTTGATGCACTCAACCTTGAACCAGGTATCAAGGGCTTGGGAAGTATGAGTCAGGGCTGTCACGATGGGGACACGGCTGTTGGCGTGGCCGTAAAATTCTTGGGAGTGAACACCTCCATCGAAATGATTCACCTCATTATCATGGCGAAAAGCCGGTAAAGAAAAGTGTGAGATCATCCTGAATTTGTTGTTCGAGTGATAGTTTGGGACGATTGAGAGCTAGTCTTGAAGGAAAATGGCCCGAGTATTTAACATGGCCCTGATCTTGGGCGACCTACCCAGTTACGACTTGTACGACGAACCGGAAGAAGATTGAGGCATTGATATCGAGCTTCTCTCAATCCGCATCATTTTTTGAGTTGTCGAGGATGAAAACGGAACCAGAGCTGTAACATGGCAGCTCAAGCTACACATAGCATATCAAACGTGCTGGAATCTGCAGTGCTGTCTGGAGAGTGTGAAGGGACGCACGACGTAAGGTCGTCACGAAGACAGTGGCGCTTCCAAAAGTGAGATACTACGAACGATGCCGATCTCTACCAGATTGTACGATCGACACGACACTTGAAAAAAATTTTGATAGGGACTTTTGCGAAACCCGGTGCCCGGAGTGGGTAGAAGCAGCTATCTGGTATGCAAATTGATGAAGCGAGATTAACTAGGCCATGATCCGTTGATCGACACGGCACATGAAACCTTAATGATTTGACAGCAAGTTTCAGCCGCTAAAACGGTACCGTTTTCGGAGAATAAATGAAAGGAAAACAGAACTAGACGAATTGACTCAAAGTTGGAAAGAAAGAAGGTTGGATCCCAGTCAGTCCAGTCTTTTTTGTTCACACAAGACGATATTAAACGCGCTATATGCATGTCTAACGAGGCAACTCGGCAGCACTAGTTGAGACACGGGCCATAGTTTATCATCAATCGATATGAATGACTCTCGACAAGACCTAAAATTTCATGACTCATGCATGATCCAAGATTTTGACCACAGTTCGCGAGAATAAGTCAATTGTAGTTTCTGCATTTGTGGTTCCTAAATTACCGTGTTCGTAAGCGGAAAGCAGAAACCGAGTTTGTCGAACTGAGGTGGATACAGCAAGCGATGCCTTGGCATTAACTGGAGGTTGGCAAGCTCATTAATGCCTTGTAGAGTTGTTAGATGACATGTTTCGTGGAATGATATTTTTGAAAATAAGAGATAAGTCCAGTCGACTTCTGCCTGATAGCATAATTCACAAGGTAATTCGACACCGACCCCGATTGTGGAGGATCCTTTTCCCAAATTCATTTTCTAGCAACGTTCTGAAAGCGTTATGAATCAGCCATTACTATGCATTTTATGCTTACGTTTCTAAAACTAAAATAAGGACCACACCAACAATAACAAAGAGCACATGTTTTTTCTCTCTCATCACAAGAATATTGCGACTGATTATTTGCAGTGGCCACGGGAGTGGGTCCAGTCCTGTTGGTCGTCCACCACTATCTTATCTCCACCCCCGTTAATCCCTGCTGCTGGCCCCAATCGCAATACCCTATGCTATCAAGACTAGCAAGAGTGCGTTCGAAGATACGGTGTGAGCCTTGCCCTTGATAGCCTGTCAAGTGAAGTCGCCGAAGAGCCTTAACCTTTTCTCAACTGCATGATTGTGTCAGTGCGGTTGCAATGACCTCCGGCGGTTATTTATCGAGAAGTTTTGGTTACGCTCATTATCAGTTGCAAAGCTGAGTTTCATACCACAATAGCTATACCGTCTAAGTGCTTTGTCAACCAAGTAAACATCGCGATGTTTATCTTCGGCGATGGCTCTTGGTAGAAAAACATGCAATGGATTTAATTCAGTAGAATATAGCGTGCTTCTTTTTCGAGGTGTGTCATCAACACAAACGCTGGAATCCTTAATCCCCTTTGCATGCAGCCTCTTTGCACCGCGTCACCGCTGCGAAGCTGCTGACTTGGGCACTTCGGTACAAGACCAAAACGACGATACCTCTACAACCCGACCTCTGTTTTCTCCTGAACAATGCGACTGTCCCTCGACTATCAACCGACGTCTTCGATGGTTTGTTTGAGGCAGCTTAGTAAAGTTTCGCAGCTGTTAGGTAGGGACGATGCCTCCGAAGATGCAGGTGCCGAGGCCGAGGCCCGCGCGTCGGGTAATACACCCGGAAAGCGGGTAGTGCACTAACACATTCAAGATAGCGGAACCCCCCCACAGCAACTGGAGACGTTGGAGAAATATCGTAGATCATATTCTTTAAGATAAGACATCAGTATCCCCCCACTAGAATGGCATTGAACGCCAACGCTAAAAGATACTCTCTGAGAACATGTGATTTACATCGCCAATAGGCCATTGAAGACGGAGTGAATCTTCCCATCCCATCTGCATCTCTGTATCTGGGATTGTAGGTCCAGCCATGTCATACCCCACTGGAACACCTGGATTAAAGAAAGGTGGCGAGTATTCAGTATAAGGCTGGAGCCCTTCAGTGACTGGCTGTGCCATACTTGCTCTCCGAACCGATTCTGCAGTATTAGCCAACTCTTCTAAACTTCCAAGACCAGCCTCCTTGAGGATGCCCAAACTAAGAAGATTATGTCTCATCTCGATCAATCTCTTCCAAAGCCTTCTTGCAGATCGTGATCTGTTGTTGTATTTGTTCGTTAGAGTTACCGCCATGGTGAAACTACCTGCGAGCGATTCGACTAGATCAGGAGCCAGGCTTGGTAGTATGGTGGCTCTGTTCTGCTTGATGAATGCTATCAACAGAAACGCAAGTCCAGAGGTACAAGCCAGAATGTGTTGATAGTATGGGTGTTGCTTGCGGTAGATATCTGTCGTTGTGTCGAGCATATATAAAACATGGATAATATCATAGACGCGTTCTGTGGCAGGTCTGACATGATTCTTGGTTATCTCAATATCCAATTCTGAAAAGAAGAACGGTTTCAAGAGTTGGCTGCGAACGGATTCAGCTCGTAGGTTTAGTAATATTGCCCATGTAGGCGGCCTCGTTGAAGGATTCGTCTGCCATGTCTGGCATTGAGTGACTGAGTAGTTCCCGACTGCCTTTTTTCTCCATTGTTCGATCTGAAAGGTCATCAACTCAAAAGCGCTTTCGTCGTTGTAGCCTTCTCCTTTGGCGGCTTTGGAGATTGGTTCGCTGAATCGATCGCTGATGAGAATGAAGGAGAGCATGGCCTTTAGATAAGGATTTTTGACCTGTCGAATATTAGCTCGGATAATCCACAACGATGAGATTTGTCACTTACAGAAGAGGTTGAGAATGAGCTAAAACTCGTTTCGTGGAAGTGTGTGGGTAGTCCAGTCGCATAACTCCATTGTCGATCAAGAATTACAATGCTGCTGACCAGGGTGCAAGCCTCTGTGCGCTCAACTTCCGTCTTCAACGTATGCTTGAAAACCTCGGCGTTATGTAATCCAAGCTCCATCAGCATGCGACCAGCGATTCCACACATGCGCCAAGCGGAGCGTGGCATTTCTTGGAAGAAGTCATACCATCCCTGTCAACATGTAAGCCAACGTCGCATTAGCATCAGGTCTACTATGTCATACCTTCAAGAATATTATAGTAGCATGCTTAATACTATTAGCTGGGGCAGCAAGTTTCGCGTTTAGAGCGTCTTGAAAGCTATCCCGGAGAAGACTTTCAGTGTTACTGTTGCTTGGCTTTAAATCAGCGCGGAGAGCAATCGCCAAGCAAAGATTTAATATCAGCAGCAGCTCATAAGAAGCAGCTCCTGTACTTGACGCCAAAACATCCCAGACTCCAGCGTCTGCATCTGCATACCAAGACCGAATTTGCATGATGAGCGCATCAATGTCAACGACGGGATGCAAATCGCCCACGACCTCTTGGTACACGTACAAGAGCTGTGTGGCTTCTTGCAAACTCATGACAGATCGGAAGGTCATTAACATCGCTGGATCTCCCTTGTCGAGTGTTCGAGGTGAAACGGAAAAGTGAGTATTCTGGGTATCGGTAGCATCACTATCGTCAGAAGCGTCTTCGTCGTGGATGCTGGCAAGTTGTAGTTGACGTTGTTGTAGTGGGAGACCAGGACCGTCGTCTCGTCGGAGTTTTAGTTGTCCGACGTTCAAGGCGTAATCTGGGCACGTCGGTCCGTAGAAATGCTGAGATGCAGATGTTCGTGAGGATCTGGGACTTGCGCCAAGATCATCAGGGCTAAGCCGAATATCTATCGTCTCCCGAGGACGGGTCGGTTCGACTATTGTAACTGGGGATGGCAGGTCTGTCTGTTGGCGATTGGGCGGCTGGGGTTGCGATGGTTGAATTTGAGATGATTGAACTTGCGACGCCAAGTTATTCAATTGATCCTGGAGACTAGACAGCATATCCACAATTGCTGTTTGATTGCTGCATCAATTCAGTCAGAATACTCAGGCGCATAAGGTAGCGTGCCATACAATGATGCTGAAGGGTTGGTCCTTTGTTCCGGTCCTTGATTGATTGGGATCGAATCGGCAATACTTGGCGCCGATAGAGATGAGGCCTGCCATTCATCCGATTCAAAGCTGGTGCTGAAGCTACACTCTTGTCCACGTCCAGCGCAGAATCTGCACGGTTGTCGCCCGTCGCATTTGCCCTTGCGCCGCCGACACGCGTCACATGCGCGCAAAGCATACGGTGTCCTCTTCTTTCCCGTCTCTCCGGTCTGATTATTCGGTTTCTTCACGCCGCGCGGTTCCCGTGGCTGTGCCATGGCTAGCTGTCGCAATAGGTTCGTGGGCTTGAGGGTGAAAGTTTGAGGGAGAGGACGAAAAACAGGGGGCAAAGGTTTGTTTTCAGAGAAATATGCTTGGTTGACCCTTTATCTAGCCTGCCCTGATCTGTCACTAGCGTCGGATTTTACCAAGACCCCATGCGGGGTAAATTAAGCTAGACCAAGATGAGTGATCATATCTATTAGTGTCTCTTAAAATGAAGCTAATGACGATTTTCACTATCAGAGTTTGGGGTTTGGGGGATCCCTTATCATTGTTATCAGAGCTAGAGAAGATTGGATGGACCCTTGAAGGCGGTCAAAGTCAGGGGCATAGTTTGCCCATCATGACTAGTGGTATATTTTCTTTTCAAGGGACCTGTGGTTGCAACTACGTGGATTGAGATCAATTGTAGGGTTTGGTGTGCTTTGGTTTCGCCACAAGTGTTAAATATTTGTTAACACTCAATTAATCTAAACCTCTCGAACTTTGTACTCAAACATCTCATTAGAAGCAACAGAATTTCGATCCCTCATCTTATCCGCCGTCTCAATCCCCGTCACTGGCACTCGGTACTCAAATCGAGCTCCTTCTTTCTGGCCCTCTATAGGGTAAGGGAATGGTAGATACTGCGGCATTAAACCCAACTGAGCCAGCACAGTACCTTGGTCCCACCCTATATGCTCGTGGTAAAGCCGGTCACCACGGATGTTGACCACTGCTGTGAAAGGCACCTCTATTTTCTTGAACGTAGGTGGTACGCCGGGGAGTCTATGCGTCTTAGTCATCGTGACAAGGGAGGGGCATCAGGGGAACACTCACAGCCAGTCAACCGTCGAATCGTGAGTGCATTTGTTAATAAATTCGTCAATCACACGATCGATACCAATTGTTCGGCTGATAAGTTCGAGCTCTGTGTCTGCTGAGTTTTGGAAAATGAAGTTTTGCCGATAGAACTTGGTCAATGACTCGCGGCCAATTCCACCCGTGAGCTGTAGGTATCAATCAGAATCGGTCCTGGATGTCATAAATTCCCAATGGTAGGATATGCACTCACTGTAGGTACGTGATTCACATATGGCTGGTCTACCATAGTACTCATCGTATGCTCAACAGATCGATCCGCAAACTCGTAATAAGTGTGCTCGTCCCAAATGCCCTCAAGATCAAAGTATGGGCCACCGATCGCTGGCTTGAGGAATGTCAAATTCCTCGTGTGGGATAGTGATTCTATCCAATAGTCGAAGTCCTCGACAAACGGCGTTGCCATTTGAAAAGACTTGGCCTTGGAGTAGTAGTATGTGGTTACGCCATCGCGCTTCTCTGTTAGAGCTGAGCGACCGGCTAGATGGCGGAGTACAGGAACTTGAGATTTCTCAAGCGTGGCTTCATCGTTGGCATCTGCGTAGACAACACCGCCTACCAAGCTTGAATCTGTGCTGAGTATGCCAGCTACTAGGTTCCATAATCTGGGGTCATAAGCTGCAAAGCCGAATTAGCATAAATGATGAAGGTCTTCATTCAGTGAAGCTTACCAATAAGTCCAATTTTACTGTCTGGATCAAGTTTGTCGCAATTCCTTAACGCCTTCAAAGCATCTCCAAGAACTTCGCTCGCATCCCTCTTGAACGCCTTGGCCTGGATCTCTACCACTGCATAGCCCTCTTCGGCCCACTTTATCAGTGCAGAGGGAACTCCCTCAATTATTTCCAAGCTTTTACCTGAGTCTGGATGGAGGATAATAAGACCTGGACCATGACCTAGCCGTGAGAGCGGTGGCAGCAGAGTAATACCCTCGTTGATAGGCTGGGGTGCTGCCTTGGGTAGAGGAGCTGGAGGCTTGGTGATGTCTGCGTACATGATGAAAATTGATTAGTCAGTGAAAACTAGGATGTTGTGCTCTATCCGCCGTCCAGGTTTAGTGTTTTATAAGAAGTAGATGATTGGCATGCACTGCTGTCTTCAGCTAGGTACGTAACCCCGGGTTATCAGAGGCGGAATGATTGAACGCTATCAGTTGAGAGCTTATCCAAGTTCCAGGTCATCGGGCCATAGCGTCTGGGGAAATGTGCGGGCAGATCTTCAGCGCTAGATAGTGTTAGATAGGCGGCATTTCGTTACTTTCGGAACCTCCGTTCGGAACTTCCGTAGTCTAGATCAGCTGGACTAGTCTTGCGCCAAACTGATAACCGAGTCAAGCCAAGCGAGTCAGATCGCGACGATTAGTTCCTACGTCAAAAAGGGTATAGCAAGATACTGCTAGACGAGTTAGACATTATAGCGACAGGGTTCGGAACAGCGATTGACCAATATTATTCGTTGTGTTACAGATAGGCTTTGAGGTTTCCGTTGACAATACGATCAACAAACGGCAATTGATACGTGGAGCTGGAACTATCGAAACGTTGCGACTACGGAACTTGGTGTCTGGGGTAATCACGAGGCTTATCAGCGTTCCTGTGATAGACAAAGCCAGTGATGGCCCTTACGAGGCATGAGAGCGCACCAAAGTGGTCGTTCCGAACGTGTTATTCCTTGTTGAGCTCAGCTGAGTTGTCAGTCTGCCACTATGGGATTAACATGGTTCTCCAGCTTCACCCTTATGCCAGGCTTGGCGTCTGGGGAAAGGGCTGTGTCGTGGCTTGATAGTTAAAAAAGTCACTATTCGCCTCCTTCCATCATCCATATTTCTATACTCGTTTCTCAAAGCACAAGATTTCAACATCATTACATTCATTACAAACGTTAATAGCCATGTCTATTTCTAAGTCCTATGATATTGTAGTTGTAGGGGCCGGTGAGTTGACACACAGTCCATATAGTCTATCATTGACTAACCCAACCCAAAGGATGGTTTGGTCTAGCCGCCGCCAAGGCTATCAGACAAATCGATCCCTCAGCAAAACTCGCCGTCCTCGAATCGGCCGAATCATGCGGTGGCACTTGGTCCAAGAACCGACTCTACCCCGGACTCAAGTCAAACAATATGAAGGGCACATACGAGTTCCCCGACTTTCCCATGGCGGAAGATACATATGGCGTCAAGGCCAATAGTCATATCCCTGGAACCGTCCTCCACCGTTACCTTACAGATTTCTCAAAGCACTTCGGCTTTCACGATCGGATCCAATTCAATACATCTGTCGACTTGGTCGAGCGCACTAGCGATGCTGGCTGGCGCTTGTCGGTTCAATCCCCTGAGGGAAGCCGTATCATCAACACTGCTAAGCTAGTCCTTGCGACTGGCTTGACATCATCACCAAATATGCCCTCTTACAAGAATGCGCAGGACTTTGGCAACCCCCTCTTCCACGCAAAAGACTTCTGCAAAGAGGCTCCCAACCTCAATGTCAAGAAGGCCATCGTCGTTGGCGGAGCTAAGTCTGCCTTTGACGTCGCTTATGCCTTGGTCCAAGATGGCGCAACAGTCGACTTGCTAGTCCGTCCTACCGGTAACGGACCTGTTTGGATCGCACCGCCTTTCGTGACACCGTTCAAGAAGAGAATGGATCAGCTACTCAACATCCGTTGGATGACCTGGTTCAGTCCTTGTCCTTGGGGATATGCCGATGACTTCCCTCGGGTTCGCAACTTCCTCCATGGAACTACTGTCGGTCGATTCATCGTCAACAACTTCTGGAAGGCTCTCAGTGGTGATGTGATCTCGGCCAATGGCTACGATTCTCACCCCGAGCTCAAGAAGCTTAAGCCATGGCACTCGGCATTCTGGATTGGCAGTGGCCTGAGCATCCTGAACTACGATAGCCCTCTATTTGACCTGGTCAAAGAGGGCAAGATCCGCGTACACATTGATGATATTGACCATTTGGAACCGGGCCGTGCTGTGCTCACCTCTGGCAATGAACTCGACACAGATGCCATCATCTGCTCAACAGGCTGGAAGAAGGAGTCTCCCATCAAATTCTCTGGTCTTGGTGAAGAGAAGCTTGGACTTCCTTATTCCGTTGAGAAGAAGCGAGACTTAAGTCAAGCCGCCGACGCAAAGGTCCTGTCTCTGTACCCTGGTCTGAAGAACCAGCCACAGCTCAACATCCAAAAGCCCAAAGAGGCTGACCCACTTCGATACTATCGGTTCATGATCCCCTCCACAATGATCAACTCGCGCGATCTTGCTTTTGCGGGCATGATCTCCACTGTGAGCACAGCTACTTGTGCGACTATTCAAGGTCACTGGATTGCTGCTTTCCTCAGTGGCAAGATCGACCACATTCCTACATCAGAGAAGGAAATTCACGACGAGATTATGCTACACACACAATGGGGCAAGTGGCGCTACCCTTGCGGCTATGGCGCTGATTTGCCTGATCTTGTCTTTGAGGGCTTGCCTTATTGTAACATGCTTATGAAGGATCTTGGGCTCAAGACACACCGAAAGTCCAGCAAGTTCCAGGAGCTTACATCTCCTTACCTGCCAGCTGATTTCAGCGGGCTGGTGGAGGAGTGGAAGAACAAGCAGGATAAGCAGATTGAGATTGAGGGGCTTGAGCCTGTGCAAGAAGTTGCTGCGATCAAGAAGGCGTAAGACATTTTTTAGTAAAGATGAATGGGTGGCTCAGTCTTTAGTAGTTTATATATTCCCAGAACCCTCAGTGTTCTCCATAGCTTCTATAGCAATGACATTAATTTGGAATCTTCAATCAACGCGATGTAATCGGCTATTAGGGAACTCATGTAGACCTAATGGGGCCTAAATATCCCTTTATCAATAGCCAGATGGCTAGCCAGGCACAACACAGAAGCTGACGGAATGCACATGATTCCGCCTACCAGACAGCGGTTGCGTCTGACCCGACGTTGACTCTGCCCGGGCTATAACTGTGTACGACCCGGATGTGAGATCCAGCTCAGCTTTCCATTTTTGCCAGCTAAAGTCTTTTCGGGTCTCAACTTGAGCTTTAATCCAGGTTTCGCTCTTGTCAAGAGAAATGTAAACACTTTTCACCTCTTCAAAACACCAAGCCCAACCTTCGATCAGCACTTTTGGGCCTACCATCACAGCCTCGGGTTCAGGACGCACAACGATCGAATTGACTTCAACATCCCAAACTGGCCTTTTCTTGATCCCTTCAAGGTCTTGTGGATCGATTTCGTTGTAGAAGGTGGTGGTATAGGGCCCTTCAGCTCTTCTGTTCTCCAGCCTCAGCCGACAAAGCCATTTAGTAGAGTTGGTGCCAAACCACCCAGGAACGACGAGCCGAACCGGGCCACCACGCTCTTTCGCCAAGGCTTCCCCATTCATCTTGTACGCCACTAATACTTCTGGGCTCTGGGCTTTGCGCAAGGGTAGGTCTTTCTGGTAACGATCCGCTATGACACCAGCAAAGGTTCCAAAATCCAGTCCGTCAGACCACACATAACGGGCTTCGGGTAGAGGCGATGCAAGTGATATGAGGTACTCAAGAGGGACTCCAGTCCAGACTACATTGCCTACTCGCCATACTGCTTCCACTGGAGGCTTGATCGGGCTGCCATAACATTCGTGAAATGAAGTGACGGATTTTTGAGGTAGGCGTTTGAGCTGACTTAGCGAGAGGGAGAATGGGGTTTCCACTAATCCATCAATGACAAGGGTCCATTTGAGAGGGTCTACGACCGCGGCTCCCATGTGAATAGTTTGGAAGAGTAGATGATCCGGAGTAATGGCGTCATTTAGTAGATGAGGCTTTGGGGGATGCCGTATATAGAATCCACGAGGATTGATGTCTACAAGAGCATGACGTTCGTCTCCCTCTGTTAGCACAGAAGATGTGTCGTAATCTTCCAGCAGCGGCAATGGCATGATAGGATTGTTTTGGAAATAAGTTGTTATTGCTGGCTTGCGGACTTTTGTTCAAAAGATAACGCTTAGCCTCCCCACTTTCAGCTTCCCAACCACGCGCCACACGGCTACAAAATTAAGTGCCGAACTGACGCCATTTCTCCGACGACTCCCAGAAAGTGTTAAACTATTTGTGTTCTCATTCACAGTAGATACCACACTTATCAGACGTGTACCTATTGCACTACCCTCAACGTCTATCTACTTAACATGAAGCTTTCCAAACGTGGCCAAGCGACGGCCGATAACAAGGGCGGTTCTCTATTGTGGGAAGTGACGGCAAACCTCTGGGACGCTACCACCAACCCTTCCGGCTATGTAAGCCTTGGCATGGCAGAAAATGTCCTTATGCAAGATGAGCTATGGAAGCACATCACGGACAAAATTTCACTTCAACCTCAAGCCTTGACCTATGGCGACGGTACAGCCGGATCAAGACGGTTGAAGCTTGCCTCCCACGCTTTTTCAACAAACACCTAAAACCTCATCAGAATATCGACTCTAATCACATCACCATTACCAATGGCTGTAACGCAGCTATCAAACATATCGCCTGGGCGGTTGTAGACCCCGGGGACGGTTTCCTCGTTTCTAGACCTTTTTTTCAGCGCCTTCATTCCGACGTTTGGCCTCCGCGTTGATGCAGAGATCATACAAGTGACATGCGACGGAACAGATCCTTTTTGCATCAATGTCATCAAAAAGTACGAGGCCAGGCTACGAGAAGTCAGATCCCTTGGGAAAAATGTTGCCGGTATTCTTTTCTGCAATCCGCACTATCCACTGGGGCGCTGTTATCCCAAAGAGACTCTGGTTGAGCTCATGAGATTTTGCCAAAGGCATCAACTTCACCTAATCAGCGACGAAGTCTATGCCTTATCAACATGGGGAACAAATATATCCCAAGCTCCTCCTTTCACCTCTTGTCTATCTATAGACCCTAAAGGTATTAGTGACCCATCCCTACTTGACGTAGTATGGGAAGTTTCGAAGGACTTTGGGTCTAACGGCCTTCGACTCGGAAGTATCATTTCCCAAAACAACCCCACATTGCATAGTTCTTTTGTCCCCGGGGCTTTGTATAGCATGGCTTCCTCTCTCGCAGACCATGCATCTTCCAATGTGTTTGAAGACGATGCTTGGGTTGAGAAATACCTCGGCAAAAACAAGACAAAACTCTACGAGCATTACAGATTGGCAACAACGTGGGCAGAAGAACATGGAATTCACCAGGAGGTGGGGTCATCCGCAGGCTTCTTCTTGTGGGCCAATATCGGAGAGGCATACTCTCGGAACCATCCTGAACAGGATCCTCTGAGGGCTGAAGAACGGGTGATGGAGCTACTGCTCGAGCGAAAAGTCTTTGTAGCCCCCGGCGCTAGTTTGGAGCCGAAGGCCCTGGCTGGTTCAGGCTTGTGTTTTCAGTCGATAAGATAACTCTCTCAGAAGGACTTGCTAGAATTATTGACGTTTTACAATGACACGGAAGAAGCGGAAATATCGGGAATGTCGGAAAGGTCGGGGATAACGGGAGGAACGGGAGAAACAGCAAAGAGCATAGAATTAGTCTATTAAAACGCTAGAGAAGGACCGATAAACTGTTGACTAATTGAAAAGGCCAATGGCATGAGAGAAATTGCTTTCTCATGGGTGTATTTCCGGTAGGAGCCAAACACTGAAAAGCTACGTGACTGTGGTGAGGTTGCCAGGCACTGATCAATAACATCGTGGCCCTCACACATGGTTAATCCATCATGACAATACCCTTCAAAGAGCTGTTGAATCAAGCTATCGAAAACCTGGAAATTCCTTTGGTGGCAGTTGAAGCGAAACTCAGTGATGGTAAGTATAATATTCCCTCTGCGTCCACCGTGCGCAACTGATACATCAGTCAAGGGACTCAATTACTTTCCACGTATCTAGAGTCGCCCTCGCCGCTCTTCGATCCTCAAAACGCCAATAGCAACGATACGTTACTCACATTGGCATCCTGTACCAAGCTTCCTACATCAATTGCTGCTCTGCAACTAGTAGAGAAAGGTATCATCGGGTTAGACGACGATATCACCAACCTGCTGCCGACTCTGAAGCAACAGCGGGTGTTGCGAGGCTTCAAGACAGGTGGAGCTCCAGTTCTCGAGGATCGAAGAAGTCCCATCACACTTCGCCATCTCTTAACTCATTCAGCGGGCACAGGATATGATTTCTCAAATGATGAGCTTCAAAAAGTGCAAGCTTTTCATGGGGAACGCCTAGGTTCCATGTCGACTATTGAACAACGCTTCAATCTGCCGTTGTTGTTCGAGCCTGGTGAAAGTTGGAACTATGGCTGCGCCATTGACTGGGTGGGAAGACTTGTCGAAGTACTTACAGACATGACGCTGGAGACGTACATGGCGAAAAATATTTGGCAACCACTCGGAGCCACCAGTTTTACATTCTGGCCAAATCAACAGAATTCCGCAACGAAAAAGATAGCGGTTTTAGCGGAACGAGACAATGAGACAAAGCGCCTCAGGCCACTACATGAAGGTCTCCCCTTGAGTATAGGCGTCACCGACTGTTTTGGTGGACAAGGCGGATATTCTACAGTGCAAGACTTCATGCAGCTGCTATACTCACTTTTAGTCAACGATGGCCGCATCCTGAAACCTGAGACAGCAGATCTTTTGTTTCAAGGTCATTTGACCGCAGCGAGCAAATCTGTGCTGAACTACAAAATAGAAGATCCGTCTTGGGCGGTCGGTACCTTTTACCCGGGAGAAACATACGATTGGAGTCTAGGAGGGCTACTTATCGAAAAGCCCGACTCCAGTTGCCCGTTTCCGAGGGGTCCAAACACGTTGGTTTGGAGTGGTGCTGCGAACTTGTTTTGGGTAACGCATTTTTGATCCTTTTCATTACGAGCACTAGTCGATACTAACTTGGAGGGCAGTTTATTGATCGCGAAAAAGGCATTTGCGGATTGTTTGCTACTCAGATCTTGCTGCCCCCGGACCCAGTCTCGCAAGCTCTGATCAAAGCGTTCCATGAGGAAGTGTATAAAGTCGTTGACTATGCAGTGCTATAAATTCAGTTCCTGATAGACAAGTATTGTATATCATTGATCTCTAATTACCCATGTGAACTTTACCCTACCTGGTGTGGAGGAAATTGTTGGCAATGAAAATGAAACCATCAAGGGGCATACCATTATGCTAAAACTAAAAATAGTATCATGGTTTATGTCATGTGAAAGCTTCAATAATCGATAGCTCATCCCATATATCGCCAGATCATTCCTGTGCTATGAAGCTGGTACAGCGAATTTGCTGCCACGATGCTTTCAGATAAGGAGTTTGCATCGAGCTGCTTCCATCCTGTCTTTGGTGGGCCAACATAACGCCAAATCTCCCCATTCTTGTGGATCTTATGAAGCCCACAACGTCCCGCAGCAATTTTTTCAGTAGCTTTGTTATCATCCAGCTCCTCCCAGCCCGTCGATCGGTCGCCTGTGTACTTGCATATTCTCCCCGAGCTTTGAAGTTGGTAGAGATCATCGTTGCATGCCACGATGTCAACTATCGCTGGGTTGTCATCTAGCTTCTGCCAGCCGGTTAATGGCACGCCAGTGTACTTCCAAATAACACCCGTCTTGTGTAGTTGATAGAGGCTCCCTTTAGAAGCTGTCATTTTCACCGTTGCTGGGGTGGGATTCAACTTCTGCCAACCGCTCATAGGCATTCCTGTATATTTCCAGATATGGCCCGTAGAACGCCTCTGGTATAGGTCATCACCATTAGCGAGGATTTCGGTGGTAGCTTTGTTGTTATCTAGCAGTCTCCAGCCTGTGATAGGAGTGCCTGTATATTCCCATATCTTACCCGTGTTGTGAAGCTGATAAAGTTTCCCATTGGATGCCGTGGCTTTCTTGGTAGCAGGTGTCATATTGAGCTTAATCCAGCCCGGCGATTCGGTACCAGTGTACTGCCAGATGAACCCCACCTTGTCTATGGTATACAAATCTGTAGAGTCCGTGACGATACTGATGGTTGTTTGACTTTTGTTCAATAGCTGCCAGCTTGAGATCTTGGGGTAGATTTTACCCGCAAACTTGCCATCGGTATTATTGATATCCGTTCCACCAAGTACGGCTAACCCGTCTTTCATGATCTCGGCTGGAAGGTCGTAGCACATGATGGACGTCGGGTCCGGATTGGCAGTTGGAACTAAGGCCGAATTTTTGGCAGGAGTAAGGATCTGACGGTAGATTTCAGCCGCTGGCCAGCCCTGGTTTACCTCATAAAAGTCTATAGCCTTTGTCTCGTCGATTCGTTGTACGATGTCCTCCAACATGTTCTCATGAGGGAAGCCCAGTGTATGGCCCGTCTCATGCCGAACGACGCGACGAAATTCTTTTTCGGCAGTGTCCATGGTGAACGAATCGAGATTCATAGTTGGCTTAATCTTGTCAACAGAAAGGACATCCGTGCCCAGATAAGACCAGTGTCCATCATTTTGCTTCCGCGCAATGCGGACTTGGCCGTCGGAAGTGACTTGAACAAACTCAACATTCGCAAAAGCGCTCCAAGCGTTCATGTGGTACAAGATGCGAGCACGGAGATCCGCAGGAGGCTCATCAAGGAAGCTAACAGTGAGACGAACACCGCCAGTTCCCCAGTACTTGGCCGTGAGTAGAGCTAGGTGAGATGGTGGGATGGCGCTATCGCTTGCGACGGCTTGGGTCAACATCTGCACCATAGGTGCATTTGATGGGTTTTCTTCAATTGCTTTCGCCGCTGCTGGCTCCCACTCTGACCTCTCCAAGAGTTTGATGGTACATAGGGCAAAGGTCTTAGTGCTGGCGGCGTTTGTGGCGCACATCCTAGGCTTCGGTTGACGTTAGCTATGCTGTTTGATAGTCGACTGATTTGGAATAGCTTGGGTAGGGGAGCGGGCGGTTCAGTACATGCAAGCGCTGTCATGCCATTTTGTCATGTCGTGTTTAGTGGTCAAGTGGATTCTTCCTGACTCAGCTCTGCAAATGGGTATATCCGGTAGTCTATGTGCCCCAGATCTCAACTTCTCTCCCCCGCATTTGGTGGACTCTCTTGATTTGTGGAACTCTATCCTTGCATGACATCTTTGCCCAAGCTAGTCCTTAGGAGGTAATCCGATCAGCCCGTGACATTTAGATGACCAGTCCGTGACTTCGCGTTACCAACTTTGGGTAGCACATGAGGGGAAGCCAATATTTGCGTCACGTCTAAGCAGCTCGCTGCTTTGAGCGACACATCGCCGACTTTGATGTGATCATGCGAAGCATTCAAAAAGCATCCCCCGCTTGCACACGATTTTATCGACCTTACTGTGTATTTTATTGTTTTCTTCAACCTATATCTTGCTTGTCTTATCTTGCCCTATCTTCGAGATGGCTTCAGCCACGCAAACGATGAAAGCCGTGCGCTACCACGGTCAAGAAGACGTTCGCCTGGAGGAAATTCCAGTGCGCCCTCTAGATGCCAAGTCCGTCCGCATTGCTCCCAAATATTGCGGTATCTGTGGCACAGACGTCCATGAATACCTCGGTGGCAACAACCTGATTCCCAAGCCTGGCGCTCCGCACGCCATTACGGGCGAGACATCGCCTCTGACTCTCGGCCATGAGTTCAGCGGCATCATCGAGGAAGTCGGCAGTGAAGTCACCCGCCTAAAGAAGGGCGATCGTGTCTGCGTCCAGCCTATCATCTATGACAATGAATGTGGCTCTTGCAAGCGCGGGCTCGTCAACTGCTGCGACAAAAATGGCTTCATCGGTTTGAGCGGATGGGGCGGAGGTCTCTCCGAATCGACCATCGTTCCGCAAGACGCTGTCAAGAAGCTGCCCGACAATGTTCCCCTCAAGGTCGGCGCCCTTGTTGAACCCCTCTCTGTCGGGTGGCATGCGATTAAGGTCTCTCCGTACAAAGAGGGCGACTCAGCCTTTGTCGTCGGCGGCGGACCCATCGGTCTAGCTGTGGTCCAGGCCCTCATCGGCAGAGGATGCAAGAACATCATTTTGAGCGAGGTTAGCTCCAAGCGACGCGAGTTCGCCAAGAACTTTGGCGCACATCATGTGCTTGATCCCACCAAAGACGATGTTGTCGCTCGTGTAAAGGAACTGACTGACGGGCTGGGTGCTGATGTTGGTTTTGACGCTGCTGGATCACAGCATGCTATTGACTCGGCTTTTGATTGCCTGAAAGCTAGATCGATTCTGGTCAACATTGCTGTGTGGGAAAAGAGGGCGCAATTGAACATGAATCAGATTGTGTTCCGCGAGCGGTCATACGTTGGCAGGTAAGCCATGTCTGAACACTCTACACTATCATAACTCAGAGAAGTTGGCTCTAACACAGCTCACTCAGCGCTACATTCGGACTTGGGGATTTTGAAGAGGTCATTGAGGCTTTGTCAAGTGGCAAGATAAAGCCTGAGGGCATGATTACAAAGGTCATCAAGATGGACGAGATTGTTGAGGAGGGTATTCTCACGCTTGTCAATGACAAAGATAACCATGTTAAGATTCTGGTTGACGTCGGCGCTGGGTCGTAGCAGGGCTTTGGTCTAGGTATTGCAATATCTATGGGGTCGATGTTTGCACAAGCGGGCGAATGAAGGACGGAGCACGTGAAGGGCCATCATAGAAACGGTGATAGCTTGTTATGACATGGGAGAAATGACGAGAGCGCGTAGTCTTTCCACACGTTTAATTCTCACAAATGAGATTTCTCATAGAGCATGGTGCGACAGAAGATGCAGAATACTTTGACGACTGTTTTGTGAGGTCTTATCGTGGGCGACACGAGCCAATGATGTTCTTTCTTCGCATCCGGAAAAATGATATGCCCCGTCGTGGTGAGTCGTGGCTTTTCGGGCGTCTCAATTAAGACAGGTTAAGCTCGACATCAGCAAAACTGACCTCACATGATACAACACGTGGGTTTGTGACCTATAGCCTTGAGCCTACCCTATACAGCTCGCAAATCCTTACAAAACAGAAGGTTATATAGCACCCTCAGATATAGTAACATACTATATCAGAGACAAGTAGAATGTGTACTCAGCAACTGAACTAGCTCCGTAACCTAACCTCAAGCTTGTTGTTAAACAAGGACGATTGATACATTATAAGCATTTAGCCTTACGACATATTGCTTATATCGATATCTCGAAGACCATGGATCACTTCCAAATCGGCAATAACTCCTGTCACGTGTGAGCTGTATGCCTCAGGCACAACTCCGTATCCGCTAAACTGCGGCCAAAAGTGGATCATGCTCATCAGCATACTTGACCTTAACTGACCACATAACTGTCATCAACTAAACAGTTTTGATACATTGCATATCCACATGATAAATCTGTTTAATGCGTCAGTCCCTGAGGCGAAAATCATGTAGCGCTTGTGCGCGTGCCAAGCGCCGGTGCAGTCTTAGTCTTCCTCGTTGCAGCCGGTGCACAGCCAAAGATACAGAATGTTCATATCCCAAGTTCACAGCTGTGTCGACTCCCAGCCCCAGTCATCGTCCTACATCGGCCATACAATCGCCCATTCCGCCAATCGATGATGAGATGAGCCTTGTACAATCTTGTGGCATGCAACTCCACCCCACAAGCTTCCTTTCACAGGAAGCCCGGATACTTGAAGATTTCACAGCGCGTGCAGAATTTTGTGCTCAGTTGCTGTCTATGCAATCGACTTCACTTGCAGAATCGGGCTTCAATGTCTTCATTCATCCGTCGCAGACTCTAGCATCAACCGTCTTGCGGGACACGTTTGCAACAAGTGCCCTCCATGCTATCCGCAAACCTTCAAACGCACGATTTGTAAATGCTGAGATCGGGCAACGCGCCTCACAACTCGTTCAAAATATGCAATCAGATTCTGCTGCTATTGGACTGGATGTCACCGACATATTAAGTTCGTTGCAGGCACTGCTTGTTTATCAGTGCATCCGGTTGTTCAACCCAAGTAACATAAGTCAGCAGACTCAGGCTGAGCGAGATAATATCGTACTTCAATCGTGGGCAGTACGATTGCAATTACTTCAACCCCTTGAAAATGGCAATGAGCTTACAAATATGACTTGGGAATCATGGGTGAAGCAAGAAGCCACCCGTCGGACATTAATATGCATAGAGCTTGTCACCGGGACCTACACCTATCTTCGAGGACTCTGGCCCATGGGCGTAGAATGCCATCATGATCTTTGGTTCACTGCCCAGAAGCGCCTTTGGGAGGCCAAGTCGGCTGCCGAGTGGCGGCTTACACGCGACGATACCAGCTCTCCCTTGCTACCTACCAACATGTTGCGGTTAGATAGTGATATTGAACACGCGTCTCCGAGCGACTTGGATGATATAGGAGTCCTACTACGAGTCGCAGGGCAAGGCGTCGAAAATCTGAATCAGTGGCTTAGTCGTGATGGACGAGCCCTGCAAAGATGGGGTGATGTGCATCTGCGATAGGTGGACAGGCACGTCAAGAAGCGTAATAGTACATGTTGGTTCTTAGCTACAGCCCATGCACGCCGATACGGAGGAAACTGCCATCTGTCTCGAGTCTTTCTCTGAGGGCCCCAGTTTTCAGTTCATCAACATCCCAAGCTGCCCACACAAACCGACCATGCAAGAATGAAGCTTCCGGGGAAGCACACCAGACCGCGAACGCACCAGGAAGGCTTACTGGTCATTGTCAATATTCCATAATATTCGCACGATGTCCAATACGTTCAAACTCACCATCGTCCCAATTCATCGAATTTTCAGTCATACCCTTCTCCCTGGTTTGGGCTGTGAAGATAGCCCCAGGGTGGAAGCTGATGATTTGGCTTTGCTGAGGGTTGCTTTCGTCTGCAAGCTTCTGCAGCAGTAGCGTCCCTGCGGCCTTGGTCAAGGAATAAGAAGACAGGTCTTTTGGACTGCCAAAATCGTGGATTGCACCCGATGAGACGTTGACGATGTAATACTGGATACGCACAGACGGTCAGTAACACTCTGCCAGCATATGGAAACACCCACTGTTCTTTCTGGTTGCGTGACTTGTTGGTGTAACCGATCATGGAATTGATGGAGGGAACGAGCATTGACCACGAACTGCTCCCATGTCTTCTCCCAGCCTTGGTACGATAGTGACCCAGCTACATTAAGAGCGGCATTTAGTACCAGGACATCCACATGGACGCCATCGGCAGCCAGCTCGTCAAACAGACGGTCGATGCTATTGAGGTCGGACAAGTGGCACAGTCTCCCCTCGAACTTGGCTGTGGTGCAATAGTCGTCACTGACCTCATGTTCCTGGACAAGCCTATCCACTGCTGCATCAAGTTTCTCACGTGCTCTTCCGGTGATAATAACCTTATCCGCCTTGGCAAGACCAAAGTTCCTGGCGATGACGAAGCCAATACCATCGGATCCTCCTGTGATAAGCACCGTCCTACCAGCTTGGCAGAGGAAGGGCTGAGAGGGACAAATCGCCTCATAAACACGCGCATGGAGCCTCTTCGTCAACGGAATAGGATTGTATGTGTACATGGGCATCTTGGAACTGTCGGACATGACTGTGTGGGTCGTTCTGCTGAATCTTGATAGTAGGATAAGGTGGAAATTAATTGGTTCTCTTCCGTGTGGACGCAGCTCTCTCTTTATACTTTGAAACTCACCAACCTTATGAGTAGATTTATGAATGGCGTAATAACAGTGTGTTGGCATTGCGGGCTAATATGGATTTCGCCTTACGGAGCTCCGTGACAAGCGGTGGCCAACTATGGATCAAGATCCACAAATACCCGCAGCCCGTTGGATCGACCGCATGATAACAAATGCAGTTTTATTGTTGCATGGACACACCCACATGGAAACATTGTTCATTCACAACTCTAAGCTAACCCAAAAGAACTACAAAGATTTATTTGTATGTCAGACGAGCCTAACTTTTGGTATGACTCCAAGATCGCAATTCTCCTCAAACTGGTAACTCAAAGCCTTGCTACCTCTTCTCATGAATTGTCGCGTGAGGCAGCCAGGAACAGGAACCGTCGAGGTACTTGTGCTGAGCGCCGGAAGTGTATTTCTGATCCCAGTAACGCCAAGCTTGAAGCATGCATTATAGCAAGCTTCCGGACTATCGCAATACGGAGCATAGGTGGGAGTCCCCGTCCGCTGAATAGTTCTTGTCGTAGGTTCGCCCTTAGCACGAGCGGTAAGCGTGTTGAGCGCAGCGTCTGGGCTGTAGTACCAAGCTGTAGGTATTACCATCACAAACTCGCGCCAGAGAATTGTGCTAGTTCCGGGGGACTGTCAACGTAGTTTTCTACGGGTGGATGATGATGTTTTCTCGTGTCTCGATACAACGGTCCACATGGCTTGGCTGAAGAAATCTAACGCCCGGAGAAGATGGTCCTGATTGCTATCATGGTCTCATATCGAACGTTGTCATAGTTTGCTGGCCGTGTTCTACTCTTGTCATGTTGATAACTAATCACCCTCTTATTTGCTGTGGTACCAAACGTACACTTACAGTAACCTGCTGCAGGTACTCTCTTGCCACATACCGACCTACCGAGGCGAATAGTAAGTATACGTAGTATTTAGTGAGGCAATTCAGTTTATACTGACTTTCATAGCTATGAACTACATTACTGTGGTTTATGGCATTGTCTTTTCTGTTGCGTTGTTGGATGAGGTCTTCAGAGGAACGGAAGTGTAACCCTCCCCCCCCCCCCCCCCTCTCTAGCTCGCTTGCCGTGTTCCAAGGATTTCAGCAGAAGCTAAGAACCCGTAGTTCATTGAACAGGGACAACAAAAAAATGGAGTCGCGTTCTAACATGAAGTTACATACACGCGTGGCATTAGCTGAATGGACTTCGGCCCAGCAGTAAAACCATGTCTGATATGTGATCTCTATTGATCAATCCTTGAACCTGATTGAGCATCATCAAGATATTACATGATTTCAACGCGTGGACCAGTTCCGTCTGCTAAAGACCCCATATATCGCATCACATTCATCAACACTACCTCGACTGGACACCACTCACCAGACCTGCGCCACGAAGTCCTGTAGATCCTTGAGTAACTCTTCAGGATGTTCAAGTGCCGCAAAATGGCCACCATGCTCATGTTGCCTGAAAAACACCAAATCACCGGTAGTAGCAATCCATGCCTTAGGCACGGGTACAAGCTCCTGGGGGAACCATGACATGCCCAAAGGCTTGTGGAGATGATAGTCTGGATTTTCGTGGGATCCGACATTGCCAGGGGCGAAACGTTGGCGATATGGCCAAAGCGAAGTCGAGTAGCAGTTACTCAACCAGTAGAGTGTGACAGATTCTAGAATAGTATCTAGCGACGGATCATCGTCTGTCCAATCGAGGAACTTTTCGCCAATCCAAGCGAGCATGGCGAGGGGGCTGGACGACAGCGTCAATCCAATAGTTGCTGGCTTGGTTGCATGCTCAAGGGAATAGGCACTGCCCAGCTTGTTGAACCATTTGGCCCGCTCCAAGCCCTTCTTTTCGATGTCACTGTACTCAGTTTCGGGAATGTTGCCTGGATCGGGCATGTGGCAAAAGTTGAGGTGAACAGCTTTGACTCGAGGATAAGTGGCGCCCATGACGCGAGCAACCCTGCTTCCGATATCTCCACCTTGGCAGACATATCCCTCTGTAAAACCGAGGCCAGTCATGAGTTTATCGAAAATTCTCGCGGCGTCTGTCAGCTGGAAGTCTCGATCAACCGGTGGTGGCGATGAAAGGGTGTATCCTGGCAGAGAAGGGACAACGATGTGATAGGGAAGAGTATCCGGAGTGTATTTCGACTTGAGAATGCTCAAGATAGGAAGAAACTCCAAGAAGCTGCCGGGCCAACCGTGCAGCAACAGAATAGGAATGGCATCCTGGCGCTGGGAGAACAAGCCCACGAAATGGATGTCGAAGTCAGTGTCAGAGTCGCTGATGCGAGTAGTAAAGTTGGGAAATGAGTTGATATGGTCTTCAGCTTTGTGCCTGATTCAATCAGTTTCATGTCTTTGAAAAGGAATGTCAAAACACGGAGGTACTTACCAGTCAAACTGCGCCCACTGCTCCTTTGCGTTCGCGAGCCATTTAGTGGTGATACCATACTGTCTATCCTCCCGGGTGCTCTCGTATGTGGCAGGGCCGACTCTAGAAAGCTTGATCAAGGTGCGAAGCTCTTCCAGCTGTTCCTCTGGGTAGGACAGCCGAAATGTTTCAGGTGCGCGAGTGGCAGCAGACGGGATACTAGCAAACGATGCCATTGTGTCGATGATTATGCAGAAGTTTTGAAAGAGGCTGGATGACGATGATTCAGATGAAAGGTGATGCGCTTTGTGAAGTCTTGGAATATCAACTCTTTTATAGATAAAGATGAGAAAAATGAATTGTAAGCCGCGCCCTTTGTGATTATTGTTTCCAAGTATCTTGACATTGCTTATAAAACTATGTGGTATCGAAGACGTCAGATCTTCGGGTTTAATGACATTAGTAGGGCGTGGCCTGGGCTCACCAATCAGTGGCGATGACGCAATACAAGTAGTATAGGGTATTCGTGAAACCATAAACACTGCTAAAAATACAACGGAATAAATCAAATTCCTGCCAGGAGGAGAACTAAATATGAAATTTGAGGCTTATCTTAGACCTGATACAATTAACTACCTGAAATTATTCATTTAAAGAACATCTTTGACATAATGGCGTGTTTTGTCATTGTAGTGCTGTTTGACAGTAATAATAGTCCTTGATTTCGGAGGGATGTTCATCTGTATTTGCCAGGATAACCCCCCTTTCCTTGTACAGCCAAATATGATGCTTTCTGACTCATCTTCCACCTAAAAAGTCTCCTTCTTACCCCTAGTCATTAGCTTTGAAGAATCTGAGTTGTACTGCTAGATTTCCACTCATAGCTATTCTACTCAAAGTGATCATTATGTCAGCGGAACAACAGCGAGCAACATTTCTCCGGGCGTCTCGGCCCCACAAACTGGAGCTACACACTATGACGTGTTAGGTCAAACAACAGCAGATCTTGTAGCCATCTACTATAGATCTCCATCTAAGGTTTCGGCTCTTCTCCACAGGAACATTGACCGCAGTATCTATCGAGAATGATCCACAAATAAATTATCTTACTACTCGCGATGCCCCAGGCTTTATTGTCCCAGAGAGCTCGTCAATTCTCTCATCTATATATAACAGGTCAACCCTCCCCGATGTTGATCTGCACTTACCCAAAGCAAACATGGCGGCTCTCCTACTCCTACTACCACTGGTATCGCTGGTAGCAGCCATCTGCTACAAAGTGATCATCACCTTTTACCATGTCATCTTCTCTCCCCTAAGGAATGTTCCTGGACCAAGTATTGCACGAATAACAGATCTATGGTACGTGAACCGAGTTCGAAAGGGTCACTTCGAGCGCGACAACATCGAACTTCACCGCAAATACGGCCCAATTGTCCGCTATGGCCCCAATCGATATAGCTTCGATCACCCCGAGGCCACCCAAATCATATACGGCGTTGGAAAGGCAGACAAATTCGCCAAGTCTTCTTTCTATAGAGCTTTTGCCACACCTGACCGCGACCAACCGTCAATCTTCGCCCACGAGCATATCAAGGAACATGCCCAACTGCGCCGTCTGTACCAGAGCACACATGCTATGTCGGCTCTTGTTTCGTACGAGCATTTCGTCGACGAGTGTTCTGATCTGTTTGACCAAAGGCTCCGAGAAATGGCTGGCGAACCCGCTTACGCCAAGGTCCAGCCGCCTGTTGACCTGGGCAGATGGTTCCAGTGCTACGCCTTTGATGTCATCAGCATGATTACATATTCGACCAGACTGGGATTCCTCGATCATGGTGTCGATATCGCAGGCATTATGGATTCCTTGGAAGGTTTCCTCGCTTATGCCAGTGTTATTGGCGTTTATTCTTGGGCTCACCCTTTGCTATTCCGCATACGCAACTTAGTCGCTGGAAATACAGGGACTGGAATCCAATATGTCATTCAATTCACCCAAAAGCTCATGAGAGAGCATCAAACTAAGCCCAAGAACCTTGACATTGAGGATGAAGATAAGCAGACTATGGATTTTCTGTCCAAGTATGCGGCTCGTCATCGAAAAGACCCAATGACATACAATGAATGGTATGTGCTCAGCGGATGTGCATCTAACATGACAGCCGGTTCCGACACAACTGGTATCAGCCTCTCGGCCATTATGTATTTCCTCATGACGAACCCCAACGCGGCAGAAAAGCTCCGTCAGGAGGTGGTTGAGCATCAGTCACGGGTTGCTCATCCTCGTCATTTTAGTTTCAAGGAGACTCAAGAGATGCAATATCTGCAGGCTGTGATCAAAGAGGGTTTGAGACTGCATCCCGCTGTGGGTCAGCCATTGGAACGGGTCGTCCCCGCAGGCGGTGCAACAATTGCTGGACAATTCTTTCCCGAGGGAGTAAGTTATCAAGTTGTGGCATATAAACAGGACCAGTTGAGCTGACATTGCTTCTAAGACAATCGTAGGAGTCAATTGCTGGGTAGAGCACCACAGCTCTGTTTTTGGACCTGATCCAGAAGCTTTCCGACCGGAGCGCTGGCTCGATAGCGACAAGGACAAACTCGATATGATGAACCGCCATTGGATGCCGGTGAGTAACATACTGCCTACGTGGAGGTTCTAGATTATTGATGGTTCCTACAGTTTGGCTTGGGCGCTAGAACGTGCATTGGAAGGCACATTTCCATGTTGGAGATCTCTAAACTCATACCGCGCCTCATTCGCGACTTCGATTTCTCGTTTCCAAAAGGCAATTACGTGGCGGAGGAATATAAAACTATTAACCGTTGGTTTGTTAAGCCGAAAGACTTCAACGTACATATTCAAGCTCGGAATTAGACGATCGTCTTTGGATTTTTTACCAGATTGGCTGAAAGGCCGTTATTTTTGATAAATCGAGGCCTTACATCTACAAGGCAATCTGATAATTACTCTGTACGATTTGGTATTCTGCAGTAACTTTGACTGTAAATGCATGGTATCAAAGACCAAAAGCAGGTTCCGTCCAGCCAGTTTGAAACGTTAGCTTTGGGTAACTGTGTGAGTATATGGTTAATATGCTTAAGATTGTTCAAAAAAAAAAAAAGAACTTGTGTTCTTTATAATACTTGAAGGCAGGATCTTATTCTAAAATAAGGCCGAAGCATTATCAGTAGTTCCTTCCAGCCACAACTATGGAGCAAGATAGTCAAAAGAATGGCTTTGTAGATTCCAGGGGATCATAACCAGTTAAGATTTAGCAGCCAAGTTGGAATAAATTCATTCGGCATTAAAGTGACAAGAAAAATAGAATTTCCAAGATCCACACAGGGCAGCTAGACTTCTTGCGACAACATCATATAATATAGCGCGACAATACACAGGAACCAAGGAAATAAGCATAGGTACAAAGGAATGACAACACCACGATAGGAATGGGTGTATACCTTCACAACAAGTTGCCAATATACTGCCTGATCCCACCCTACTCTTACTATGCTTTGAGACATAAATGATAGTAAGTTCCAAGTATGCGACAAGATCTCCAGACAAGCAAAGCCTATTTGTCACAGTCGGAACCTGAGACTGGAAGACAACCGAGAAAGCAACTATGAATAATTAGTTTTAGATAGGGCCTGTGATATCTTCCGTCGGATAACTTACAGAGTGAATATGAGAAACAGTGGCTTGCAGGTTTGGGCACATTTGGCAGCACTGCATCTCTTGCTAAGAGATCGATCAGCTAGCATCTGACCAGATCGAAGTGTGCCGGCCACTACTGCGAGTTTACTCATTTCATCTTCGCTCAAAGGAATCTGGTAGTAATCCTCAACTACTAAAGTGAGGTTCACGTCCCCCATCGCTTTTGCATTTTTGAAATGGGTTTCGTAGATTCTCGAGAGGTCGGCAGCATGTTGGATCTCCTCAGGTGACAGATACCCATCATGATTAGTATCAGTCTGGGGAGCATAGCTGCCGGGTTGCTCGAGGTCCCTTGTACCAGTAGCCAAAGCATTACTGGTAGAGAGAAGTGTCAAAAGGGACAAGATAGAAAGAAGGTAAAAATGCATCTTGAAGTTGCGTATGTTAAAATGAATTGAAGTGCCGTGGCCTAAGTTGTCTGTTTAATCTTGTCATGCGCAAGAGAGGAGGGAGTTTATATACTTCCATCTTCAGTTATATCGCCGTAAAAGTGAGAAAGTCCATCGCGCGATACCTATCATTGTACCTCACGCTATGGATGATTTTCGGCCTTGGTGCCTCATGCTTACTGGACTAGAGAGCTCCGCCACTATCCTTTTGGAAGTGTCAGAAGAATCCTTCGAGCATTGTATAGGAATCTTCTCGTATAGAAATCCTGTCATCATCCTACAGCAATTCTGTAAGCATCCGGTAACACTCCTACGGTCCTACGGACGCACAGTATAAATAGATCCAATCAAATAAGGTTCGCAAGCTACATAAATTCTGGGCGTGATATCTTCTGAAGTGATGTATTTTCAAGAGAAATCCAGAAATCCTTCCGGAAGTTAAATTGAATATAGCTGAAATAGAATGCGTCCTGCCATGTCGCGGCTATACCGCACGTAGGGTCATCGCCTATACCAGACCCGTGGGCAAGCTGATGAGAGTAGGTAATTGGCCGAGCGATAAGACAAAAGAGCTCTTTGCTCATGCAGTAATCTAGGGTCATGAGAAGTAAATGGAGGAAGATTACCATAATGATACAACGTAGTTATTATGGACACAATGACCGGAGGTTTCAGGCTCTCAGTATTTCTTTTTTCTATTCTGCATTTACCATACATAACTACATCTTGAAAAGCATAAATCTTCTATAGCCCAGTCAGCAGCAGCTATAGCATGAATCTTGGCCGTATCAAAAAGCGGAAGTTCGCTCCTAGCCTCATCCAACAAGAGCCTAATCTCTGTACATCCGAGAATAAGGCATTCGGCGCCTGCCCTTTTGAGCTTGCTAATAATAGAATGGTATCCTTCACGGGAGCTATCATTAATAATTCAATTGCATAGCTCGGTGTAAGGGATGTTGTGCACAACCCCTCTGTCTTCATCGTCTAGCACAATGACCTATAGTCCGAATTTCTTAAACAGTCGGGATTTATAAAAGTCTTTCTCTATAGTAAAATGGGTTCCTAAGAGCCCGACCGACTTATATCTAGCCTATGAGATAGCCTCGGCGGTCGGGTCGACGATATAGAAAAGAGGTAGTTACGAGGCTATCTTAATTCCCTAAGACACAAAGTGCATAGTGTTGGTACAGAGTATAATAGCATCTGCGCCAGCGGGCTTGAGCTTGGCAGCTGCGTCGTCCAGCAGTGCACCGGCTTCTTCCTATTTGCCAGCGTGTTATAGCGCTTTAATCTTGGCAAAGTCAAAAGAGAAGACTATGCATTGAGCAGAGTGTAGGCCGCCCTGGACTTGGCGGACACGGCGATTGATTTCTTGGTAGTACGTAGTGGTGGATTCCCAGCTCATGCCCCCGATTAGACCTAGCGTCTTCATGGTGAAGGTTGTCTTTTGTCGCCAATGGCGCTTGACTTGTATACTGGTATGAGGGTGGCTGGGCAGCGATGTTATGTCAAGGCAATGAATGTGCGTTGAAAAGTAGAGTGAAAGAAGCCAGTTGGTGCAAAGACTTAGATTTCTGTCTCTTGGTCTGACTCAGCATCACATAGGCTAGTGTGACTCCTCTCTCTGAGGGGTAGTTCCTGTGTCACCTGGACTTTCTACCTACTGTTCTTTGTATGCCGAAAGTAATCTCGAGCACAAACGACAAGAAATGCAACATTCAACATTGTCTGAATAGTTCGTGCGATAATCCTTAATTTGCACGACCGTGCCTTTTGTCCTCAGCCCTTCTAATCATTTAAAATGTCAGTCATATTGACCACAATGAAAATTTGGCACGCCGCATCAGACCTCGTAATGGCTTTGGTAGATTGCTCAGCATTCAGGCTGAACGAAGGTTGGCACTAATTACTGATCCAATGTGGAAGATACCCCATACCGCTCTGTGTGATGCTGGTTAGCGTGTTATGTTTCCTTTTCATCAGGCATGTTGCGGTATTTCGAAAGCTTGATAGGAGGTGGAGTGTACTTGCGTACCTGAAGAGGCATAAAGGAGGAGATCAGCGGAACGAAAGGGTTGCCATGGTGTGAGTGCTTTTGCGGCTGGGCTTACTACGTTGGCTCCGAGTCTGCCTCATTGTTGGTCAGCATTCGGTTATTTTACAATTTGCAGGGCATAGCCTCAGGGCCAAGCAGCTGTTGGTACAGCACGTGGCCAAGGTGGAGTACTCATCCCTGTTGTACCATACTTGGGCACGCTGGATGCATGCACACTAAGATGGAAAAAGTGTAAATATATTCTAGACCCAGATTAAACTCGGCTGAATCGCTCACTTTGGTTAGGGTTCACCTTTCTAGGCCATATCTACATTAGTTAGGGAATAATTTAAAAACTACAGAGCAGAGCGCCCTGAATATTCTTTCTTACTCGCGCTTTTGTCTCGAAGTTAACTTGTTGTATAATTGCTTTCGGGGTTCTTCTTATTCTTGCCTCGCTGTAGGTGTCTCTGCTTCCGCCTTCACATACGGTATTTATATCAATGATTAACATGCGCAGGGACTGCTCATTTGAGGATTATCCATTATCGTCGAAACCGCGTGTGCCCCGCTTCTCATATACAGCATAATTACCTCGCAGCCGCATTTTCTGCTTCAATACATAGCTATCAGCAGCAATGCATTTGTGTGACTCACTCGAGTATGAGTTTATCGGTACCGACACCAGCCGGTACACGTTTGATGACAATGGCGTTACTCTATCTCTTCAAGATCTGCGGGATCAGTCTGACTGCCAGACCTGTGCTCTCTTTGCGGAAACAATTGAATACCGTCTTCGGCATGCATCAACCTGGGCGGCGCAGTACGGCCTCTGGACATCGCGCCGCAAGCAAAGACCCTCTGATGGAGAGGTTTGCGATGCCCAAGTTAATTTCAAAATCATCGATTCGATGGGGACGCAAAACTGGTCCTTTGGCTTTGGGGGCTGGACTTCAAGACACATATTGCAGGCTTACATCACGGCTGGGCGTAGCGGAGCCCAAATCAACTGGCAAAGAGCTGGCCCTGGAGGTCTTGTGCCAGTCAGTAGCATGCCCGCTGAGGGATCCTTCACGAATACAGTTACTTTCAGTACTGAGGGTGGATGGAGGACAGAAGGCGAGGGACCTCAGGGCCGACAGTGGGATAAGAATCCCGAGCCGATACGAGCAGCACTGCATCATACATATGGTCGACTTCGACCGCTTTCAATCGATTTTGACAGGATGAGAAGTTGGGTCCACTTGTGTGATTCGACACACGATCTTTGCCAAGCGCGGGGATCCTCGGGTATTCATCGATTACGTCTCATCAGTATTGGAGAGATGTGCATCAAAGACTTTTCCAACGCTACAGATCTAAACACAGGCGTTCCAGCATATGCCACGTTGAGTTATGTCTGGGGATCAACATCATTTGAGAGACTGACAAGAAAGAACGTCGTCAAACTGATGGAGCCTCGTGGCCTGGATGCTCTTACTCTGCCAAATACTATTGATGATACAATTTCCATCTGCAAAAGGCTTGATATCAGTTATTTATGGATTGATAGTCTATGCATCATCCAAGATGAAGAGTCTGATTTGATCGAATTCATCGAAAAAATGGATCTCATCTATAACGAGAGCGTCTTGACCATCATAGCAGCATCAGGCCTGAGTGCAGATAGCGGTATCCCAGGACTTCGTCCTGGCGCGCGCACTCTTGAGCAGAGACCCACTGAGGCTCGAGGAGTACCGCTCGTCGATTGTATTGATCATAAAATGATCCGGTATAGCACCAAATTTGAAGAGCCAGAGTGGATCTCCGGTACACCCTGGGCCCAACGAGCCTGGACTTTCCAAGAAGCACTTGTCTCCCGGAGGATGCTCTTCTTTACGGCGGAACAAGTCTATTGGAGCTGTCGTGAGGGAATGTTAAGCGAGGACACGGTCGATTACTTTCCACATCCTAGGCTGAGACTGGATGATAACTTCAGCTCGTCGGAATATCAGAACATTGCCCAGACTTTTTCCACACGCAAATTGACCTTTGAAGCGGATATTATGCGAGCCTTTTTAGGCACCCAGAACCACTTAGAGAAAAGGTGGCCCGGTCAGAAGTTCTCTTGGGGTCTACCACATGAGGCCTTGGGCCGTTTTCTCATGTGGGAATGGTCATCCCGGATTTCCAGAAGGCTGAGAAGAGGCACGCACGCTATCAAATCACCCACAGGTGCCATTACCAGGGTAGCCTTTCCCAGCTGGTCCTGGTTGAGCTGGACCAATGGTGGACAGCTAATCGATTATTACGGTGACGAAGATGGCGCTCGAACGCCGTCTTTTTTTGTCTACGATCCCAATGAATCATTGGTGTCTATACGCGATGCCCAGGACTGGGAGTTTCCATTCCATTGGCTTGGCAAACTGTTGGACACAGCGCCGAGTAGTCTTGAAAGCACAATCTCAGAACGTTCCAAGATTGAAATAGAACTCCAGAATTTGTCGTCCCTCTCTTCATCTTTAAAACCCAGCCTCTTGGTTTTCTTCACCGAAGTCGCCACAATTCGATACGACCCGGCTGTCACCGTCGATCCAGAGCGATACATCAATGCGCCTATAGACTTACAGTTCAGGAGCCATCAGTATCCATTCTCTATCATGGTTGGAGGGAGCTTCTATCGCATTCACGAAGAACAGAATTCCATCCCGGACGAGGGTGGTAACCTCAAAGAGATTGAGCTCGTTGCCGTATTTGCTGGGACAATGAACAAACCTAGACAGCATCGCGGGCAGTACAGGCTCTACTGCTGGCCCGTTTTAAAAAACGAAAACGGAGTGCACATACGAGCATCGCACATGGCTACTATTATCTATTTAAGTCTTTGGAAGCAGTTGCCGCGGAGGAACTGGAAGCTTGTGGTACTTAGTTAAGTGGCTCAGAGGGGGGTGGGGGGCTACCTTAATTATATTAATAGACTGCCTACTTCTTAGGTATCCCGAGCAATGCAAGCCTTGGCTCTAAATGATTTGTTACAAGGCAGCCTCAGCTTCCAGAATGCTTCACCCAGTAGGCCTGCGGATTACACCAACCCTTGAGGCCCACTTCTCCCCAATCCATTCCTATCCCACTATGCTTGTGTCCCCCAAAGGGTACGTTGGGTGCAACTTCGAAATGTGTATTGACCCAAATACTTCCAGACTCTAGCTGTTCAGCCATACGCCTAGCGCGAGGCACATCCTTGCTCCAGACAGAGGCGCCGAGCCCATACTCGGATGCGTTGGCTCGCGCAATAACCTCATCTTCGTTGGACCACTTCAAAACTGGAACGATTGGGCCAAATGGTTCCGTTTGGACAATTTCTGAATCCTCCGGGGGATTATCAATAAGAACGGGTGTAATATGATAGCCTTTGCTCGACTTTTCCGCGGCCTCGCTGCCAAACGCGCGCTTCCATCCTTGTTCGTCGATCTGCGCGTATAGCTGCTGGAGCTTATCGAATTGCATCTTGTTCTGGATCGGTCCGAAGAATGCTTCGTTGTCGGTGAAGTCACCGGTTTTAAGAGTGTTTAGAAAGCCAACAACAGCTGAGAGGAAGTCATCGTAGATGCTTTCGTGCACGTATATACGTTTAATATTCATGCAGATCTGCCCGCCGTGAACGAAGGCGAGGAATGCCACCTATATACGGAGAAAACAATAGCTTGTTAGCGAACTCCATGCCAAAAACGCCATCTGCTGAGATAATAGATGGTTAGCTCCTCATACCTTGCTAGCCACAGTGGCAATGTCTACATCTTCGCAGACGATCGCAACATCGTTTCCACCCAACTCCAGAGTCACTCGCTTCAAAGTGGAAGCGCATGCCGCCATGATCTTTTTGCCGGTGGCTGTGGACCCTGTAAAGCTAACCTTGGCCACGTCGGGATGCGCAGTCAGCATTGGTCCGAGGTCATCCCCACCGCTAAGAGCCTGGAAGACACCTGGAGGGAGAATCTTGGCTCCAATCTCGGCCAACTTGAGAGCCGAGTATGGTGCGTAGGGCGATGGTTTCCAGATGAATGTGTTGCCGGCGAGCATAGCAGGGTACGCTTTGCCTATACCAAGTAACATGGGAAAGTTCCAAGGCACGATACCAACACCGACACCAAGGGGGACGTATCGTACAATGGCCGTCCGCTGTATGAGACATTAACTCTACCTGCCCGAAGAATTGGTACTAGTAAAGCAGCACTCACATCATCGTTATCCTCGGGCTTCTCTTCCTTTAACCGAAGCTTTGGGGTCTCTCGTACGTGTTGCATAACAAGCATCAGCTCGAACCCACCGGCTTGGGGTGGCTTGCCCGCCTCTCGGCCCAAAAGATCGATGAACTCGGACTTATGTGCCTCGATAGCGTCGGCGAACTTGACGAGATAATCGGCGCGCTCATCCTGCGACAACTTGCGCCAAGCCGGATAAGCAGCTTTAGCAGCGCTCACAGCACGATTAACGTCCTCTTGTGTTGACACGGGAGACTCCCATAGCGGCTCCTCAGTACTGGGACAGATGCCACGGCGAGTCTCTGATGTTGGGCTTAACTGATTGTTGATGACATTTTGAAAGGTCTGTCCATGAGTATGAGGGGAGTCCAGCGGAGGCGAAATGCATGCGTACCTCAAAGTTAACCTTTTGATCGTTAGTAGATCCCATTATAACCGTTCTGTGGGTAGTAAGAATAAATTGATCAATAAGAAGCTATAAGAAGCTATAAGAAGGTCCATAGCCTGTCAGGGAGTAAGAGGGGAAGTGCCATGTTTATCTATCTGAGGGGTCCACCTCTCAAGGTATGGTTTTGACTTTGATCATTTTCGTATCCAACGTCAGAATTCTTCGCATCCTAATTGTGGGTAAACAAATGGCGAAGCAACCAATAGATGGATGAAATTACCACGTAAGCACTCAGTATAGTAAGCCGGATAAAATGTCAGTCGGAGCATAAGCACAAAAGCGGTCTAATGCTGATGGGAAATGGATCTTTTGCTCAGGGGTTTGCGGCTTTCGTAGCCAGAGAAAGTAAGCCCAGATTCGAAGCGTCGTACACTTTTGCCTAATCGGGCTCGTAATAAGTTGCCGTTTATGATTGTTGGTATGTGAAAGTGGTTGTCTAATGCCTTGTCGCAGATACTAGAATAAATCACTAACTATAAACTATGTTATAGCCTGCGTTCCAGAGACGTTCTTTAACTATGGCAAAGATCATGATTAATGAAAAAGGCTTTTAGTTGTTCCTAGCAAACTGCTACCTTGTGTTGGGATCCTTCTAGATAGACAATACAGAATAGATAAACTACGAACCGCAAGCGGTCCATATCTACAGGACTTCCCTTGCAGGGAAATTCATGGCCAACTAGCAGAGTCGACCGGCCTTTCTTACTCTTCATCCTCTTCCTCGTGTTGCTTGAGAGTCTCTCAAACCTCGACCTCGGCCCTGTCGCCGAGCGTCTGTCGAATTCTTTCAGCGAGCTCCTCGGTTCCACTGGCCAGAGTCAATCTAAAGTGAACTCTACTTTCAAGTATGATCAAAAACACTTACGTAAGGTAGTAGACCAGAGGAAGATACTTGGGGGATGGCAGATACTGGGTGCCCGGAGACTGTTTAACGATGCCAGTGCAAAGTTAGTCTCCAGATAGGAGATTGTCTTGGGCAACTTGCTTCTTTAGAATGTCGTCCGGAATAGATTCATGATCAGTTCTCTGGACTTTGATCTTCTTGTGAGTCGCAGGAGCGGCCTTTTTGTCGTCCTCATTTTCTTTACGGCCCAGGCCTATGACGCTGCCTACCTTTCCCAAAAGGCTGTTGATATCGACGGACTAGATTGATGAAATGACTGGACACAAGGAAGAATGAGACCGATTTACGAAGGATATACAATTGATTGAAGTGGACTTTTTGAGCTTGATCTTGTTTGTGTCTGTTACTCTGTACGTTAGAAGATCAAACTCCTGCAAGATGGGAATGCGCTCAATACTTATAGTCAGAATGAATCAATTGGATGTTACATGGCATCAGCACCTGGGAATAAAGATATACATCAAGTGAGGGGTGCCGGAGTCTATCCGCGTAGCAACGCCCTGGGGGAACGATGCAATTGAAGCCCGTTGGCTGAGCTATCACCACTTCAAGGCTCACTCTCTGTCCCTCACTGGATCATCTACACCACCAACAACGGGACCAGACCCGCAGGGCCCGGCAATGCCCGCGAGCTGAGTTCATAGATCGGGAAATCCCACCAATAACTGGAGGCCCGCTGAAGATGATTATTGGTTATATTTGATAATCGCCTGTTATTTCCCATGTATCTGCGAGGTTCATACAAAATTTCTGCGACTTGGAAGGTTAGCTCCCATAAAGAATGTCACGCAGATTTTCAACTCTCAAAACGCTCACCGGTCAAGCGTTTGTGTGGCTTTTCGTAAAGCTGCCAACGACCAGACACGGGGAGAATGGGGCATGACGTTGTTGACTTGTCTGACATGTAGGACGCGTGTTCACTGAAATCCCAAACAGTACAGATCCAAAGTATGGTCATACTCAAAAGGCATGACAAGGTTTCACTTGCACAAACGGCTGTGTAGCCGGTGTTGATGTTTACTTCTGGTGCTTCATTCCCATTCCTCTTTTCGAATATGCGTTTGAGTTAGTAAATTCAGACCCAGCATACCTAACTCAATATCACATTCTACTTCAACACTTCTGCTTTATTCCGGTCTTGTGTATCACACCCATCTGCATCGAAGCCGATACGTGTGGATTATCCCATGACAAGAAGCTTGCATCGTCTGTAACCGGGCTGTCCATTTTTTCATCCTGTAGGGGTTCGCAGAGGTTTCCATGATTCCAGCGATGGGGTTCATAGCGAGGAAGTAACATCAAGTGATCTACAGCTCAATATCATCATATGTGGAATGGGTGCTTTTTCAACCCAGTCGCTCTTATTCACTCCGGTGTGCCTGAAAGTGTTTTGCGCCCCTGGGAAGTCAATACTAATTCTTTTAAGCTTTAAGGAATGGTAGGAAGGTTATTGGTGAACTTTAGGAAGCAAATGATTCGTACGCGAGTAAAGACATAACGTTATGGCACAAGGCGGCATGGTAGGTAGTAGACTATCGGAAGGCAGTTTAAGATTTAGGCAAAACATAAAAGTATCCAGAACGAAGTTTCTATTCCGAGTAGTCTATCCAAAAGTATGTATAGAGTTGAAGGCATGTGCCATGGAAACCTTGTGGTGAAGTATTTGATCGATTCATCTCCTGGTCGCACCGCGATTTCTCCATGGCTGGTTTGAACGGCTAGACACTTAAAGCATCTTGTGATTTTGGTTGGAAGGAGGAGTTCGTTTCAAGGTGACAACAATCTTATCGTCCGAGCTACCAGCATCTGAAGCATTCCAGCCGATGGAATAAACACCATCTGTACCAGATGGCGTACCATACCAAAGAGACTTGAACTCCCCGTCCTCCTCGACCATGACAAAAGACCCATAGAACACGAGGTTGGAGACGAAACCATCAGTGTCGGTGGTGTCGTTAATCAACTTGACGCTGTGAGACGAGGACGAAGGTCCGGGGACGGCGAAAGTGTAGTTGGACCAGGTAGGGTCTCGTCCACTGGCATAACCCGTGGTATTAGGGGAGCCCTTCCAAGCATCGTCCCCCGCGGTGACTATATGATGTCAGCGATATGAAGACCGGGCCCGCTTGCAGCCTAATTTGACTTACACTCGATAGGCGCAGCCTCAGAGTTGTTAACCCGACTGAAGTTGCCTACAAAAACATCACCTTGTAATCGAAGTCAGTAGTCATTAACGTGTGTTTTGTAGTTTAACGGTATACGTACTACCCGAAGAAAACATGGGAAGGCCGCCAATGCCAGGGCCATCTGTGACGAATCCAGGAGCATACATGTTTGCAGATGCCTTCAAGTGGTATGTTTGATAAGAGAAACTTGATCGTGAATAAGATGTGTGCTTAAATAAGATCTCAGTGGGTCGAAAGTCAAGCAGGGGAGAAAACAAAAGACATATAGCTAAGATAAAATGAAATGAGGCCTCTTGGATGAACACGTAATAGCTGATAGCAGAGCTAAGATTTGTTTCATGATCCGAGCGTCGACTAAGGGCTTACGCGGATTTTATCGCGATGCCTCCACAACCCTTCCCGCCCCCTGTTTCCTCGGCGCGGGCTAACACGCACCGACCTTCCCACTAGGGCTAAAAAAGTGATTAAATTTTCGGCAGATGATACTTTGCTATTCTGATCCATACGGAAAATTCTACGATTACGCTTGCAAAGCCTGTTTAAGGCTATGTGGATATCCCGGAATGTGGGGTGTCAGGGGTAAGAGATAACCATGATCGTCCCGATGACCCAGATTGGGGATAGCTTCAGGAACAGACACGAGTAAAGGCGCTAATGCGGCAGTGGCGCACGTTCTCTAGCTGACGACGACTCATGTAGGTGATATCTTTGGCGAGAGTATCTGAGGGCTGAGGTGAGATAAGTGACGATAGGTTTTCGTATTCGATGGGCTTGTAAGTCCACTTGTTACAATTCTCGTGTCAAGATCGTCATATTTAAGAATAAGAAGAGAGCGCTCAAAAGTAGAAGACTCGAAATCCAAACCATCTGCACCATTCTTTTGTCTTTCCCTCTTCATCTCACTCACTTTCTTCTCTCAAATTGACTGCATTGTTGTTCACCCCCGCATCCCGAGAGATGAAGCTCCTCCATCTTCTTTCAGCTAGCTCTTTCGGGCTTCATCAAGTCTTTGCCCGAAGTCCTCTCGTTCATGTTGACCGACGCTCATCGTGCAGTGGAAACACGGCATCTACCAGATCGGAATGGTGTGACTACTCCATTGACACTGATTATACCTCCGAAGCTGTCGATACTGGGGTAACCCGGGAATATTGGCTGGAGCTGACCGATGTTACTGTTGCTCCGGATGGCTACTCTCGCTCAGCCATGGCCGTCAATGGAACCATTCCCGGGCCTACTCTCTTTGCGGACTGGGGTGATACCGTTACTGTCCATGTCACCAACTCCTTGAGCACATCTTTGAACGGCACTAGCATGCATTGGCATGGCATTCGTCAGAACTACACTAATCAATACGACGGTGTCTCATCTATCACACAATGCCCACTTGCCGTTGGTGAGACTGTCACCTACACCTGGAAGGCTACCCAGTATGGATCAACATGGTACCACTCCCATTGGGCTCTCCAGGCCTGGCAGGGTATTTTTGGTGGTATCATCATCAATGGTCCTGCTACCTCAGACTACGATGAAGACCTTGGCATGGTCTTCCTCAACGACTGGGATCATCAGACTGTCGACGAGCTTTACTCTTCGGCTGAGACAAGCGGACCTCCCACCTTGGATAACGGACTCATCAACGGCACCAATGTCTACGGCGATGATGACAGCTCGTCTCAAACTGGTACTCGCTTCAACGTATCGTTCGAGTCTGGCACATCCTATCGTATGAGACTTGTCAATGCAGCCGTGGACACCCACTGGAAATTTTCCATTGACAACCATACCTTGACCGTTATTGCTGCGGATCTCGTACCGATTGAGCCCTATGAAACCACGGTTCTAGACCTTGCTATGGGTAAGTGGTTTCTTGGCCCCCATCTAGTGATATTTACTAACTACTCCAGGCCAACGTTACGATATCGTTGTGACCGCAGACCAAGCCGATGTTGCCGACAACTTCTGGATGCGCGCTGTCCCCCAAGCTGCTTGCTCCGACAACGATTCTACCGATAACATCAAGGGCATTGTATACTATGGTGATAGTCCTGGCACGCCATCTACAACTGCCTACGACTTTACCGACGGTTGCGATGACGAGACGGACAATATTGTCCCATACATATCCAAGACGGTCGAAGACGCCAACTGGAATGACCTCGAGACAGCTACAGTGGGAAAAAACACAGCTGGTCTGTTTAAGTGGAAGCTTAACAGCACCAGTATGCTTGTGGATTGGGCAAACCCTACTCTTGCACAAGTCCTCAACGACACGACAGAGTATGAGACTGATGATGCGGTAATTGAACTCAGCGAAGCAAGCCAGTGGGTTTACTTTGTGATTGAGACAGCCCTGGCGGTCCCTCACCCTATTCATCTTCACGGCCACGACTTCTTTATTCTAGCCCAGGGTACTGGTACTTACTCATCTTCCGTGACGCTGAACACGGATAATCCTCCTCGTCGCGACACAGCTATGCTACCCGCTAATGGATACCTGGTCATGGCTTGGGAGACCGACAATCCTGGTGTATGGCTGTGCCACTGTCATATCGGTATGTTCTATTGTTTCCTGCCAAAATTTCCCTTGTACTCACTGGCAACCCTCCTAGGGTGGCATACTTCCGAAGGGTTTGCTTTACAGTTTATCGAACGTGCCAGCGAGATTGCCAACATTTCCACATCCTCCTACGTCTCGGATGTTTGCGACGGCTGGAGCACGTTTCAGAGTGAGTCGTCCATTGAGCAAGAGGACTCTGGTGTCTGAGGAAGTATGATTGGAAGGATTGCTTCGAGCAAGCTTCCTCTGATGAATGTGTCATTCTCTCTGTCGGGTGACTGAGTTATTCTGAACAAATAAAGGGGGGGGACAGGATTAGTCTATTTCGCGAGTCAGGGAAAACAACAGCACCTCATGATCTTGAGTAATTACACACTAGTTTCGGAACGAAAAGTCTTTCTTCCGTGAGTCAATCAAAGTTTGCCCAGCAGAAACCTTTTCCAGTCCACCCACATTCGCTCCCGAAGTTCCGAATACGTGTCGAGCGCGTAGATCGTGTGTTCGAACTCTGAGTAATGGGCAAGTATCGGTACAATAACTGTGAGTCAAGCTAGCTTATTTGATATGTTGAGAGTGAGAGATAGAAAGACAAAGGCGAAGAGTTTTTCTTTTTTTTTCTTTCGTTGAAAAAAGCACAAACTGCATGCCGTCTTTGTGGGCTGGTGTCCAATGCTGAAGTACACATGCAAAAATCAGGCACAATATTTGAACGCGGGTTGATGAACACCACGCGAAGCTCTGAACCCAAGAAGATATAGTGTCTAAATTGCCTGTAACTTACCTTGGGATTAAACTCGTATAGTTTGCTCTAGGACATAGCAATTAGTCCTTTGATATTCTTAATATAATCAATTCTAGTAACTATTTACACCTTACCCTGCACTGACACAAGATGACAAATGTGTCAGTGACGTCATATTAAAGCTTAAGAGACTGATTTTGTCCTTAGCTAGAATAATGTCAATTGTGAAAGAGAACTGTTACATCTAGACATATGTCAAATAATGCTATCTCTGTGATACCTCCAGCTTGTTGACTTTAATTTTAATCCACAAGCCACTACTAGTCGCTCATTTTTCAGCAATTGGCGACGCGAGAGGATCATGTGTAAATTAGACAGGCCCCAAGCTAGGTGGGTGGGCCCTAAAGTACACAACACCAAGCTAGCCCAATTTAAGCTCTCCATGCCTTTTGTGAATACCCTCATGTACGGCCTCGCTACAGCTATATACTGCTGTTGGAAGATGAGAGCAGTTCACCTCTGCAATTAAATGCGTATAAACGTAAAATACTCCGGATCAAATAGTTGAGTCATTTAATCTTCGAATCCTTTGGTCCATTCCGTAAAATGTTTCGTGTTGCCTCGCAAGTTCAGTGGAGCCAACATTCGCCAAATAACCCGCCCTTGAATGTTGATGATATGTGCGAGCCGCTGTAGCTCTATATGTATGACTTGTTGATATAGTGTAGGATATTCTGTCGGGTTGAGTCGTGAAAACCCCGACAAAACAGCTTCGGATATTTGTTCGTGTGACCCGCGGGCCTTCTCTCATGGGTTGGAAGCATCTTCGTAAAGCTCTGACGAGCTCAACAATCTTTGAGACGAGCGTTTTGCAGCTTCTACAACTACGGCTGGAATTCATAGTCATGACCGTAATCACTTCGTCTATACAGTCTTTGCTGACTTTCATAGCCTTGTCGATTGCCATCCCCTTATCAACGAGGTGGCCGTCCAGTGATGAAACAATCTTACCAAGTCTCGTCATGCGAGAACTGGGTCGACTGTGTGCTGATGGCATCCCTGTTGACTGGAAAGAATCGACTTGCATTGTGGTGCTATTGAATTCGGTTGCCACATGTTGCGAGGTACCGGGTTTCTGCCGAGCCAAAAGTAACCTGTTGCACTAACTCGGGAGAAGGAATAGGCCTATTGGCCGCGACATTATCGCTTGTGCTTTATGTTTCGCCACGATACAGAGTAGAATGGTCTGACAGATTGAAGAATGTGTACTATAGACAGCCGTTGGTGATATCAGCATCACTACTTTGGTCGTCCAAAAAGCTGAGACATGGTGTATTTCCCCAGCGCGAATTATGCTATCTATTATTTAGCATTCCCACTGTGAGTCTTATTATTGGGGCGATAAGTGATACTAATATGCCTATCTCTCTCACCTTTGCTTCTAAGGCATATAATAATAAAAGCAATAAATTAATAATCTAAAAGAAAACTCTTTTTTATTTAATAAATATATTATTATAGTAATTTAGTCCTTAATAGCTAATCTTTTATTTACTTAAGTGTTTTAATTTTATATTATAATATATATAATAAGTAAGCGCCGCAGATAAATAAGCGCCGCACTTTTTCTAGCCCCCTAAATAAAAATTACTTTAAAATAATAACAAACTATCTAATTAATTAAAACTATTTATTATACTCTTACCTAAATAACTCTAGAACTACCTAATAAGTCCTCGTATTATACTTAGCCTTACCGTATATACTATAATGCTAACTACCTAGTCGCGCTAACCTTTCTTAACTACCACTTTTTAATAATTCCGTAATTACCTATATATTAATATCTATCTAATTAATTACTTAAAATACTTTCTATATAATTATAATCCCTCCTTTTTATAATCTAGTCCTTTTTAACCTCTAGCGCTAACTTAATATCTTATTTCCTTCCTAAAGATTTTAGAGCTTATTTTTTATTAAGGTAATCTTATATATATTTCTTTTTATTACCTTAATAAGAAACTAAAAAGCTTTAATAATTAACTCTAGGGAGCTATTATAATACCTTCTAATTTAATCTTTAAGGAATTTAGTCTAAGATTAGGCCTTATTTGCTATTATTAGGGTCCTTAAAGTCTAAGAAAAAAAAGGTTTAGCTGCCTCTTCGGGGGGCAATAAAGTCTATAGCTATATATTAAGCTTTAAGATTATATTTTCTAGGTTAAAAAAAGTAAGTCCGGCGCCTTTAAAACCCCCCTATATATTACTTTTAATAAAAATAGCTTTAAAAGCGGCATAAAATATAAAAAAAAACTTAGTTTTTAAAATATATATTATAAAGCATTTAATTAAATACTTTATTTCTTACTTATATATATTTTTAAGTATTATAAAGCACTTAATATTAAGAGGCTAGAGCAGATAAGATATATAAGTAGGCATATAAAGTATAATAATCTTATTCTGCTTATAATATCTCTTAAAATCGGCGAAATAATAGCTTTTATAACTATTAAGAATTAAAAAATAATAGGGACTAATTAATTAGTTAGTTATAAACTAATTAAAATATTTTAGCTATTTAAGACTTAGCTTCTTATTTATTTATTTATTTTTACTTATTATAATAACTTAATTGCCTAATAAGTTATATTTTTAATACTAATTTATAAGGTAATATTAGCCTATACTAATAATAAATAGCGCGATTTATTAGCCTTTTATATTAATCGCCTAAATCTTAATAATTTATTTTTAATTTCTAGGCTATATTAATTTTAGTCTTTCTTGCCTTTTTAAACCTATAATAACTATTCCGGTCCTTATAATACCTATTATAAAGCCAGTCTTATTAAAGTTCTAGATATTATTTAATTAGATATTATACTTCGCGATTATATTTTATATAAGCTTAAACTAGCTATAAATAATAATCGGATCTTTATATTTAGCTCTTTAATAATTATATCTCTGAAATAAATATATTTTTAGCTCTAGTTATTACTTTATAAAGTTATAAGCCTAGTATATACTAATAAGTAATATATTACGGTTTATAAGCAAAGAATTAACTATTTCTTCTATTAAATATAATTAGGGGGGAAATTCTTATAAATCTAAGTTAAAAATAAATTAGACTATTAATTTCTCTTCCTAATTAAATAATTTCTATAAATTCGGGATAAAATTATATCGCAATTAAATGCTATTTCGCTGATAATATAATCGCCTCTTATTAATCTTATATATCTTTATAACGCATCAGATACTTAATTTTAGGTTATTCTAAAGGGCTTAAAGGGCTAAAAGGGTTCTAGCTTCAATTAAAAGTTATAGCATTATTAATTATTAAGAATTATCTAATTAGATAAAAAGTTAGATATAAGAGGGAAAAGTACGGCGCTTACTTATCTGCGGCGCTCACTTATTATATATATTATAAGCTCTAATATTAGCTCGAATTTAATATAATTCCTAAGCCTTAAATAGCATATAGGATAGTTAAAAGATTCTCCACGTTTTAGAGATGCAAAGTAATATCCCATGAGATTTCCCTATATACTTGAGATGTAAGAAGCAACTTGATTCTTCTATCTAGGTTGGAAGCAGCAATAGCTTATATAGCCTGGCTAGGCTTCCAGATGGTTCCTTAGGTTTGCTCTATAGGCGAGCTGCATCTAAGGAAACATACAAACATAACAATTAACAAACATAATAATTAACAAACATAACAACTAACAAACATAGCAAATAGCAAATAGGTAGAGGCAACAGGTCTGCCTAACACATATCAGAGGTCAATGCGACATTGACTCATTTATAGAGCTTCCAGCTATTCCCAAACAAGCACTACCGTGTTGTCCTAGGTAAGCACGCAAAGCCATGCCTATTGAACCGACGGATACGGAGTTCCGTGCATCCACGCCATGAAAGGGAGAACCTGATAACAAGACTAAACCCAACGAAGAACGATCGCCTCGATGCTTTTAGGGCTGTAACTGTAGAATCGGCCCTTAACTGAACTGCTTTTCCAAACGCGGCAGGTGCCGCTATCCCAAGCCATGCAAATTATACAAATACTCACGTCCGATGATCAGGGTGCCATTGTCGGATGTCGTAGTAGTGAAGTTGTCCATGGTGGTTATTTTGTCATTCCTGTCGCACCGCTATCTTATCGCGCCTTTAAATATTTTTTGGTAGATGATAAAAGTAGAGGAAAAGATCAGTGTCACACTGGATGTTACCGCCACGATTGAGTCGATCCTTCCAGCATTTGTCCCCTAAAACGCTAGTGCCGATCCTTGGTTGCATGCTCATCACGTAACCAAGTCACTTTGATTTATCAAATGGCGACGATATCAGTATTAGTTGATATATGACAGCGTATTTGCAGCAGTAATCTGAACACCCTATTAAAGAGCCATGACCTACTGTTCACAAGGCAACTACCATCTCAGATTGTGAGGATAAGACAACATCATAGGGTTGCCCATGATGACTTTTAGGGACCCAAGACTGACTGAAAGATACATCCCGACTAGCTTGGTTGATCGAGCCCCGGTAAATCCTACCTGAATAGGCATCTCGGATACCGGCTAATGGGGAAATGAAACACCATTGACAATTGGGTGTGTGACTTAGTAGGGAAAATGCCGCATAAATAAGTGACAAGTCTTATAGTTATCCAAAACCTCTTGCTTTAATTTCTGCTCTGATATAATTTTTCTTCAAAGCTCTTGTGGTATTTATTCCATCTAGCACGCGGTTGATTTCGAGACATTCACCTAATAAGATTATTCTCCAAGCCTTTAATACTTCATAAGGTGATCATAAATCAATCACCATGGATGCTATCACGCCCTCTGAAACTCCTGTCTATCAACCTAAACCGTCGGCAGACCTTCTTGCGCCCGAAACTGCGCCTACAGCTATTGTTATTGAGCCTCTCAATCTGGAAGAGAGCCCACAAACCCGCACAAGCCTGCGTCTATATGCTATCTTATTAGGACTCTATGTAACATGACCCGTCCCAAATTTCAATGAGTTGAAGTTATCTAACACTAATGACACCTTGTAGCTCGCCCTCTTCGTAGCTGCTCTTGACCAGACCATTGTTTCAATATCGATCCCCACGATAGCTGCTGAATTACATTCGGCCACGGGGTATGTATGGATTGGTGGCGCCTATCTACTGGCTTCGGCCGCTACAGGCCCCGTCTGGTCGAAATTTAGCGACATCTGGGGCCGAAAGCTGATGTTACTCGTGGCAGTCAGTCTATTCGCAGCCTCCAGCGTTTTGGCGGCGTTGAGTAGGAACATGTCGATGCTAATTGCTGGCCGAGCACTGCAAGGCGCTGCTAGCGGTGGTCTTGGGCAGTTGGTCACTATCACGATCTCAGATCTTTTCAGCGTGCGGAAGAGAACACTTTATATGGGATTCGTCGGGTTCGTGTGGGCTCTGGCTGGCTCAGCTGGACCTCTCATCGGGGGTGCTCTTACCGAGTACGCGAGCTGGCAATGGTGCTTCTGGATCAACCTCCCCATCTCGGGAGCCACATTCATCCTCTTGCTCATATTTTTGGATGTGCACAATCCGCACACAAAGCTAGTTGAAGGCGCAAGAGCCGTCGATTGGCTTGGGACGCTCTCTATCCTAGCTCTAACACTTCTGCTTCTTGTTGGGCTGGACCTCGGAGGTGTCATATTTCCCTGGAGTAGTCCCAAGGTGATTTGTTTGCTTGTATTTGGGGCGCTTATGATCGGCCTTTTCGTCTTCGTCGAACAGCACCTGGCCAAATATCCGCTAATGCCTTTGAACGTTTTCAAGAACTGGTCCAATAACGCGGCATTTCTCGTTGCCCTTTCGCACGCTATGGTCCTTATCGGGATGGAATATTACCTGCCGCTATTCTTCCAGAGCGTACGACAAGCTTCGCCACTTCGGAGTGGCGTCCTGATGCTTCCGCTCATAGTAACGCAGGCTGTTGCGGAGATTTTGGCTGGTGTCGTGCTCCATCTCACAGGCCGATACAGGGAGTCCATATGGGCCGGCGCTACGCTCATGACGATCGGAACTGGGCTTTACATACATTTCTCAACCGAAACCTCCGTGTCAGTACTCGTTGGATTGGAAATCTTCGGTGCTCTTGGACCCGCACTCCTGTTTCAGGGGCCTACCGTTGCTATCCAGAATACTGTCAGTCAGGTCAATACTGCATCAGCTACAGCGTCACTGAATTTCATCCGTAACATTGGTATGTCTCTGTCAGTGATAGTCGGCGGCGTGGTATTCCAGAACAGCATGGATGCTCAAGAGTCCGTCTTCGCGGCTGCTGGTCTCGACGAATCTGTCCTAGAGGCTCTATCTGGTAGCCAGGCCGCGGCGAACGTGGGTATTGCTGCGTCAATCCAAGACTCTTCGCAGCGTCAGGTCGTCCTCAAGGCATTTGAGGAGAGTATGGGAAATATGTTTATCATGTACACCTGCTTGGCGGCTGCTGCTATGATAGCCAGTACATTCATCAAGCACAGAGATCTAAAAACGGAGCACAGGGAGACCAAGACCGGGATACAACATCTGAACAAGGAAACGAATACGATGGAGTGAGTCGGATAAGCGGGCAGGTCAGATTATAGACTGGCGGCTGGGAGTTACAGTCGACTACTAGCACGAAGTAGGCCTGAGGTGAAGTGATTTACCTCTTAGCAGACTTGTGTAGCAGAGTTAGGCAAGTAGGGCTAGAAAAGACTGGTGGATAAGAAGAACAATATAGGAGCTTTTATATATAGTTCTAAGGATCGCAAATATTCGCAGACAGTTAAATATAGTTTTAGGCTTTTTTTTTACTAGGCATAATTAATTGTGTTATATAAAGCTACTATTAAACTAGCTAAGGTATATTTATTAATAAGTTAAGAAGATGACATTTACCTATAATAATTAAACTTAAATATTAAGAAATCTCCCTGAAACAAAGTAAATAAAATTCCCTAGCTAGCTGTATTTCTATGGCCTACCGGAGAGTAGGGCTAATATAATTGGCGACCACTTCGCTATCGTCCAGGAGCTTCCAACCCATGTCTGAGTCCGTGCTAACCTACCAAAACTACTGCATCAAACCGTGATTTAGGCTCTGTTTGCTATCGGAGCTGAAATAGTGAGTTTTACAGAGGAAGGGCTCAAAAGTTTTATCCTGGGCGATTAAGCCACCGATCAAATTATTTAATCAGAAAAAGGCAAGCTATTTTGGTATATATAATCAGCTTTCCTTGCCTTTAAAGCTTCTATAGAGCCTTGATAGTGATTTTCAATCAGAAGGCTTATAGTCCCTGAGAGATTCCTTGCAGCTCTAAAAGACACTAAACTTTAGTTACTTACCTTCTGAAGTCCTAAAAAGCATTGTATTTTATGTACCAACAGGGATCACGGAAGATAGCGCCTTTTGCAGCAGGACAAAACTTTTGAGCCCTGCCTCTGTACACAATCAAACGATGTGTATCCCATGCGCCACAGCTATCTGCTTATGCTCGAGGCCGCACTCATCCAGAAAAAGCATGTGAGACAATCATTCATTAGACAGGACTTATCGTAAACATCGGCTTGTCCGAAAAATAATTGGCATACCAAACAAAAGAAACGAACTTTCTTGCTACTTCGTTATTCTGTAGAGTCAGTGGCTATCTCCTGCTACTCAACTCTTCATTAACAGCATTCTCTTATCTCCTGCTACTGTTTGCTTTTCTTATTTACTGCACTTGCACGTTTCGCATTCACCACCGAAAATGAAATCTGTTCTGCTTTTTGCCGCTTTCCAGTATTGGAGCAGTTCAAGCTGGCCCTTTGTGTACGACAACGTCTTCAGTTACCACTACGAGCATTTCAACGCCATCCGCCGATTTCACTTCTATTCTCTTAGACCGTGAATTTTTCTTACCTTCATTCCCTTTTGATAGCAGACTGACATTCACCTAGAAGAGAATCGTGACGGAGAAACTGTTTTCAGCGTTGACTTCGAAGATGGATCCCTTGACAATTGAAACATCAACGACGATATCGGCATGAGTTATGACATTCGAGACATCGCGTCTCCCTTCGGCCAGACTAAAGTCTTCATGACTCTAGAACCCGCTGAAGTCGGCTACGGTTTCGTAGACAACAGCCAAACTTTACAGCTCCAGAGGAACCCTTATGGTTACAAGTTTAAATTCATCACCAAGTGTAGCCTGATTCCTCAGTTTGGAATCACTGACTGGTCTCCTATCACCATTGTTCTCTGGAACAACGGTGAGAAGATCTTGCAGACGCAGCCAACTAATAGCAATATTATTGGCAATGGATGGGTTAGCTTTGAGGAGGAATTTGAGAACAGAGATGCTACTGGCGACACCACATTTTCTATTGGCATTGAGACTCACGGCTACGGGCTTAACTGGCATTTTGATAACATCATTGTCTCTGGTATCAGTTGTGAGGATTAAGTAGCTTAAGAGGTGTTTAAATATGCCCTAGCTAAAGTTTAATTTTGCCCCATTAGGGCTAGGAACATATATAGTATAGGGAGTTGCAGAAAATAAACCCGAAGCACGGTTTAGCCGCTATCCGATTAATAGCATATAACTATCCGTGCCGTTATAGCGGCTAGAGAAACGAAACATAGACTATTTCTAGTTATCTTTACTGCCCTCATCTACATTAGCTTGATAACTAAATAATAGAGCAGATTCCGGTGATATTAACCTGTGAGGGGCGAGGAATATAGTATGTATAAATATAAATTAAGGTAGCGGTTTTTAGCCTCCCTGACTAAGAACTAAATTCAGGGCAGGGCAAGATATCGCAAAACCTAGCTATAAGGATCCTAGAAGTTAGTCCCGATTTAACAGGCCTACTTCCACGATTTTAGTAGCATTTTTCTTTACGTGCCTTTTATTAATCCCGATAAATCTAGTAGAGAAGTGGAAATATATCAGGGAAAACTTAGACATAACGCAGTGGCGTTGCAATCCCTTAACCGCCTACCTATCTTACAGCTTTACAGGGCAGGCCATATATTTGGCTTAGTAGGGTCTATTATTTATTTAAAGCCTATAAGCACTGTACTAAGAATAGAAGATAGTGATCGACTGTGCCACGCTCTTGATCTAGAGTTCCAAAAAAGAAGGCCGCGCTGTGAGCTAAATACGGTGCTGACGGATGATATCAGTCAACAATGTGACGTGATTTCTTAGAAGCCAAAGTCCATCTTTCACATGTGGAAAGTCTAGAGAAGACCCTAGGCCGCTAGATCGCCTGTGTTCCACACTCAAGCCATCGTGTATCTGTCTTGAGCTATAGTTGCCGTTCTTACCGATTGCCACCATACAACGTTAACTACTCACGGCGATAAAGATAAACTTATCAAGTTTCCGAGTCTAGCTGTTTCCAACCTGTAAAGGCAGTCGGGGTAAAGGTGACTTATGTTTGTCTGAGGATGGACCAGGTATACAATACGCCGATTGGCTAGTAAGTTTCCGGCGCACATCAACGGGCCGATGGTCTAGGTTAGAATGTTTGAGACGCGGTACAGTGAAGTACAGACGACTCAAGCTGATCAGAGTGTTACTGGTAATTCTTGTGAGAAGGCATATAGCCATATCGCCATAGTTAATTACGATCCCCAACGGCTTTCGAGATAGGTTCTGCAACGATTTGTAGTAAGGCCCCTCTGATGATTCCTAAGAACCAACTTATCAGAGCTATGTCTAGATGCTGCCTATTAATTTACTATTTGTTTTCATTCTTTCGCCCTATTTCAAGAATATCACTGGGATGATCACAAGAGTGATTAGACTCCCCTTCAGCGCCAGTTCAATGATCAATGGCCCCAACCGATTATACGCAACCGGCGCCGGCAGTGAAAATACACCAGCGAAAAAGCATCGCATGAATGAAAGGCCAGCGAGTGCGCTTGCTGTGTGCTTCCTATGTCATACGACCAGGTAATTAGTGACGTAAAGAACGATCAACGTGCTTTGGCTTAGGTAGGAAACCCAACATTAGCAACCTTGAGGGGCTCCGTTGGTTATGCTATCTTCTTGCGCCAGACACTAGTAGGCGCTAAAAATAATATTTATTGATATTGCTTTTGGTCCATTCTGGTGTTATCTCTGCTTTTATGGACGAGTTGCCGCTTCTATGAATGCTACTCATATCAAAACGACATCTTGTATTTCTTTTTGTGACGAAGAAAACAATTCACCATCCATTATACCTTGGACGAATGAATCTCCAACAAAAGAGTACTGGTCACCAATCTCAGTCAATGTTAGATTCCCTTCTTCGGGTCGTAGAATGAAAGGCACTCTCCCACCTAGTAGCACGCAGACAACATCCCCACTGCGTGTCTGTGGTGGTCCGATGCCAAGATACCCAGATCGTGTGATGAAGAAAGCTTGATTCAAAACCATGGAGCGTAACGATTCCGATACCTCGTTCCACTGCCAATCTTTCAAGAATTGATCAAATAATTCCCCATCTTCAAGTACAGCCCTTCTCGTGACGCGCTCGTCATACGTGATAACATCTCCAAGCATAGTTTTCCAGAAGGCATTCTTCCAATCATTACCAAACACCAACTTTTCAGAAGAATCCTCAATAAATTCGGCGAGGACTTGTTGACGCCGCTTTATGACTCGTGCAAAGTCTTCGTTGGGCAATACAACGCTTTCGTCAACAGCGATCCCCTCATCCACTAGACACACGGTGTCCACTATGACGCCTTTGAGAGACAAGACAGATTCGTCACAAAGCGTGTTTAATACAAGTTCAGAATTGTCGTCGGCGCTGAAGTAATGGTAGCGATCGTAATGTTCCCAGAATTTACACCCACGGTTGACCAAGTGTGATGGGCGCACCATGTCGAGAGCCCACGTAGGTAGGCCGGAAGTTGCATGTAGCTCACCTCTCCAGCCTATCAAGGGTTCCAATGATTGGGTTAAATTAATAAGATCCAGGGTGAATTTGGTGAATACACAGGCTGCGGAAAGCGTATAGTTGCAGCTAATGCTAGGTAGCTCGGCGCGATCGATCAAGCTCAATAGCCCGTACACCTTATCCCTCGGATCTGTTGCTTCTCGATACCGCCATCGATGTGCTGTGAATAGAGGATAGTTATCTTCGTTGTTGAGTTCGAGACTTAGGAACGGAGTAATGAACTCGTTCACATTAAAGGAATAGAGTTCAGGAGACAGAGCGTCGATGACCTTTCGCTGTCGTACTGACGGCTCCATCATTCGCTTAGCAGCTTGAACACACTTGGACCAAGAGATGGAAACGTTGTGCCATAAGACAGTCTTCTGGCCACTGAGAGTAGCCTCTTGGACGGTCCATATTCTCTGCCACCACAAATTCTCCCTTGCCATCATCCCCCTAAGCGCGGTAACAGCACCTTTGCGAGCAGTGCCTGAACTCAATGTGGCAGGGAGATCCCCTTCAAGCTCTCCGTCAGCGATAAGCTGTATCATTTCGTAAGCAGCCTTGACATCTTGAGTAGTGTATCGGAGCCTTTCGTGGTTGCCTGTAGGGACCTCGCCCGGCCAGATCAGACATTGCAGACTGCCCTTGTAGATCCTGCCCATCATGTCGATTTGCTGACCTTTTTCCTTCGCATCGGACTGATTGATACACAACGCATCGATCCAAAGAGCTCTTTCTCTATCTGGGTACCTAAGTCGCCGTAGGGCGGCGTGCAAGTTATCCGTCACCACGACAAGCTGGCCTGCAATTGTTACAGTCAGTGCATGTCCGGCATCACCCCAAACATACGAAAGGGCTTCGTAGTCCGGGATGTCGCCCAAATTAACTTCCATAAGATTGCCTTCGATGCTGTCTTCAAATTCTCCGGGGAGAAGTATGAAAAGTCGCGTAGAAGCATACGAGGTGTCTAGTGAGGCATAAAGCGGAACTGCGGAGAACATCAGCGTGGAGCCATGGAAATTTGTAAGTGATGTTGCGCACTGTTACTAGCATTGCCAAATTCAGTCATCTCGACTCCGAGTCTCAGATGGGTTCGCGAGGGAAAAGGTATAATATGAGACGCTGGGAGACAGTGGCGGACTGTTGTTTTGTGTTTGAAAGTAGGCATTAATGGTCATCAGATACAACAAGTGGTTTATCGTGGCAGATGCTTACGTCAGATCTATCCCTGCCTCGTTTCGTATTGCTCAGCTTGATGCGCGAATAAAGCTCCCAGCTCAATCCCGATTATTTCCACTACTATCACTCGCAGTTGCCACGAAATCACCTCTTTCGCACCTTAAAGTATACCACGAATTATTTTCGCAGAGCGAAAGTTTATTTAGGGCTACTAGCAGAAATAATAATTAAACCAGATATGCCTGGTTTTGTTTTCCTCTGCATCCGACTCCCTTATAGTTCTTGCGGGCCTCGATCCATGCAATTAAGAGTCACCAAATCCCGTTCAGCCTTGGTAACCGGCACTCGGGGCAGAAGATTGAAGTACCAGGGTGCAACGACGGCAATGACACATCCCAAGCCGCAGGTAGCAGTCAAAGTGACAAACCCAACCAGATGCTGTGGAGCGTTGGCGCTGGGCCACAGGTAGCTTCCGTAGATAATAGTCAAGTGTCCAAACGAGTTGACAAAGGCGATGGCGATGGATCGCTTCTGATCCGGGTACGGAATGGACTCACTGACCCAGTTGAGCATAAGAGGCAGGCCAGTATAGAGACCAGCAACGAGGAAGCACATCATGACATATTTAGCCACAGCAGAACTGATCAAGGCTGACACAAGACATGCTATGGCAGCCAGTCCATACAGGCCGACGCTGTGCCACCTTCGGTCCTGGCACTTATCCGACGTCCACGATAGAGCCAACTGGCATACTGCACCAACTGTCCAGATGGGGACAGTCATCCACTGCGCAGTGACGTTTGTATAGCCCATGGTCTTGAGGATTGTCGGCACAAAGTACGAGATAGACATTCCCAGGATGATAATGCTGTAGGCTATGAGGAAGAACCACGTCCTTCCATCTGTAACAATGGCCTTGACAGCTTGCCACGATGTCATGCGGCGTGTTGTGCTACCAACGCTGAGTTGTCGGTCGACGAGGATACGAATCTGAGCGAGGAGTCGCTGGTCAGGAGAGAAGTAGCGAGCGTTGCGCGGATAATCTGGAAGTAGGAAGTACAGAAAGAGACCACAGGCCACAGTAAGGACGCCTTCCACGATGAGAAGCCAACGCCAGCCGGGAATACCTCTCGCGCCTTCAAGACTCTTGACGATCGCACCAGCCATGATGCCACCCAACGCAGGTGCAATGCAGCCGGAGGTGTAGAATATACAAAACCTCTTGCCTGCAGAACCATCAGTCCAGTATCAATATTCTTAGAAAGCATGCGCTTACCTATTTCCTTCTTTGTGTACCAACACGTCAGGAGATAGATGGCACCAGGGAACAGACCAGCCTCGATACAACCAAGGAAAAATCTCCCGACAAGGAAACCCTTGTAGGACTTGGCTTGTGACAAGGCAATCACAACGCAACCCCAGACCCAGACTATAGTGGGAAGATAGATTGACGGGCGACATTTGTTCATAATCATGTTGGAAGGTACTTCACAGAGGAAGTAGCCAACAAAGAATAGGTACACGAGCAAAGAGTAGTCTAGCGGCTCAATATTAGTCTGCGCCCTTGGCTGTAAATAAGAAAGTCTGACCGGCATCTTTCATATCAAGGCTCTCACTCATACCAGCCGCATTGGCGTTCGCCTTCACAGGTCAGGATAGCTTCCACACAGAGGGGCGAAAAGGGAAATTACAATGTTGCCACGATCCAAGTATGCAAGGACATACATCCACCACAAGCAGGGTAGGAGGGTAAGGTCAATCTTGCGCACAAGGCGTTTCTCCTCACCGGTATCAGGGACATAATTTGCCAACGCTATGCCAAGCTCCTCATCGTCAACCAGGGCATCCGCAGGCTTCACGACTTCACCAACGGCAGAGTCCTTGGAGACTCGCTGTTCGGGTTGGGGGAGGTTCTCGTTCTCGTTCTGGGAAGTCATTGTCTTCGGGAGATTCAATGCCTGAGGTCATAGACATGAGTCGAACCACGGAGGGGTCGTCTTGATGGGGGGGATTGGAAGTATTATAGTTAGTGATCGGCACTCACCGTTTGGGTGTGGATCACAACCCCACGCCTGATAAAATGGTCTCTTGCTTCTATAAAGTCCTATCTAGCTAGTCGGCTCCGGGCTATCAAGACGCGGGGCGAGAGAAATTAGCCGAGAAGATCGCTCAATTATGGTCTGAAGAGGATACCCCTAGATGTGCCAAGGCTGATAGTGAGTCGTGAAAGACCAGGGATCCTTGGTACAGTGGGGGAAAAAGAACTTTTGTGCGGGGTGTTTATGTTTAACCTGGTTGCATGAAAGATAAGACAAAGGAAGAAGAGACTGCCGGGATGTACATCTGCATCCCGATAGCTCAACCCAGATTTTGATACACCTGTTTTTCGAAGACTCCGTCATTTTCGATTTGAACTCTTGGGACACTGATAATAAGTTAGATTTTAAGCTTAAGTAAGTAGTAGGCTACAACAGAGTTTAAACCCGAAGGCATAGGGAATGAACGGTTGTTTAATAGGACTTGTGAAAGGTGAAAGTAAATTTTAGGCATTTACTTCTCGAGAATCGTGGTCTGAAACTGTGTGCGTATGTATCACACTCTATAAACTGACACATCTTGAACTTATTACCAACAAGGTTAACAACATTTACCACTCACATCAGGCATGTGAGTCCAGAGTAATAGAGAATAAAAGAGCCAAGGAACAAATAATACCATTGTCCCACCAGCCTTAACACTTTAACACATTTTAATAAATATAGCCTCGAATAAATAACATAACCCTGGCTGTCAGAAATCCGAGCTCCGCAAGTGGACTTAAGAATTTCTACATAGGAGTACTGTGGGTCTTATAACCGCGCTGTAATTACATGACCTTTTCTTAACAAGTGTGTTTGCTGCACTGTTATTCATATTAACATCACTTGGCTAAGGCTTGATGTTGCCCCAGTCAAGGGTCAGGAATATGTATATCGTAGGGCGTTGCCAACAGTAAACCGGAAGCACGGTTCAACTCCCATCCGATCGATAGCAAAGAACCAGTCCTGTGATAGTGGCTGGGGAAACTGAATTCAGACTATTTCTGCTTAGTTTTACAGTCGTCATCGATCCTGTTGTCTTGACTAAGCGCTATAGCTGTAGCTCGGCAGATTACGGTTCCGTTGACTTGTGAGGGGTGAGAAACACAATATTCGCAGATCTAGGTCGTGTTAGCAGCCTTCAGCATCTCTAGCCACGAACCAGATGAAGGGTTGGGCAATACGTTGCAGAAAATTGGCATGAAAAATGTAGAAGTTACCCTTGGGTAGATTTGAAATTGTGCGCAGGTCAACTTCAACGTTGGCGGTGATATTTTACCTCTTGCTCTCCAAGTAATCCCCATAGATATAGAGGGAAGTGGGAATATGCCAGGGTAAACTTAGGTAAGCCCATCTTTAGATCGCAACGCCACTGTGTCTTGTCAATCTTGCAGTCTTATAGGGTTAGCCACATATTTAGCTTGGTCTGTTGCTTAGCCAATACATAAGCACTGTGCTGAAAATAGATGACAGTAATCGACTGGGCCACACTTTTATGGTTCCGGGATCCGAAAAAGGAACGCTGCGGCGGCTGCGCTATGAGTTGAACACAGTGCTGACGGATGACATCAGTCAACAAAGTAACGTGATTTCTGAGTAGCCAAAGTCCACCTTTCACAAGGGATCGCCCAGAGACGACCCTTGGCCGCGGATCGTCTGTGATATTTGGATAACTATTAGACACGATAGACTATCGCAGCACCAGACGTTCATTCTCAAGCCTTCATTTCTCTACCTTGAGCTGCATTTGCCGTCGAACGTGGAGAACCTATCAGCCTCTTTTACTGCGCCGCTTGCTCCGGCTGACCCGATTGTCATCGTTTTTGATCATCAATCCTCCCTAGGCTGGATGTGAACCCAAGTGCATGCGTCCTTTACTGCCTCCTCCATGATTCTTATCCGGCTGTCGAAAGTTTTTGGATCCAATGGAAGGTTCAAGGTATGAGCGTGGAGGCCAAACTTATTTCGCCACAGCCACAGTACTAAACTGCTAGATCCGGATTTAGCCAGGCTCAGCTCAATATAGGACGAAGTGTGAAGCTTACTCAAAATAAAGACATCCATATTATTCCGTACAGAGGATCGATGCATTGGCTTTGCTAGGAATGTACATATGCAAAATATAATACCAGGGCCTCAAACTTCCAGCCAAGAAACATCATCAATGCCCGCCACAGTTAGGGCTATGCAAGCCAACCAATAAGCTAAAGGTGAGAATTAGTAATTGTTAGGCTATCAGTGCAGCTCGATCCTGCGATAGCCCTTCACAGCCGATTTAAGTGATGCGAACTTGCATTGTCGCGGTTTCGTAGGATTTCACAGCCTGACTTCAGATATGCCAGCTCATACAACGGCGGCTTCCTCTTTCAGTCTTCAGCTGACGATAGTCGTCACCTTGATAAAAGATAGGGAAGCTTCGTATGACGCAAACTGTGTAATGGTCGCAGAGCCTATTGCTCCCAGACGCATCAGCAAATAATATAAGCATAAAGTCAGGTAGTCAATTGTGAGGCGATTGTTGATGTCATCATTTCAGCTTCACATGTGAAACAATAAGTGAATATTAGAGAGATAAGATACTAAGCTGATGATTTCCGCAGCCTTATCGCCAAGATGGCCCTCGCGTAAGATTTTAGTTTAGCTTTGGCAACGCAAATAGATTGGTTGCGCATCATCAAAGCCTCAAAATCAGGTCGTTGATGATCTGTCAATCGATGACTCGTGAGGTCGGGTACAATAAATAGCTTTGAAGGTTTCGCAATCTTCAACATCTAATTACCATCTATATCATCAACTTCCTGTGAATTTTCAACATGCTGCAGTCAATCCAAGAAATCCAGGAGAAAACCTGGCTGACTTTGTTCAAAGTTTCTAAAGCAAAGCAAGTCCCTACGCCTGAGATAGTCGAGAGAAGGCCAGTCGTACACAGCTCGCTGGAAACCCCTGACGCCAAGCTTCGACCAATTCCCAGAAAAGAGGACCCTTACCGGGACGATGTGGCTTTTTCTAGAATTCTCGACTTCTATCTTTCTCCCGAGATTAAGAAGCAGAGCGAGACCGAACTCAAGTTACTCGCAAATGCGGCAGTCTCTGAACAGGTGATGGCATGGGTTGCGGAAGCAGAACGTTGTCCTCCACAAGTCCAGCACTGGGATTCTTGGGGAGAGAAGAAAGACGAGTTAGTCACCAGTCAAGGCTGGAAGTACCTATTGCAACTTGGAACATCAGAGCGGTAAGTGACTAAGGATTTTGATATCACCATCTAGGCAGAGGCTAATTGTGCGAGTAAAGGCTGGCTGCCATACCATCACTAAACGAAGAATATGGGGGCTATGGTAGAATGATACAGATGCTCAAGGGTCACTTGTTTGGTCCATCCTCTGCAACCAGCATGTTCCACCTGATATTGTCAAATGGTGTTGCTTCTCTCCTATCAACACACCTACACGGCTCTAAAGTCGACGGGGCATCACGAGCTCTGTTCCAGCACGCATACGAACGACTCACCTCCACCAACGGCCTCGAGGGGTGGCTCTCTGGGCTTTGGCTGACAGAACGTGGGGGTGGCAGCGACTTGACGCCAACCGAGACCACAGCCACGTATTCGCCACTCAGCACAGACAACAACTCCAAAGATGCGGACGGCTTTCCCCTTGGGCCCTGGGTCTTGAATGGGTTCAAATGGTTCTCCACGAGCACTGAAGCAAACATGGCCATCGCTATTGCGCGAACGTCCAAAGGTCTGAGTGCCTTTTTCGTTCCGATGCGCCGGGCCGTCACAATCGATGGGGTCGCCACAACTGAGCTCAACGGTGTCCGTGTCCGACGCCTCAAGCAAAAGTTGGGCACGAAGCCACTGCCAACCGCGGAGCTCGAGCTCAACGGTATGCGCGGATGGCTCATCGGTAAGGAAGGAAAAGGCATCAATGAGGTTGGCATTGTACTCAATGTCACACGTATCCATCTCAATATAGGCGTGCTGGGCGCTGCGGGAAGGGCCCTTTCGGCCGCCCGCTCATTTGCCAGAGTGCGCAAGGTTGCCCGTGGAACCCCTCTCAGTAGCATGCCCCTTCACATGAGGACACTTGCGAAATCTCACGTCACCTACCGCGCACAAATGATGCTGGGCTTCTTTGTCACGGCGCTCTTGGCCAGGTCTGAGAAGCAGCAGCTCGACCCGCCGCCGCTACTAGACCTCGTGCCCAAGAGCTCGAATGATGTTTCATGTTTGCTTCGGCTGCTAGGTTCCGTCGTCAAAGCTTCATCGGCTATGGATTGCTGCGGTGTGGTACAGACCGCGATGGAGTCTCTAGGCGGTGTCGGCTACTTGGAAAACGATGAAATGTATTTCAACGTCGCCCGTTTGTGGCGCGACACTTCCTCAGTGTTGATCGGCGAAGGCACCACAGATGTGCTTGCTACAGATGTCGTCAAGGTCATGAAGGGCAAAATCGGATCCTATGTCATGCAGGCTTATAGCCGCTGGGTCAAGTCCTCGTTGCCCAAGAATGACTTCATGGCGCCCGAGGTGGCAACTCTGTCCCAGCAGTGGTTAGACTTACAAACCGCGATTTCATCCAACAGTTTGGAATATCTCACCATGAATGGACGTGAGATCATGGATAGGGTTTGTAAGTTGACATCCGGTATTCTGCTTGTTGCAGATGCATCTCGTGACAACGATCCTGTAGCGATGGAAGTAGCTCGCCGTTGGATACGGCCGACCACTTTCTTGAGTGGGTCGACCGTTGAAAAAGAGCTGATGCTTGATCAGCTGATCGTGTTTGGAGAACAGCGAACATTCTAAGATGTATCGGGAGGGAAGAGGGGTGTGCCCACAACGATGCTACTGCATAGCGACGGTTCTAGTTTTGTTTAAACTGTTTATAGATATTCATTTTTTATTTAGTTATTTTATTGGAAAGCTTTTTTGTCCAAGAATACGTTGATATATACCGAATGAAACTGTTAGATTTGAAGCAGGCGCCTATGGTGCACAATTGCCGTCTCTCTATATATAGTTACCTTATTTGATATCTCGAAGAGATAAATCTAAATATGTTGTTTGTTAAAAGTTATACCAGCGGTGAATAGTAGCATTACTTAACCGAAAACCCATTTCGGTAAAGGTCACCATTTTATTCAAAATATTTACAGATCGAGTTTATTATAGTTAATAAAGCCCATTCCTGGGATACATACTATACCTACCGTAAGACCCCACCCATTCCATTGATCAGTCTTCTATAGTGAACTCTCTGCTTGATTAATAAGTGGCGTCAAAGGTCGATTGCTTTACATAACAACGTACACTTTGCATACACCTTGAAACTGAATTGTGGTTGGTTACACTGGTTTTGGATAGGATAAAGTAACCCACGCTTGAAAACAAAGGTAATGACTGTGTGCATTGCTGCTCCGGTTCTATACTACTCTACATTCAACTCCAGGTCTATCTCTAGAACAAAAGCTGTGGAGGCTATAACGCTTGGACGGACCCTGCAGAAGTTGATCAGTCTGGGAATAAGCAACTTATACTCAGTTCAAACTCCGTTGACGCCATTCCGCATCTCTAAAGCATTCCCATCTCCCTGCTTCCGGACTCCCTTGAAAGCCACTTTGGTCTCCTCCCATTGCTCAAATCGGCGATAGGCTAGTGGTGCTTCATCCAGGCTATACTCGTTGGAAAAGATAAAACCAGGCCTTGCCCTACCGTTCTTGACTAGTTCAACCAGGGCCTTGATGTTTCCCTTGATATCCAAAAGTCCACCTTGGATCCGGATTGCCTTGAACCAAGCCTCAGCGATCGGGAAGCTAATCTCGGTCTTGAGCCCAAAACTGTTGGCCGGCTCTCTTCCAAGGACCTCGTCAGCCAATGCAGATACGTGCTGGCCCGCGATGCCCACACCCCCTCCTGTGGTAGTAATTTTGATAGCCTCACGAATAACGTAGTCTTGCTGTGGCTTGAGATTCTCATTGAGGCAGACCTCACCCACACAGTCGATAGCTCGGTTGACACCCGCGGGACGCAGGGCTAGGATCTGCTCAGAGGCCTTTCCACCGCGTGTGAAATTAATGGGTTGGGCGCCAATGGAAGCAGCTTTGGCAAGTCGCGAGGCAACATGGTCGACCACATAGACAAGAGACGCGCCACGGATGATGGCGCTGTAGGCACACATGAGACCAATTGCTCCGCCTCCGAAGACGGCCACAGTGTCGCCAGCCTGAAAGCCAGAATAGCTCAGAGCAGACCAGCCGGTAGGAAAGGAATCAGCAAGAGGGAGCCATTCTTTGTCATCGAGGCCGTGGGGGATTTTTGCGAGCGATGAGTCAGCCCAAGGAACTCGGACGTACTCAGCTATTAAGAAATGTTAGATATTCCGGTGCTTACGATTCATCAAAGAGAGCTTACCTTGCAGCCCAGCTTCGGTATGAAATTGGCTCCCAAGGCCGTGCCCAACTACTGGCTGTTCAATTGGTAGCAGTGCGGGCTTGGGCAGCAAGTTTCCATCTTCAGCGAAGCACACAACGATGACACGATCGCCGGGCTTGAAGAAGTCAACAGCAGAACCGACCTCTTCGACGATACCAACGGCTTCGTGGCCCACGCCCCATTTCTCTTCGGTACCGAAGAGTCCGTGGTAGATATGGAGATCTGACCCACAGATGGCAGACGTGGTAATACGTACGAGTGCATCTTCTGGTTCAATAATCTTGGGCCTGGGAACGATGTTGACGGCCATCTCGCGAATTTCGCCCTCCCACTGGACGGCACGCATAAAGCCGGTCTTTGAAGGGCTGGACATTTTGCCGATTCTTGAGTTAAAAAGGTTCTTAAATATGGGATGACTGGTGAAATATCCTGATCTAAGAGTTGATGTGTAGTGCTCTGAGACTCTGGGTACAGAAATGGCTCCCTTTTATATCTGTTATCTTGTCCCAGGAGTAAAAGGCCGTTTAGGACATTGAAAATAGGAACGGGATGACGTGATAAAAGTCTTTTTGTAATTGGTCACAAGATTTAAGCTTAGATGAGATATGTAAGAAATGATATCCTCATAGAGCCTCTCGGCCCGCAACGGTAAGGAAGGATGAGCTTGTGATAGGATGATGTCAGCGCCCAGCCTCAAATGAAGCCAATGACCTGATCCATACGAGGTTGAGGTAGACAATGTGACTAGTTGCAAGGGAACGACAAGTAAAAAATAGCAACTTCATCAGACAATGATTATCTATGTCTCATGGATGTATATGAGGTAGTAGGGCAGTATAACGAGGTACCTAAAGTGAGTAAACGCACGTGCTAGGGCTACCTTCCTATCACCCATTCGGCCACACCTGATGGTAAGGACTAGATACTGACACAGTATAAAACCCAAATGACTATCCGCGAGATTAAATCATGTAAAAAGTGATAATGGAAACATAGTAAACAAAAAATTCCATCCAACCTGACTCAGTCTATCCATTTCATCCATACCGGGAGCCCCACCTTCTCTGTCATCTCAGCGACTGTCTCGTTCCATAGTTGCCTCTGAATCTTCCCTCCTTCGTCAGACTGCACAAAGTCAGATACCTCCACGGCAGTGCAATCCTCCAGTAAACGCCCGTGCGTTTCTGCTCCGGCTACAAATGCTGCGTTAAGCACGATAGACGTCGCTTCCTCTGGGCTTCTACCCTTGACTTTCATGATTGCAGCGGCAGGAATCCGAAGGTAAAGCGGCATCGAGCTAGCCATACTCGTGTTGACAGTGTTGGGACAAAAACTGTTGATGATGACCTTGTCGCAGCCATAGCGTTTGGCCAGTTCTCGCAAGAACAAGAGCCCGAGAAGCTTGCTGTCTGCATATCGATTGAACAGCGGAATGTTCACAGCTTGGTCAAAGTGCTTCAGTACGCCTTTAGAGTTTCCAGAGAGTGGGAAACGCGCCAGGCTTGTCTCTCGGTATGAACGGCTTCCCGTCCAAGTCACCCGTGTTGGTTTCCCAGTCTTATGTGCTGTGATTTCTAACAACGGGAGTAGTTCCATCATCAACATGACATTTGATAAGTAATTGACCTGAACCGCTTTCTCGTGGCCACTGGACACTAATTCGCGCTGATGCGACATGCCTCCCGCATTGAGCAAAAGTACATGCAGCTCGCCGAAGCGCTTCTTGAGATCTGATGCGAATGTTTTGACGCTTGCGTATGTTTCCATGTTGAGCTGCATGACTTGAATGTTCGCTTTGGGGTTCGTGGACTGTATCTCAGAGTCCGCTAGGAAAGATGCCTTGACGGCCTCACCCTTGGCAAGATCTCGTACGGCGAGAACAACATTTGACGCACGCAGTTTGAGAATTCGACGAGCGGCAGTTAGTCCGATACCAGAGGATGCCCCTGTGACTATGATGGTCTGGCCAGTGAGGTTGATGCCAGACGGCAAGGGCGGGATAGATGGCTGGCAAAGACCCATTGTTCAGCAGATATTGGTCAAGAAATGACAGTAACTGTGACGTATGGAAGTAAGTTTGATTACACGAATGGGATGTCAAAAGTCAAATAAACCGGATGTTGTACGGGTTGTTCCTGCTTCTTATCACCTGTTTCTTGACATTTTATATAAAAGCTCCTGGACTCTTGTGGAGACTTGGCGGACTCTTGAGCGGAATTTGTAATATCTACTCATGGCGGAGTTTTGTGAAGGGCTCATAAACTCCCCGAGCGCCACGAACTAATTGATGATGAAGAGAGCGACAAGTATCCGATATTGGCCCGGAAGCCGGTGCTGTTGATTACTAAGTCTAAAACTTGTGATGAAATCCAGGTTTAGCGTTTGCTCAGAAGAGTCAGGTCACGAGACACACGCGGCCAGGGGCTGTCGACCTGGGACACCGGAATTGGACTGGATTGGACCAACATCAGACTGTTCCCGTTAGGTACTGGTTAGAACGAAGACAGCCCTGTAGAAATTGCTCCGAATCCCTAATCCGCAGCTTCGTCTCCATAAAAGCGGGTCGAGCGCCGGCATATCTTTCCGAAGCTTGGCCTAGAACGGATGGTTCAATCTATCAATGCCCACGAAGACCACGATTCTAATTGTAAAGGAGACTCTATTTCGCAGACATACGGTATCCCTAGATTTTAATAGCTTTCTGTTCCGATTATTAGCTCTTGCTACTATACTCTGCGGAATTCAGAGTAACACAGCAAGCAATTTTCAGTGAGCAGATGTTTCTAAGGGTTTGAGCTTTTCATGCGAAGCAAGTTCTACAATGTAGCTTTGTGACGGAGTAAAGCGTCTTATATAAAAGGTTCCGGAAATCTTATTAATCGAAGAGATGTATCGAAGAGTGTGTTGTTTGTAGAACTGATAACTCTGTCCGGATCATCTTCGCATACCCTATACTTGCTCAATCTTTTTCACATACCTGAAGCATACTTAACTTTTGTTTATTAGTGATTATACTGTATGCCACTTGAGAGTACGATAACCCTGTTCTTACATTGCCAAGCGAAACCATCCGTTACTTATGGTTTAGACGATTAAATCATGCGACCATACTTGCCGTAAGATCTCTTAAGACTATGAGATCGTGGCCTAAAAGATAGCAAGCCGAGTGGATACTACACTGTGGAGTAGGTAGATCATGGGGCATCGGGGTTCACGTCTGCTAGAGCAACATCCACTCAGAGACCAGACATGGACGTTGCGAACGGGCTTAAGGCTAGTGGGCAAAGCGGCCGCCCTATTGTCATCGCCCATATCACCAAAGTTCCATGCAAAATTCAGGCTATGCTCGTCTTCAGCCCCAGCAGGGACCTTTTTGGACCCAATGCGCCCCTCTAGACGAAAAACAATACGAATTCATACACTATTGATCCTACTTTGGTAGTAGCCTGCTTACTTGCATGGAGCCTGGCAACAACTACAGCTTCATGGTGGTGCACTGGGTAATACGGAAGTCGGGACTTTCGACAGGGATGTGTAGCCGACCAGCCGACGAACCGACCAGCGAGATCCGGCATACACTAGACATATATAAACAAACACATGGGCCAGATCATACGATTTGGGACTGTGAAATATCCTAAAACATTGCTCCTCAACACAAATTCGTCACTATGGGATCTGTTGATAGCACAGCGGGCAAGATGCCTGTCAAGACCCGCGAGGTCAGCAACCATCACCAGGACTCGACTATCTGGAATGAGGTTAAGTTGAGACCCGATGATATCATTATTGCGACATACGCAAAGTCGGGAACAACAGTTCGTCGTCATTCTATCTCCGACCCAGCTCTTGACTAACCTGTAACAGTGGACGCAACAAATTGTATCGCAACTTATTCACAAGGGCAACCCAACTGTGCCAGCAGGCGCTTTGTCACCCTGGGTTGATCTTCGCATCATCCCAAAGCCTGTTATGCTCGGTATGATAGAGGACCAGACTCACCGACGATTTATGAAAACTCATCTGCCCCTTGATGCCATGGTATGGGATCCCAAGGTGAAGTACATCTTCATTGGTCGAGATGGAAGAGACATGATCTGGAGTTTGCACCATCACTTCTACCATGCCACACCTGAATTCTACGCGTTTTTCCAAAACACAGGCTATGAAGGCCCCATGCCCGAGCGTCCAGGCGATGACCCACGCGATATGATCATTGATCTCATCGAGGATGACAACCGTCTCTCATTGGCCTGGCCTTTCTGGAGCCACATTCGTAGCTGGTGGGAGGCACGAGACCAACCCAACATGCTACTCCTTCATTTCAATGACCTCAAGGCTGATCTTGAGGGAGAGATGCGCAGGATCGCTAAATTTCTCGAGATCCCCGACATGCCCGAGGAGAACTTCAAGGCCGCCGTGGAGCACTCTACTTTCGATTGGATGAAGGAGTATGCGGAACTTGTATCTCCCCCTCAAGCTGATCTGGCCTGGGAGAATGGGGCAAAGGATTTCATCAACAAGGGTACTAACACTCGATGGAAGGATGTGTTGTCAGAGGAGGATAATAAGAGGTATTTGGATAAGGCTAGAGAGGAGCTTGGCGAGGAATGTTCAAACTGGCTCTTGAATGGCAAGCAAAAGGCTACATAGATACACGACCCTCATGAGTGGAAGTTGCCTCTTTCTTCCCTCTCTTACCTTTTTCTTGCTACGTTCATCTATCAATTTATACAAATCGATTGTCTTGGGAGATCACCTGTAAATTGTTCAATGAGAGAATCACACTGCCAAGTGCTCCTCTCCGCACACACTTCGCCACAAGACGTGGCAGAAATTACTTATCAATTCTCGCTAACCACGTGGTGCCTCCTTCATTTCAGCTCCGTTAGATCCAGGCCCCTAGTGTACTAAAGTCTGACAGCCCGTGCTAGCTCTTACATCGTCGTCCAAGCAAACCGCCGTAAGAAGCTTAGTACGAGGGGCGCAGTTTTAGTGAACGACGACGCGAAAAACAGGAATTGACTCAGGTCGTCCGAAGTCAATTGGAGTGTCAGCAATGTCAGCATCTTGGCTCGGCATAATACGTGACGCTATTCCCGAGTCTTACATTTTAATCGTGTATCTTCAATAATGTGGGGGCGGAAACAAGCATCAACGTGATACCGAAAACCACTATTGAGGTAGCGCTTGTAGCGACTAAGTGAGAACCTGCTCTGTGTTATCGACTTGATCTCAGTTTCGTGTACTGTCCCTTCATATGCTCAAAGTATTCATTACTAAGCTGTGCATTGTTTGCATCGATTGACCTCGTTTTGTGGTCGGGTCACCTGTGTAACATTTATTCCAGTGCGACTATCTAGGTCTCGAGTATTCGACGATGGTTGGACGTGAACCAATCTTTCTCGCTATACGTTCCCCATAACAAACCATTCTATAGCATCAACTCATCTTACTCACACTACTGAAGTCCTTTCTTTTCTCTTTGGAGAAAAACCGTCTTTTCAGTCTGATAGTAGGCTACCCCAAGCTTGTCTGTCAATCTGTCACATCTCAGCAGTGTCGCATCTGCTCACGCATAGATCTTGACAAAAGAGACAATGCTCACGTAAGAGTCTTTGTCGTATCTTGTAAAGTTATCTAGATCGCCGCCACTCAAGAGCGAGGTTGGCTTGTAGAATCATCGTTGACTAGCACATATCGGAACCTGGGTTTGCCCGCTTCGAGGTCCTTCAACACTTCGTTCGCTTTACTCATCGGGCGCTTCTCGACCCATGACTTCAAGTTCTTATCGACTGCCAGTTGAAGCATTTCGCGTATCTCCTCAGGGCTGGCCGTTTGAGTAGATGTGATTTTGCCGCGAATCGGTAGCAGCGAAAAGATGTTGACTGGAATGGGTTCCTCGGGCGCACCAACTTGAACCATCGTGCCGTCCATCCTCAAGAGTCCCAAATATTCCGCCCAAGGCATCTACCACACATTAGCAGAGGTCTATAACGGTTTCAAAGTTAGGGAAAACTCACATTTGATCCATCAGCTGTATTGATAATCAAGTCAAATCGCCGGCTGTTCTTTTCAGCCCAGCCTTCATCAGATGTCGCGATATGTTCGTGCGCTCCAAGAGCAAGAGCATCCTCCTTCTTGTCAGGCTTTCTTGAAATTGCAACAACTTCAGCAGCACCCAGAGCTCGGGCAAACATGATACCAAAGTGCCCTAGCCCCCCGATACCAACGATAGCAACTTTCCTCCCCTTTGCTCCGAAGTGCTTCAGAGGTGCAAAGACGGTGGCTCCTCCGCACAGCATCGGGGCGGCATTTTCCGGAGTCATCCCAGAAGGAAGTTTGATAACGAATCCAGACGGACAGCGATGATACAACGCATAGCCGCCAGTCGACGATGCGCCACACCGATGTTTGCCTCCATAGGTGTTAACAACCCTGGGGCAGTAGTTGTCGAGGCCGTTAGCACACTCCTCACAAGGGCCGTCGCGCTCGAAACAGGCGTCGCTCTGGGCACCTACGCCAACAATGTCTCCCACTTTGATATCACCCACGGCTTTGGAGCCAACGCGGGTCGCTACACCGACGATCTCGTGTCCAACGACGATGGGGTATTGAGTGTTGCCCTTGGTTGGAAGCTTATTTAGTTCTGGGGTCATCATGGAAACTAGAAAGACTTACCCAGCCATTATGAGCAGTATGGTCATCGGTCCCACAAACACCGCAGTGTGTGATGCGGATCTCAATGTCCGTCTCTTCGAATGGTTTCATTTCATATTCCTTCCATACCATCTCCTTTTCTTTCGTGGACACCTCCGCAACCCAACCTTCGAACTTTTGCTCTGCGGCCATGGTGATGTTGTCGATAAGCTTTGATGCAATACAAAACAGTTCTAGAGACTCAAGTGATTTTGTGTGTCTATCGATGCTGAGAGTCTCATCGCAGAGGACCAGAGTTTTAAACGATTCTGGACCCCACCTTTATCGGCGATTGGCATCGGAGATAAACTTGAGAAACAGCTCTCAGACTCGCGATTGCATCATACACAAGTTACAGCGCGGCGATCCCCACTCAGTATGGCACGCGACAACGTTAAGCTTAAGTAACAAACATTTTTAGGTTGCATGGGCCAGATCGACACGTAATGCTCTCTGGTAAGGAAGCCTGGGGACATATCCCCAGTGGTAGCATTTGTGATCATGTTTGAAGCATTGCAGTCAAATTAGATATGCGGGTAGCTAGTATCTTTGCGTTCTTCGTGTTGAGCTTCGATAGATGCTAACACAGATGTCTTTAAAAATCAAGACATATACATCCACACTTGGGTTAGTCGTAGTTTTATAGATTGATAAGCAATACATACATTAAGCCGGCGGAAATTCCGTGTCCAGGGATTCTGATCCTCAACTCATCTTACGACATGACGTCACGATACTACCTATTCTACGGAGATAAGCTATTGCCAAGTCAGCCATTCGTTTAACTATCACATTGTTGTAGTTTACAGCTTCTACTCAATTCAGGAATAGTCTCGTTATACCAATATAACAGAGACAATCGGTTTTCATCTGCAGCGATATTACAATAAAGCGACTACGGCGCTGTCAAACCCAATCACGTAAGATGCAATGCTCAAATATTTGCATTAACTGACTAAATTAACAATGCTACATCTCAAACACACGCTACTGGCTTTCCGAAAGAAGAGATTAGTAGTGGATAGCCTAGAGGGTACTAAAAACTATGTAGGCCCAGCTATCTTAGAGGGAGCACTAAATGGCCTTACCCATTTTAAGTGGCTTGACGCATAAACAATTCCCTGCTACGAAAAGCTTCAAGAACGAAACTCACGAGACTGTTATCTACTACAATGATAGGACAGAATCTGCTCAGGTAAAATCCATTATATAAATGTCAGTGTCGCTAAGCTATACCAATAGTTCAACAACTCCTTTTCCCCATATATAATAGTCTATCGCGAGTCCCATCATCCTATAATGTCTTAAACGCCCGAGAACCAGCACCTCGTTGGCATCCGTGCCGCATCTAGTCCTGTTTCTTGGCTGTCTGGCCATCGCTCAACCCACTAACTCCGTTGGTAAAGAACAAGAAATGCAGCCTAACCAAAGTCAAAAAGACGTACGATCCACCACAGCCCCAGTCATCCGAAGTCCAAGTTCCTCCAAGTCTACCTTGACGCATCATGGCAGTGCCCACTCCGCTTATACCGGCCAGATCGGACAGTAATAGTGCAAACTGCAGAATCCTCCATGTCGTAATGTCTTTCGAATATCGAGGAATAGCGGCGGAAAGAAAAGCAACTGCCAATGCAAGACCGCCGCTCTGGTGGAAAAGAAAGGCTTGATTCGGATCGTACTTTGAGTTGGGGGCCATTGAAGTTACAGCGCCGACTGGATCAATGAAGTTCAGATATGCTCCTCCAAGGGCAATAACTGGATCGATCCATTTGAAGAAGAAGGTGTAGAATTTGAATACTTTGCTGTCGGTGGTTGCCATTTTAGTTGTTGGAGTGGTACAAGTAAATTGTTATAAAAAAGAAGATTTCTTTTGTAGACAGATGAAGTGTGTAGTTTAGCTGTGTGGATTGATTGTGTGTCTTGTCCCAGTTTCGGGACATTTGGATACTTTATATACTAGGTGAGTGTAGTCTATTAATCAGGCTGCAAGTTAAATACGACGTAAAGTAGTTTTCGGAAAGCAGTAAGTAGTCCGTCGGATGGATTATGGTTATTTGGAATATTCGGTAATTTCCAAAAGTCCGTTGTGCTGTGCTCTAAGGTCCAAAGAAGCTAATCACACTTTGGGTTAGGGTGATCAACGAGAGCGAATAAAGGGGACAGGGAGAATATAAATCCGATCTTCGTTTCACGCCTTCACCGACTTGGCTAGCGAGTACTGAGAAAATAGACTTAGACTTGTGCTAGTCCCGAGCTAGCTGTGATTAATTTCGTGAATCTTATGGTGTTACAACGCTGTGCTTACATCCTGTACATGGTCTACCCCATAATCTCGGCATTGCTCAGACCAATCAACTTGGGTTTTTAGCGAAGTCTGTGGCATTACGTTCACTTTTGCATAGCTTGTGTACGGCTTCATTGCATTTCGGAGATTTACGTCCAAGATACCTATCTCCGTAATGGTCAGCTTCGAAAAATGACCAGCGCAATGTGTCTTTTGAGCTGACTTGATTCGGGTATGACTCATGAGAACAAATGTGTTCTAGAAGAGATAGCCTCGGGGGCTTGATTTCAATCCCTCGCCGCATCCAAGCTCCACTGATACCCATATCAGCATTGCCACAATATTAACAAGGACCTCAAGAAGCCAGAGACTTGAGTCACAACTAAAAGCAGTCCGGCATCAACACTTGCATGAAGCCGTCACGTAAGACAGTTGGCACCGTTACATCCAGAGAATTAATCATGGAACCTTGACCACAAACCGGATGAAAATGGTAAGGACATCTACAGATAACTTGATCCCCTGCCAACCCTATCCCGTTAGCTGAGCTATCGTAATTCGTACAACCAACAGCGTTAGCTTGAGTCGCATGTTTGCCCTAATGCTACTTATCCTCCTTTAGAACAAACAACCTTATCAATATGGCTCTTCTAAAAGTACCAACTTCAGGTTAATATATCTATTAAAGTATTCCTTCTACACTACGTATCTTGCCTTCCTCCTTCTCGTCTACAGTGGATCCAGCTGCTGCATTTCCAAGTTTTATTGATATGAAGAGCAGTGTCGATGTTGCTGCAAGTTCAATTCCTAGCCAGAAGGCGATTTTGTATTGCTCTGCTGGGCTGATGTTGTCTTGGCTTCGATAATCGATAGTTGTGGAAATTGCAAATCCAGCCACTCCAAGCCAGCGAGTAATGCTCAAGTACAAAAGGTTCGTGATAAGTCCACCAGCGGTGGCTTGGAGGCAACCTGGCATCGATGTAGTGATGAAGACGTTGGTTACATTAAAAATGATGTCCACTCCCAAGGTTGCGCACACCATCCCAGGGAATATATAAGCCCAATACAGAAACGACTTCGATGGTTCCCCGATTGCTGATTGCTCTAGCATCAACGCCAAAAGCATTGCCGAGAGTATGAATGCGACTTTAGCAAACACTAGCAGAATCCTGCCAGAAACAAGGTGAAGAATGAACCCCCCAATAGTGGCGAGTATCATGCCACCTACCGCAAGGGGTGTAAAACATATCTCGGTATGAAACGGAGTTGTATGCAAGACATTTTCGAAACTTTAGGGGCTCAGTTAGTTCACCGCATATCAGGGCAGTTAGGGGTACTGCGACTTACTAGGAGGTCCCGTAAAATAGAATATGTCCAAAGACCCCGTAGGTGCAGAGCAATCAGAAAATGATTCTCCGCATATATTTGACCTGGAAAAGCTCGGTCGGGAGCAATGGCTGCTTTGAGACCCAGGCTTCTACATATACTGCAGCCAAGAGTAGCAATGCGTCCGCGGTGAATGTAGTATAGATCCTGGGTGATCGCCAACCATCTGGCGCATGGCCTCCGTCCGTCATGGCGAAGATTACCAGGCAAAGGCCAGGGACAATGGTGAGAAGGACATACCAGTCCATGCGAGTCTTGTTGTTTCCGTGACCAAATGTCCTGGGCACGGTAAGTATACCACAGATAAGGACGAACGCCTCGCAGATAGTCCTGAGCCAGAAGAACTAATTCCAAAACTTCAGCAATTATTTTGATGAAAATCTGGGGACAGCATGACTCAAATGTGCAATATTCAAGTATCCAGGATCCAGAAGTTCCGTCTTGGGAGGGTTATCTATCATCAATGGGTTCGTCTTGGCTGTTTCTTTGACATCACTCTAGTATTTCCACATCATACGACTCGAATCGAATTAAAGTACAATTAAATAGTTGGTGGCATGGGGAGGCCAGTTCAGAGTACCCCAGGAGATTGGAAATAGATTAGGTTCCATGGCGAATGACTTTGGGCCGAGCCATGAGACGTCAGTTTCTCCTACAAGCATTCTAGTGACATTTATCTGACTGGAAAATAAAATTAGGAAAGTAATGAATTCAAGAAATGAGCGTCTCATGCAAGACCTAGACATCAACGCTAAATACAGACCCATCACTGTTTCCACTGTATGTAAAACCACAGTTTCCGTTGCCAACAACATATCCAGAGCCAGTATCGGAACCCTTCTTAGACATGAAAAAGTTGGGATGGTTAATCTGCGACTTGCAGGTTGCACCAGCGTGATAGAGAAGGAAACAATTGCGGTTCCTGGCGCGAAAGATCCAGGTTTCACAGCCATTGAATTGCTGACAAGCAGTGCAGCACTCCCCCGCATCGTCAGCACCGTTGGCGACCACCTGAAAGTCGGAAGGAATACCAGGGCCATTATTAGCGACGTTGCTGACATAGTACCCGGTACCTCCACTGTTGAAGTTGGGGCCAAAGACATTATCTTCACTACAGGCAGCAAAAACAGTAGGTCCAGACAGGACCTTGGTCTTGGTGGCGGTAGCAGAATTGGTTTTCGTCTTCCAGGTGGTAGAGAAAGTAGAGACGCTCATGGTTGTAGTGGTGGTCTTGGTCACGGAAACGTCATCAGGAATAAGAGTAGTAGTGGTGGAGATGGTCGTAGTTATAGTGGTACTCTGCAGAGTGGAAATGGTTATGGTAGTTGGGTCGCCAGTCTTTCGAACAGTCTGAGTTGTGGTGTTGGGAAGCAGCTTGGTGCCTGTGGAAAGCAATTAGTACATGATGATAAGTCAATGTGTTCTGGACGGTGGTACGCACAGTGTACTTCAGAAGGGAAAGACATGGCCCTGAGACCCGCCTTGACCTTGGGGCGGGCATGAGGATTCTTTCCAGCCTTTCGGCGCTTGAGTGGAAGAGCATCGGAGTTTATGGTGTCCGAGATGGGCTTGAATCCAGCGGTGGTTGGGACCTGGGTGGTAGAGGTAGAAGTTTCGGTGCCCGTTTTGGTCGTAGTAATAGTTGCGGTTGCAGAGACCGTGACGGTCGCAACTTTGAACAGCGTGGTAGTGGTGGTGAAGGTATCGGTATCAGCCTTGCCAGTGACTGTAAAGGTCTTGGTGGCCAATTTTGTGATTGTAGACCAGCGACCATTTTGCTTAGTTACAGTTGGGTTGACTGTGATAGTCGTTGTTGGCGCAATTTTCCTGGTCTTTGTGGTCGTATCAGTCTCTACATCAGAGACCGAAGTACTCCCCATTTCGGTTCGGCAGACTATGGAAGAATCGCCATCGCCATCGGCTGCTAGGCCAGATGCTGCCAGGAGGGGCAGAAGTGTCGCGTAGAAAAACGTAGTCTTCATGATGAAGGTTGTAAGGATCGAATTTGATCTTGCAAGAAAGAGTAGAGGAAGAGATCGTTGAGTTGCTGGCTGAACCAGAGAGAATGGATGGCCGACAAGGCCTAATTTATACAATTCAATTCTCAGATCTGCAGTCCAAGTTCGAGCACTATCCGGTTCAAGAATTCCAAGTTCTTACTTCGCCAAATCTCGCTTTTCCAAATGGTCCAGGTTGTCACAAAACTTTCGGGCGGAATGCACTTCTGCAATCGGCCATGCCTGTATTCTAAACGCGATCTAGAAAATTACTGGTGCGTAAAGCCAAGTAGGTTTAAGCTTCTTAGTCTGCCGCTATTACAGACGGCCGCCCTGAGCTGTTACTATCTGCAAGAGGGGCCCACCCACCGTGGCGTTGCCCAGACCTTTCCTACTCCATAGACGCAAGAATGTGAATGCGGAGAATCGATATTTGTTCCATACCCCCACTTACCCATTACCTTAATTCGGTCAGCCACAACTTTATAAGTCCATGTTAACCCAATTCAGAAATAGACCGAGAACCTATCCTGCCGAAAGTCCGAAGGACTGACTGATCGTGACCGCCAATAATTAAAAGTTCAGATGAATCCTTGATGGTTTGCCATATTGCAAACACCACTTATATTGACCTTCTTGTTGTCGCAAATCTAAGTACGCAGTGTATGTGTATTCAAGAGCCCATAATTATACAACTATACAATCCGTCGCTATTCCTAATAATTAAAGTGAGGACAACGATTGTCCGACGTTATTACCTTTTCCGGACGGAAGAAGTACTAAAAACTTTGTACCTTGCACTACATGAATTGAGGCTTGAGAAACTAACGCCGCATCTGTCGCGGCTATGGGTACAAGCCTGGATACTGGGATTCATGGCGTAGGGACATAAAGCAATAAAGAATAAGCCACATGAAGTTAGGCCGGCGGTTGCGGGCAGGGTCCACCTTAGCTCAACCATACATGCCAGCCACGATATGAGCATGGAATACGCCTTCCTTGCATACGGGAAAGTTTGTAGTTTTACCATGTCTAGCATGAGTCTAGATGCAGAAAGTAAGGCCATTGTAGGATGAATTTAGGAAGGCTGAAGTCAATTGATCAATAAAGTGTACGCCGCATTCGCGCAGGGCAGCCGAGATATGGACTTGGCCTAGACGAAAGACCTCAACTCACGTTGTATGGCCCTACTAACTATTCAGTCAAAGAGAAAGAGTCGTGGCTTATACTATAGCAGCATTTTCTAACATAATTTCCAAGGCCTTCGGCAAGAGGGCTTTGGGCATAGTCACAAGACGGACTCTAACTCAAGGTCTCTTGTATATCCAGCCAACTCCGACTCTTACAATACTTGCTCCTGTAGTGGGCATATAAGGCACGCTATAAGTCAATCGCGATCTCCTCCACTAGCTTTCATATCTCTATATTATTCAGTCATCGTCTGTTGTATGGCAGTTTTCCTATTTCTCCTATCTATCCTCTACCATCCGAGTCTCTTGTCCTGCTTGCAAGACCTGAGACCCATTATCTATCATGATTTTCTCTCATAATCTTGCGTTCTTTGCCCTTACCTCTTTCTTTCTTTCCATCTCGTCTGCTGCTCCCAACCGCGACCTACCTTTAATCAGTCGCCGGGACGACTCAAGCCCAGCCATCAATAGCACGGCTTCTGATGGCAACAATACCACCCTTGAGCCTGTAGTGCCTCCTGCCGTGGATCCAAGGGACCTTTCCATTCTTGCTCTTGACACAAAGGTCGTACTGGCTTGGGCTGGCTCGCCTAGCTCTCAACCCGGCTCCCGACGAATGCGGAAACGCGATGATGGAATCTTTTCTCAGGCCAACTTCACATTCAGGTATCCCGTTATTCCGCTTGATCATTCTACATACGTTACAGACGTGTCTTGTTCCAAGGGAAGCCTCACTGGTACTATAAGCAGTACTACTGCGTATAACTACGCCAAAGCCCAATGGAAGGGAGCTGGCAAGATTCTCTTCATCACGTCAGTAGATGGGTGTGGTGACGACCATTCCAATGACCTATTCCTGTCTCGGTCTATCACCTTTTCAGACAGCACGAAAACCTTTACTGCTCAAGGCTCGTCGAGCGACTACGGCGACGTTTATGAACGTTTCAGCCTCAAATGGGGAGCTCTTGGGACCTTGAACGTAAGACGTGCTATTGATAAGAGAGCCGTAAGTCCATCCAGTTTTTCTTGTCAGTCTGCTGAGATTAACTTTTTCTTACAACAGATGTTCGAGCCACATGCCCTTGATAAACGCTTGTCTGGTACATGGACTTTAGAATGGAGTCGCTACCTTAACGACGATGATCTCCTCGGGACAGACGATTCCGCCCCATGGGAAAATGCTGCATTGCTTGCCAGTTGGGGTAAGGATGGTGGCGAGGAGGATGATTCGTACGCAAAGGGCGAGGTTTCTGACCCCAACGGCCACCACAAGCGTTGGAGCAATACCACTCTTGCAGAGCGTGACTTGACATACGGACTTGCGTTGTACTGCATCGAGTGTGGCTTTTCTGGTTCAGCATCGCTCACAGGTACAATCGAGGCCAGCATTTTCGACGGCATGGAGGTGGCCCAGGCTCAATTCAATGCTCAGTTCAAAGCTGGGCTGAACCTCGGCTTGGCGGCGTTTGTCAAGTATGAGAAGACATGGGAGAAAGACCTTGCAGATCTTCAACTCCCAGGGTTCGGGATATCTGGACTCTGCAGCATCAACCCATATATCGGCCTCGGGGTTGAAGCTGGACTAGGCATCGAAGCAACTGGTACCTTGCTGATTGGTGCTTCGGTTGAGTGGGACAATATTGATATTCTCATCGATATGCTCGACGACGACAACAGCCATTCCAATGGTCTCGTTCCTGTTTTTAAACATATGAACGAAGCCCATGGCGAGCTAAAAGTCGAGGCTCACTTGGGCTTACCAATCAGCCTAGGTATCTCACTTAATGTCCTGTTCGGCTTATGGGAAGCAAAAGCAGGCATCAAGGATACGCCCTCGGTTGTTCTCGAAGGCAGCTTCGAGATCAATGCAGAAGTCACCGATGACGGAGAAATCTTGACAGACGTCGAGGGAGATTGCTACGGCATCGCTTGGAATATTCACTTCGAAAACACTCTTGATGGTTTTGTTGACGTTGATGGCTTTGATCCACTCGAATTTCCTCTGTTGGACCCTCAAGAGAGTGACCCCATCGCTGAAGGCTGCATTGGCTATGTCAACGATGGTACAGATGAAGACGGCGGCTCTGGCTCTGGAGACGATACTGGTTTCGCTGGCAACGGCATGAACGCCGGTGGAACAGGCATGAACGGCTTCCGCGCTGGATCAAACCCAGTGCCTGATCTTGATCTTGATCCGGCTTCAACTAAGAAGACTGGGACAAAGAGCAACCAGAAGTCCACAAATCAAGAGGGTAGCACTCAGAACAACAAATCGAAGAGCAGCGGAAAGGGTGCTGGCAGTTCTTCGAGCGACGCTAAGAAATCAGGTAGCAGCAACAAGAAGATCAAGGCATCAACTACTAGCAAGACTTCCACCACTACCAAGACTCGTGCTGCCAGTAGTACAACAACAGGTACTGCCAGCAAGCAAAGGACTGCCACAAAGCCCACAAAGTCTTCCGGCAGCAAACCAACGACCACTATCAAGAACGTCGAACCAGTCAAAAACAACAAGCAGATGAAGTCAACAGCTACCAAAGCGACCAACACCGCAAAGAAATCTACTCCTTCTTGTACACCCTCAGCGATTGCTAAAAGCAAGACGCCTTCGGGCTCGACCTGCAAAAGAACTGTCACCAAACCCAAAGTCCCGTCCAAGCTGGTTATCAGTACAACCTCCTCAGTCAAGAATGTCAATGTCTGCGCTACTAGTTGTAGCCAAAACTCCCAGTGCGCTAGTTTCAGCTATAATGAAGAAAAGTCGTGCAAGCTGTATAGTAAGAGTTTCAGAGGTCTAGGGGTAACCTCTGGGAAAGGGCAGTCAACCTCGACGTTTTACGACAAGAAGTGTTTTACTTATAAGACATGTTCTAAGTAGTTATAGGTCTAGCAGGTATTCTTGGATGGCAAATTCTTCCTCTTTCATGTGTCCTAGTCTTGATTGACTTTCATGTATTGATTTCACCCTTTTTCGCTCCAGCTGAATCATACCTTGTCTAGCCTTTGATCTTGTTTTGCAAAGGTAGTTGTAGTCAATCGACTCCACCAACACACTTGAATTCAGAACTGTATACCTCCCCTAATAGGATGAGAACGAATAATAAAGGAAATACAATAGGCTTAAAGGTCCGAAGATACTTATTGGTAGAATAGAAACAAGGAAGTGTCCTGCATGGTCAGTCTCCAGGCAATTCTGAAAGATAGAGGGTCTTACCGAAGAACAACGGCCGTCTTGTGATAGTATGCCAGAACTCATCAGACACCAAGAGTTTGTCAGCATTCTCCCACTTCCATGGCCCAATAAGTCGAAACTTTGTGTTGAAGTGTGCCCCGAATGCCCATATAATCAGGAGGCGGAACGTGGCCCAAATTTCAGATGGCTGTATAATTCTCCACATGTCGATTAGTCCCGGCGTAGAGTTCATATCTAGAGCAAGCTGGTACGCATAACTCTCGTGATCGACACCATATGTTACTCTGTCATCAGACTTGCTGTGTAATTTGTAATGTGCCTCATCTTCAGCTTTAAGATTGGTGAGCTTGTGGGGTACAACAAGGTTCAAGACCCATAGCTGGGCTTGCATTTCTGCCAAAGGCGGTATAGCACCTAGTGATGGCCTGACAAAGCCAATGAATCCCATAGTCGGTTGATCTTGTTTCCATATGCCACGAACGTATGAAGACGGATGTTCGATGTGATCCATCTGCATCTTCCGAAGGAAAGGGAAGGTTTGCTGATATCCAGTACACAAGACGACGATGTCAGGTTGAACGGTTTGAAGTTTGAGTCGTTCATACTCAGGTCGTCCATTATTAGCAAACTCAACGATACCATCCGGGTTGATCCTCTTTGGCATAGGCGCAATATCAATCTGCCTTCCGCCCGTGTCACAAATGGGCGTCTGCACAAAAGCAGACCTCAAAGCGTATAACCACAAGCGTGGGCCTGGTTGACTAGGGCGATATGGCAGGCTCAGGTACGGACAGACTTTCATGGACTTGTTAAAGAAGACTGTGGCTGCGTTAGATATTGAAGGGACTACGGTAAATCAGATAACCTTTCAACAGCACGTACTTTTTGATGGGTGGTGACGAGCCGGGCTGATTTCTCCTACCCACTGGTCCATTCCTGATGTGGTACCAGAGGAGACCCACAACAGGGCTTTGATATAATAATTGTAGTAGTGCCACAATACCATACTGTTTCGAAGGACTGGATGGACGTAAGTTGTGTCGAAGAGGTTTGCACGGCTAACGTCAATTGGAATACCAGGGTCCTTAGGATCAGGTTTCCGGCCTAAGATAGGAAACAAAACGGGGCCAGGGTTTCTCTATGCCATTATCAGCGTTGATGTTCCATGCTCAGTAAACTGTGGGCAGCACAACCTTGGGAGCGAAATGGAAGCCATCTTTGTGGCACATCAAGACCTGCTTTGTTGGCGAATTCGCAGCGAGATAAGCGATATCTGCACCAGTCTCACCAGAGCCCACCACCATGACGGTCTTGTTCAGTCCGAACTGGCTTTTAGTCTTGAATTCAGACGAATGCATGACTTGAGGTACATAGTTCAACCCAGGGATGTTGGGCAGATTTGGCTCTCTATGTAAGCCTGAGCATACTGCAATAGCATCACATCGCCATCTCAAAACTTCTCCGCCTTTCTTGCTATACTCGACAACATAGCCAAGGGAAGTGTAGCCTTGTACATTGTGGACATAGACACCAAGCTCAATGTACGGCCACAGGTCAAAGTACGAGCAGTATTCGCTGATGTATTGGACGTATTCGCTTGCACTGAGAAAATCTTTGTCTTGTTGACATCTGAAATCGGAAAACGTGGTGAGCTGCTTCGAGGATACCAGCTACAGCCGCCAGTAATCGTTAGTCGATCGTATATATAGAGTGCAACACGCGATTATGTAGTCTTCACTGACCTCAGCATCCTCATACGCTCGATGAGAAAAAGCGCCGCCGATGGTATCTTCTAACTCAAACAGTCGAGCTTCAATAGGATCGCAGTCCAAGCTCAGGTGTGCTCTGACCAGGTACTTCAACGTGACGAGGCCCGACGGACCACCCCCGATCACGGCAACTCTCATTGTTGGACGAGCTAATTGTTCGTTAAGATTAAGGTGCAAGGACGCCCAGAGGGAATGTGCTAAAGCATTTTCAAGGACAATCAATTCAGAGACACTACCGGAGATATCTGCATTTAAGTTTCGCTGACGAGGGGTTTCTTATCATGGCAACTGACAAGCAAACACAATCGACACAATCGTGGCTTCTCTTGGCAAATTTTATGATAGAGTATCATTTATGAGATAGCTTGGCACAAACAACAACTTGCTCAATGACCCATGAGTTGCTGTCATAGCGTGGCAGGTAATTGTTTGTTCCCAGTGCATAATCGACCTTTGTTGGTCTACAAGGTATGTCTAAAGACAAAGCAAGATGTGATGGCTTTTGTTTGTCTTCATTAGCTCCCATGCACTGACCAGATGATTTTCGGACTTGGTATCAAGAAAAAAGCATGAATCTGTGTTTTGTGTTTACGCTATGGCGAACCAGGCAGGACATAATTTGTGGCCACCTCAGTCTTCACTGGAAAGCCAACGACTATGAAGAGCGCGTTCAATCAACAGGCCCAAAGTAGAGTACAGAAACATGGCAATCCTTGGTTCAATGCAGCCAACAGAATTATTTCAGGGTGTGTGGTGTCGCCACCAACGAGTGAAGTACTAAGCAAACATGTTTCCAACATCCAATAGAGCAGCTTCCAGCACGCAGGGTTACATCGCCGATAGATGAGAATAATTGAGACAAACTGCATCAATACGAAATGAGGCAGCAAACTGCATTAGTAGGCGCTATTATTGCTGGTAATCCCTCGTCAAATGACATCTCAAAATACTTGAACAAAACAAAGGTGTAAGACGTGTTTGCTTTACAAACTTTTTGATGGCCAGTCTAGACAAGCCTATTAATAGTTCGTAAAATTGATTAATCGCTTTTAAAAAATGATTTGATTAGACGCCGATCGTGTCGCGTTTGCGTTCAGACACAACGATGACGGACGGGGGGGGATCGTTTGCTCTTTTAGGTGAACTTGGTACGATATGCTGCCGACAAGCTGTTATCAGATGTCGTCATAGGTCAGAGCAGATGTTCCTTGGCAGGCTGTGGTCAGCATCTTCAGCACAAGCAGTGAAACTTAGGACTGTGGATGTAGGTTAAACAAGGGTGTGCCCTTGATATAATATATTGATGATTCAAGGACTTTAAAGTTTTTCCGAAACAGATGCGCAGCCTTCTAGATAATCCCATAGTATAACCAAGAAGGCCTGAATGTCACTGACCTGAGAAGCATCCTCGTTCTAGGTCTTTCGTGAATGAGTATGTGCTTGATAATACGTCTATACAATCAAACTATAATTACACTGCGCTATCACACAAGACTGTTCTGGATACTTAAGGTACCCAAGTACAGATGCGCGGAAAGAAGATCAAAAAGCCATACACAGGTCAAAGTAGCTTCAAGGCATCAAGGGCTATCTATCAGCAGCATCCATATCGTTCTTAATACAATATCTGTCCTGCGCTAAGGCACGATATCTTTTAAGAAGGTCTGTACTGCCTAAGCCTCCTTGATTCGAGTACTGGAAGTGGGCAGCCAGCGCATTTCCCTGTATCACAACATCTACAAGAGTTCAGTACCATATCTATAAAAGAATTCTAAGAGTACTTACGGCGTCGTAACTTCTGTGGAAGCTTAAGAACAAGCATGTCCTCGTCGCCCTGGTTTTTGGGCCAATTCTCCGGGTCTGTATCGAGGATATCATCACCGTAAATACACATAAAGTTAATACGGATGCGATCGCCATACATAATATACGGCTTCTCAAACTTATAAAGATCTAGCTGATTAGTCTCAATATTCTCGAGAAGAGACATATGCATCTGAGAAGCAATTGCCCAATTCTTATAGCTATTACCCCACACCTCGTATTTAAGATGGCTGACTGGTGTTTGATAGAGCATAGAGTCGTTTGCGACTCTTAGCCATCTATGATTCGGGTATTTCGGTGGTTTAAGTTTTAGGTCCCACTTGAATTCAGGGGAACCATCCCAGAAGCCATGCCGCGACGGCTTCCAGTAGTCCGGAGTATCGAGATTGGTGATGAAGGCGGGTTGCGAGGGCTCAGGGAAGTATGGGTGGAGAGCACCCATGCGGTAGTGGAAGAAGCCAAGGGGAGGGTTATTAATGATATTGCCACTAACAACGAAGTCGTCGGGGTTCTCCAACTTCCTGGTGACCAGATTGGGAATCGCATCGTCGTCAATCCAAAGCTGCGGCATAGACAATTAGAATTTGACACAGATGTAGGAAAAGTCCTCTATAAAGATAAGGAGAAAATCACGTACGATATCGTCATCAATTTTGATGTAGTACTTGCCGCGTTCTAGATGTCGCCAGGCTTTCTTATATGTGTATGTCGCAAGATGCTTCTCGGGAATTACTTTCTTATGTCGCGTAGGGCTATTAGCGGTGATTTCGTCGAGGTAGCGCAAATCCTCTTTGTTGTTGGTATTAACGATCCAAAGCACTTCATCAAGCCAGCCTCCATTATCAACCATGTTGCGCTCAAGATAGCATCTCAGAGAGGACACGCGACTCTTACGTCCGTAGAATACTAGTCCACTAACTGTGATATTATCCGGCTTGACGAGCGGCTTCGGCATGGGAGGTTTGCGGACGGGATCCGTGACTTGGTCGGACTCGTTGAATTCCCATCGACTGTTGTAAGAAGGGAGGACAGTAATTTGGAACAAAAGGCCAGCGAGGAAAACAAAACAGCATGCCGCAATGGCAACGCGCACCTGCCTCGGGCAATTTTGAGCCTGTGAAAGAATCCCCATCTTGAAACGTGGAGAAATTAATGAGAGACAGACGTTCCGGCGAGTGTGGGATCGCGGTCTCTGAAATGGTAAACAGCCCGACGGTTCCCTTGTGAAAACGAGACAAGAATCTGAAGCTCTCAGGGGTAGCGGTTCTATGCAAGGGTTAATATTCAGCAAAAAAAGGAAAGGCCGAGCATTAGGTTTGCTGTCTTGCGTTGGTCAATGACTCAAAATCGTTAGTGCCAACAATCATCGTGAGCTATTGAACCGATTGGAGAGGTGGCGACACTAATGGCGAAAAACAAAGGAAGAGAAACGCCACAAGGCTGAAATCGAGGGCTGCGAACCGTTGAGAATGATTGACAGGATTGCCACGTTCCCCGGGTCCTATTCCCGTGTTGTGCAATATTACATGGCATATTGTGTGTTATCTACCCGACACTTTCTCATCCTGCTGCTTCAGACTATTAACAAGCTCTTCTCTGGTGCATGTTTTAGCTATCTGTCATGCACTTTAAGTGTGGATAATTGTCCCCCCCTGCACTATAGTCTTTTAGGAATAGCTACTGTTTGTCGATAACGTTTTAGGGGGCTAATGTTAGACTAGTGATCTGGCCAGGGTCTGAACTGTCTAGATTATCTCAATACGAGAGAAAGCTAATGAGTTTTGGGTAATAGCGCCTCAAGCACCTTAGTTGGGCTGGCTGAAAAAGCAAATCTACTTGGGTGGACCTCGTGGAACCAGTCACTGACTGTTATAAGCGACGACTGCAATCCTCTGGGCGCTTGGACCATAACGCCGACAGGAGTGACGGTTATGCGCCACTGCTCTGGCACCTATTTAATCAATGGATCTCGAATCATCCACTTCTAGCCAGAAGTGGACATAACGCAAGGCTCGTGATAGTTGCCGCCGACGCAAAGTCCGATGTGATATAAAGTCTCTTAACAAGCCTTGTTCAGGGTGCCGAAAGGTGAGCATTGATTGCTGGTATGACAGGCCGAGAAGGTGAAGTGATAGAGCAACAGCTTACACATGTCACAGGAAACTCAACCATGCAGTGGATCAAACCAAGACGACAGATAGCACCATACTCAAAGGTGTTGCATCGACCGTTCTGAACCTCCAAGACGCATCATCCTGTCATGTTCTGTTCTAGAAACTCAACGCCCAAGCGCTTTGCTAGGGCATAGGCCCTTGTCCCATACGTATCACTCATCCAAGCCGCTCCCAAATCAACAACTTCAATGCCTTTTGACTTCGGCAATGGCTGGCTCCACGTGTTACCGCTAACTCGGTCTCGGGTCTCCAATGCTAGACATGAGAGCCGAGACTGTTGTTGTAATTGACTGATCAATGATATCTCGGGCCAAAGTGAACTCAGCACTGAGAAGACTCAGTGTTAGCGGTCGAATCATGTTTAGTTTCGGTTCCAAAATCTGCCAGACCTTGGCCTAATCAAGTCCGAGCCAGAGGATCTGCACCAGAGTCGGCACACCTGCTCCAGTACTTCAAAGGGTGAGAAGTAAATCGTTATTACACTGAACGGTCTTTTGCTTCGGACCTAATTCGAAACAAGCATGGCTAGTCAGATGACGCACTAGGGAGAGCAGATCATTTGCTATTTGAGGTAAGGTCGTGGAGATAAGCCATATCGATAAGATCTTTTGTGCTTGCTCTCTTCAGTCGAAGTAGATGTTTTTTAGCGTGCTGTGACCAGCCAATCAGGTGCTCAACTCGCTGGTTCCATAAAAGGGGGAAGGACATGGCAAAACCCACTGGGTGCTACACAGATTCGGAAATGTTTTGGTCATGAAATAATAAAAAAGGTATAGATTACTGAAATCTAGTTTACTCATCCAAACTTACAAAGATTATCAAGAGAATTAAATCAAGTAATTGGATGCTGCAAAGTAATTAATTAAGGGCTTGATTATCTTGTAATAATAATGAAAATATGCTACAGTTGCTATCTATAGGGTATTTCGGCATGAGTTGCTATGATTGTGCGTACTGACTGGCGATCTAAAATCCGTATAATTGGTTGACATGGCCCAAAGACAGCCAGTCGGGTCTGAGCCCGAGGCACCGAGCCCAGAAGGACTGTGAGGCCTTCAGCCACTTAAAGCCAGGGGAGCGAGCCCCATAGCTCATGGCGAATCAAGGACGTCACTTTGCAAGTCCTAGATGACGTAGATTAGCGCTGCGGATATTAGATTTCCCGAATGGTTTGGCTCCGAAATACTCGGGGCGATTAGACGAGTCGCGTCTCATGACGTCGACAGTAGTGACGATTATGAGCTACTGCTCAGGTACCTAGTCAACCAATGGATCCTGAATTATCCGCTACTAGCCAGAAATGTCAATAACGCCAGGCTTGTATACCTGCCGTCGACGCAACGTCTGACATGGTGTTAGGTTCTTGTTCAGGAGGCCACAAGGCGGGCATTGATTGCCGGTGAGTCAGGGCGAGAAGGTAAGTGATTGAGCAGCAGGTTGAATCCTTAGACGTTGGTTCGAACTTATCCCCGAGAATAAACGAGGCCTGTCGTCTCCTTTTTGTGTGGCAGTGCTAGGTGCTAATTCTATTACCTTGGATAAACAAAATCTAAAGATCCATCCGCAGATGTAATTTCTTAGTGATTCGGACAGTTGCGGAATGTTCATCAGGGCCCCCCCAAGTCACAATGTCTTCGACGGCCGATTCCTTCCTATGACGCCGTGAGCATCGCTGCAATCGCTGGAGGAAGTCATTACATCGAATGGAAAATTCGCAACGACCCTAGCATTATCAAAAATCCTATCAGGAGGGAACTGATTGGACAAGCGCTTCTCCGCTCAGCCCAATGGGAAATCTTTTTCTGGAATCCTCTCTTCTCATCAAATTCCGGATCTCCTTTGGTCCCCATCGTAGCGCTGGATTTTCAGTCGTATTACAATTGCATCTCAGCAGACTTTGACTCTTTAACAACATGGCAATTTTTTTTGAGTCCGAGTAACCGTAACCGTATTTTTTGAAGCACCTTTTGAACGATATGGGAACCTTAGCGCTCCCTACTGCCTTGGAGAAGCTATCAAACGCTTTTTACGGCAAGGCGCGGATCCATATTGCCGAATATTGCTTTCGAGCAAATACTCTAGAAAATCTCATACAATTTTCTTTCACGATGCAAAGACCTACAATTCTGTGAGAAATGAGGACACGGCGTCTGTTAACCTTACGAACCACATGGAGGTTGTACAGAAATGCCAGGAAAGGAGAGATAGGCCTTAGGAAAGCTGGGAAATCGAAGTGGAGGAAGAGTATTCACTGTACGAATGGATTGTAGTCACAGGACATTGGCATGCCCTCAAATGCCATACGAGTAAAGCCCCAGGTTGATACCTCAAATATACAATGCCTTTCAGTTAGGTATAGTTTACGACTTGTATTCTAGAGTTCCTCCCAACCCCTTGCGAGTCTGCATGGTATAGTAGTCATATATAGACCCTCCTCCAAGTCGATAAGGGTTAACCTGCAGGTGGCTGAACCTGTTATCATGCAACTTACACAAACACGGGACCGTGCAGGCTCAAGGGGAGCTAAGTCAAACATGGTTTCGTCATTACACATAAACGATACTAACACTATTTCCATTCTGCTCTACCTCCACTCATCATCAATAGTGCTGGAAGTACCACACTTGCTACCCGTTGCAGCCCGATTATTGGGATCACTCTCCCAAGTGACTATGCCACTGCTAGTCTTCTTGATGTACTTGTATTCGAAGCTGGTATCCGACGGGATTTTAACCTTCGCCGTCCACAAGCCCGTGGTGGTTTTGGAAGCTTCCAGTGCAATGCCATCGTCAGGAGCCCAGTTGGAAAGTTCACTAACCGAACCAACAATGAAGACCTTCTGGTCAGACGACACATCAACGTTCTTGACGTTGAATGTTATCGTGGTGTCGCAAGCCGGAGCTGCTTCGCAAACAGCGGGAACCTTGTTGGCACTGTTCTCTCCCCAAGAAGGAGAAACAATGCCAGCGCGGCGCTCAGTGGCACTAACAAATGAAGCGTAAGACCAAGTCAGGTGAACTGCCGACTTAGGACTCCCTATTGACTTGTCGAATTGCTCAGCTAAGGAACCATCCTTGGGAGTGTAAGCTTGAACTACGGAGACGAAGCCGTCGGCGTAAGACTTAACCGCATCGATGATTGACCGATAGGTCTTGGTGTTCTTGCGATAGGTGCCTTTAGTGACCTTGGGAATAAGATCGCGAAAGAAAGGTAGTGAGACCTCGTCAACCGTGACAGAACCAACTTTATTCCACTGATACACAGCAGCATATAATTGCTCTGCAGCGGCAAGGGTAGTCAAGTACCATGGGTTTCCATCATAGTACACATCTTCGCTATATCGACCAACGGCGGCGGCCTTGCCTCGACCTCTGTTCTTATTGACACCATAGATGGACCGGAAGGAATCGACTACTGCCTTGTGGTTTGAAAGCGCTCTTGACGAACATGGCTGAAAGGTAGCGTCCGTACACTTTGCCTGAGGGTCAAAAGTGTGGATCGATGAGAGAATGGAGTTGGCATCGAGACCTTTGCGACCATCCTTGACGTTGATGTTTGAGTCGATATAGCTACCGGTCCAGAAATTTTGAACAAAGCAAAGAACACGAGGGGCGCTGGCAGCACAATTAGGGCAGGATTTGCCCAACTTCTTTGCGAGGGAAGCTCCTTCGACGAGGGCACGATGTGACGCAGAGAGCGTGAAGAAAGAAGAGCCATTGATCTCTTCCCACAAGTCGTATCCAGTACGGTTCCAGAACTTTACCGTGTATGCAAGATCTTTCTCAATTACTGGCCAGACTTTTTTGACTGCTTTGGAACGGTCGCCATTGGAAATGAGCCAGTTGGCATAGAGAGTAAGTGCTGTGGCCCTCAAAGGAGGTCCATCGCGCTGGGGACGACCCCAGGATCCAGTGAACGCAGTAAGGTTGACGTTGAACTTTGGTTCGCCCAATCCACCAGACTCTGGGCCACCAGATGGATTGGATACACCTTGAAGCTTGGCCTGGGTTGAAACATACTCGTCAACCTTGCGCTGGAGTGTCTTGTCTCCGTGGATGAGCCGTTCGATAAGAACTTTGTACGTCAACGCTGAATCCCGGGTCCAAGTGTACCAATCTATCAACAATCGTTAGTTTGCAATCTTTCCATCATGTAGGTGAAGAGGCTACATACAATCTGGGTCAGATCTTGAAGGGCTCGCTACAACAGCACCAGGTGCCGCGCCTTGAGCCCTCTTTCCATCAGCGCCAATGTTGGCGAGCACACCCTTGATTGAAACATCGGCTTCTTTCGCAATGAAGCGGTCTAGATTGGAAGTTGGGCGTCCGGGTGATGCGAGAACTTGGGCCTGCCATAAGGCTGTGGCCGCCAAGCCATAGAAAACCTGGTTGAACATGCCCAGTAGTGTCTAAAAGTGAGTTCGAGGAATGGTAAAGAACAAATGCGATGAGGATTGGAGACACAGACTGGTGACGGCAACACCTATTGTGAAGGCAAAAATCATCTAATTTATAGATCTAGCTCAATGGTCCTTTGTTCACTTCAGGCATCACGGGCCTACACCCATGTCAAACCCTCAATCGCACTATTTATTCAATAACGCCGAGATCACACGATGAAGCTCAGTCAATGGTCATCGTGACCCCAGACGCGCATTTAGCCTCATGGTGTTTCTGGGGTAAGGTCTCCGGTAGGGGCCAACCCCCGCGCTGGGGATGCTTCCTTGGGCTTAGCTCGACGGATCGCATCGGTCCTTTTCACGCACCTGTTAGATCACATCCAAGCAAAGAAGGTGTTGAGTGATGTGTTGTTTACGGCGTAGTCAATATCTAATTAGCGATTATCGGGCCGTTTGATTTAGTGCTTGATGATCTGAGCTAAGCTTTCTGCTCACAATTGACAGATGGTCGGTAAACCTGTTCCTGTTGGATGATGTGAGCCGTCATCACATGATAGGCAATTCGGCTATCAGGCGAGATCGAACCGGTCTGAGCGGGGAATCTAGCCTAGCCTGCGGAGACTCCGCCTCTAAGATGGAAGACAACACACTTTGGCTACAATTGGAAAATAGCCGAAAAATATACCCCATACTATGATCGAATCGTGTGCTCAAACTGTGGCATTGGTAGAAGATGAGTTGGTCTGAGCAAGAGGGATGTCTAGCCACGCTATTTTGTCTCCTCGCCAGGAATGAGGGATATCACGTCTCAACTAGCGGATTGGGAGGCGCGTCTACCAGCCCGACTATCTTCAACTCAACTTTAGCTTGAGCGACTCAAATCGAAAGTCCTCCGAAATAAAATAATCCAATTTGTTACCCTTGAATACTTGAACTGAATTGAGTCTACTGTTTATTTGTGATGTGCTGTAAAAGTGAAACCTTGGGTATTTTCAGCCTTCTTACCCGGGAGTTACTGGAACAGCAGTTATGTGGCCAGTGAGCAGCTATGTCCCTAGCCACATATTACGTCACATACTCAGCCACATCTCTTGAGACACCGTGTTTTCGAGCCGAACCTTACCTGCGCCCATCTTATGGTACCTATGCCACGAGCCTGATTAATAGCAAAAAGAAGTCTCGAAGTTATTGTTTCTAAGAGGGTGTACGTGAAAGCACCTAGTGTCTCAAGGAGATATCTATTAAGAAGAGACTTGTTTGATTAGTCAGATATCAGCTTAATTTAATTAGATGCTAAAGGGCCTCGATTCGATTCCCCCCCAAATTCGCTTCGATTTTGAGTTAGTTGGAGCTCTGGGAAATACTTTACTTGTTAGCTATGCCTCTGGCGGACTCTTGAAAATCCTGTTGTCTCTTTGTAATTTTTTGAGGGCTCTTAAATCCCAAGGTTTAAACAGACAGGGGCCAGTCATCGTAAGACCACCGCCAGTGTACGAGATGTATTGACGTCATCTTTCCAGTTCTCTTCAGTTAATAGAAACTGTTACTTGGGCAGGGCCTGGGGGCCGGGCGTATCCAAGTAGGTTTGAGTTAATTCTGAGTCGCGGTTAGACTCACCCGGTGAAGGCGAAGTCGTTGGTAAGCAAGAGATTCTCTAGTACAAGGTCAAAATTTGATAGACAGATCAATCAGTTTCAGCTGAAGCACTCGGTTTCTTTTTTGAGAGAATGTTATGCATTGAAACTAGCCAATGCGTGACTTGAGAGCAGTAACGACTGTCAGACACATTGCTTCTAAGATAAAGTGTGCCTTGGAAATGAGGTCATCGAAAGTAAAAATTCCCTAGGAGTATGCCTCTCAGTAAGCCTTTTCATAGGCTTACGGCTTCATCCTACCGGGCGAGTTCAGAGGAACACGGAGAGGTCAGGGTTGTCCCAAGGAATCTGGACATCGACAGCCTCAGCGACTAGCTGTTCGAGAGCAGGGATCTTCTCGAGCTTGTACTTGTTCAAAACGTACTTGTGCCCGGTTTGAATCATGCACTGCAACAGCTTACTGAGGGGCGTGATGCCGTTCCTCTCCCCAATGCCCAAGACTGTGGTGTCGATGTGCGTAGCTCCAGCTTCAAGCGCGGTGTAGGCGTTGGCGACGGCACATCCAGTGTCGTTGTGGAAGTGCGTCTCAATGTCGCATCCAATCATCTGTCGCAGGGTGTAGATCTTGTCAAAAACCTCACGTGAAGAAGCCCCCCCAACCGTGTCGGCAATTCCTACTCGGTGTGCGCCCAGGCGGTCCATAAGAGAGTAGAGCTTGAGGATCTCGTTGAAGTCGGAGCGGAAGGAGTCTTCACCTGAGAAGCGGACCTCAAGCCCATTAGCTTGGGTGAACTCGATGACCTCCTTGGCCTTGGCGGCGATCCAGTCTAGATCTTTTCCATGGGAATGCTTCATAAGCTGGGCCGAAGTGCCAATGCACATGTTGCTGCGAACAAGTTGTTAGTTCATGTGACAAAAAGGTCTGATTGACTGAGAAAATAGACGTACATTCCGTCCACGCCAGTCTCAACGGCGATTCTGGCGTCGTCCATGTTGCATCGGATATGGACCAAGACCTTAGCCTTGAGACCCATCTTGCAGATAGCCTGAGCATCAAGCTTGGACTGCGGAGATGAAGCAGGTGAAGTCAGTTCGATCTGGCTTGTGTTAGTCGAGACATTAACATGCTCACACCATCTGGCAGACTCACGTATTCAACACCAATGTCGTCTAGGGCCTGGGCAATCTTCATCTTGGTCTCAGTAGTGAAATAAGCCGTGGCAAACTGCTCGCCCTCGCGCAGGGTGGTGTCGATGATGCTGAAGTTGGCTAAACTGCCAGAGGTCCGCATGGAGGTGGCTCCAGAGCTGCCTGTGCCAGTAAGGCTATCGAGACTGTCTGCAAGAGAGCTCTCATCGTCTGATTCGTTATCGTTGTTGGATGTAGTCAAGTTGTAATCGTCACCGCCGGTGTTTGTTAGGGAGGCTTCCAGGACACAGTTTTGATTGTGTCCTAAACAGCGACGTAGTTAGCCAGGGCGCGAGGTACGAGAATAACACGCAAATCCTCACCATCTCCATTCTCCTGTCCATCCGAAGCCTGGACAACCCCACCTCCCCCATGGGCGCCTGAGCTGCTGCTGCTGGCACCATTGCCCATAGTGTGGCTAGTATGGTGACCCACGCTATTCTTTCCGCAGCTATTGTCGCCGCCGTTGCTACTAGCGGCACCTTGGCCCATGGTGTGGCTGGTGTGGTGGGAGATGGGGTTGTTGGCTGTCTGCATTGCTTCTGCCTTAGCATTCAGACTGTGCAGTGTCTGATACGTGTGTTTGTGCGTGATAATGTGTGCTGTGCTTGAACTAGAATCCGAGTGGAGGTGAGAAATGGGACTAGCAAGCTTTTATGCAGCAGCGTAGCACTACGTAAGTGACTCAAAGAATGGCCGAACGTCGGAACAACTTCTGCGCCTCCGACAGGCTAGCGCAGCCGTCTTTGATGACTAATGAGCCCCACTGCACGTATCGACGACCCCACAGGCAGGATTTTAGGCTAGCTGCATGAACCCCAAAAGGTACATCTTGCAACAAGTCAGCTGCTACCCATACTACGGAGTCGTAGCTTGAGCTAGACTCTACTCATCTTGTCATGCTTGACATGATTATATGATAGTTGTAAAAGTCCATGGCTGATTGGACATCTCCAGGCTCTGGGTTGACTCTTCCAACTCATACAACAAGTTGTCTTGTTTGACGTAGGACCCCAGCCACTTGAGACGTGAATGAAAAGCTCACTATTATACCAATATAAAGATTCAAAACTATTTTTGTGGTGTTCTGTAGTCGAACTTCTGCCTGGTTAATGAAACACATCTCGCACCTGTTACTCATATGTCGGTAGCATAGGACGACCTCAGATGCCATAAGCCACTCGGACATAGGAGCCCTGTGGTTTAGCAACTGTGTCATGAATGGTTGTAGGAGGCTCGCTAGGATGCGCTGGAATGCTTTTCGGCTGAGGGAAAGTGATGTCCTTATATTTCTTTTTGTGTTGAAATAATAATCGTCACAAGTTCAAAAAGCTGATAACTGTGTCGTGCTAGAAATGTGTCTTGGAAGAAAGTCTAGAAAAACAAAGAAATGACTTGGTACAGTCTAGTTATCAGGGTTACAAAAGAAAATCGCCAGGTATGTAAGCCAAGCCCCGCTATTCCGTACATCCAGGGCAGGTAAAGCATGATGGATCATCCCAGGGCCAATTCATCGAAGGATCCCTGGTTGTATCGAGAGGAATAGGGCCATCGGTCGTCGAGAGTTTGAAAGCAGAGAACCTACAACGTCCGTCTTTGTAAGCCGAGCCCTTGCAATCCCTTATTGCTTGACAAATAGCAGCACATGCCCCAGCTGAGTCCTGGCGGGGATATTGCTCAATCCACTGATCCCCTGTCCAGTATCCGCCACCCATAAAGGCCTCAAAATTGCAGATTGCGCTCTCTGGAACATCGTTGCGAGAGCAGGCATCTCCTTCTTTGTACGAACACCTCTCAGGCGGTGTATTCGGAACAGAGGCTTCAATGCAGTCTGGACATTTCCAACAACGCTTATCCACCCAGTATGAATGCTGCCAACTTCCACCTTGGGTGTCATAGATGATGAAATCGGATTGCTTGATCCTGACATTTGTGAAAATACAACGATTCTCGAGTTGCCAGTAGCCCACAGACTCGCAGTTCTCCATGCCGTGGCAAATGGCAATACACTGGTAAGGATTATCTTGATGGGGATAATTGGTACGGGACTCTGTCCACGTTGGGCCAGTGAAGTAGGCACCGTAAGCGCATAGAGCGTCCTGGGGGTAGTTGAAGCGGTCAAACTCGCACTCTTCGCCATGGGTGTACTTGCAGAGCTCAGTTGGCGTCTCAGACTCAGAAGTAGTGTGAGAAGTAGTAGTGGGGTCTTCCTCTCTCGTAGGTGTGGGAATGGGTGTTGAAGTCTCACTATGAGTATCAGGGAGAGGAAGCCAAGAGGTTGGGGTCCGAGAAGGTGTAGAAAGTTCGGAGGTATCAGGCTGAGGGAGCCAAGATTTAGTCCCAACAGGAGTTGGCGTTGAGTGTTCCCAAGTGCCACTACTCGTGTCTGGTTCGGGAAGCCACGAATCTGAAGTAGGCCTGGATGTCGAGCTTATCTTGCTGGGGGCCTGAGATTCGGGCGGAGTGGCGCCAAAGTCTAATTGAAACTCGTCAATATTCCTTGGTGTCACTTGATTCGACACAAACACGGAGTCAACATATATCATCGCCTGTCCATCACCCATACATGTCATAGAAATGCCGAAATTTGCACTTCGAGAATCAGCAATAACCGATGTAAGGACCCTGTTCCATGAGACACTTTGACCAATGCTGAACAGACTCATAGAGTAGAACTGCCTGTTACCGAGGTAGGCGCTCACAGTGCACGTCTGAAACCCTCCGCCAGTGATAACGGCGTAGTAAAATTGAACGGTATAGAGGACAGTGGTACTTGGTTGCAGAAAGCCGAGAAGCTGCGATATGCCCGCGAATGAACCGATGAATCGTTTCGGGGAATCTCCAACTGCTTCCAGGGCAACACAACCATCATCAGCGCTGTTGTCGTCTTTAAAGCACCCTCCAAGCTGGTGTCTGACCTCGCCTTCAGAATCATAGCCTTCGAGACCGCTAGGGGAGTTGGGATCTGCCATGGCAAACCTGCCGTTGGCTATTCTATTGGTGATGATGATATCGTCCTCAGAAGTAGTGGTGGTTGGCAAATCAGGAGGAGTAGTGCTTGGGGCATCGGTCGTTTGAGAAGTAATTCCCGTCAATGACTCAAGCGAGTCAGTAGCAGAAGTGGACATTATATTCATTGTTGTAGTGGTAGATATTTCGTCACTGAATGGCGAGCTCTCAGAAGATGAGGGAAGAAGAGTGTCCGTTTCAGAATACTCAGTAGATTGAAGTGATTCTAACGAAGTAGTAGATTCAGTGAATGAAATTTGGGAACTCGAAAGGGTCTCCACATCTGGTGGAGGGGGAGTGCCAGTAGTAGGCTCAGTGAAGATCTTGGATTCAGAAGAACTCTCAACGTTTGTTGGAAAAATAGAGGGCTGGCCCTCAGAAGACTCCGAAGATGTGGGCACGAACAAGGCAGTCGAGTCGGGTACAAAGATTTGTGAGCCAGACGAGCTCTCAATATCTGTATCTGATGGGACGAGAGGGGAGTTGTTATCAGATGTCTCTAAAGATGTAGGTTCGATTGGAACAGTAGGGTCAATAGAGGGTATTTCAGTACGTGAAGTATTGGCCCAAAATGGTGGAAGAGAAGTGAAAGTCCTGGTAGCCAGATCTGTCGTGGGCTGCTCTGGCAAAGGCTCCGTATCAACTGGCTGGTCGGACACGCTGGTGACGGGGATGTCTGTCGGTCCTGCTTCCGTAGTGTCGATGATACTAGAGATACTGGGTACAACACTCTGAGCATCGGTAGTAGTAGGATCATTGAAGCCAATGAGCCTTCCATCAACACATTGCTCAACTATAAACAGAGTCAGCATTAAGCAATGAACTTGAGGGGAGATAAAAGGCTTACCTCCATAGACAGCAAGCACAACAGGTATGCAGCTAGGCGGCTCAGAAGTAAATGTCATGTACACCTGACCATCAGATGAATCTTGACAAAACGCCGCCTGACCGTTGGGTAGAGCAGAGTTCCGAAACTGTAGATTACCCCCGGCATTGGTAAAAGACCTTGTGATTGCATCGTCCGCTAGTGGCTGCGTTTGAAAGGACTGATAGTCGCCACCATCATAACCGAGGGGTACGTTGCCATTGAAAAGCTGATCTTGTCCGAGAGTAAATACGGCAGCGAAGGTGCAGACATCAGGATTGTTGTCTCCCACAAATCCATTAAGCTCACGCTTGTTGATGTCTCCGGAAGGTGTGACGAGAAAGATGACACGTTGGCCAACAGGGCCAAAGTCGGCGGAGGATGAGGTTGGTAGAATAACCTCGGTTATATCTGTCAAAGCTGAGTTTGGGACAGTGGCAGTTGCTGACGAGCGGTTGGGAAACGGTTCAGTATAGTCTGTGGGCTCTAGGTCTTGTCCGTCTGCGGTCCTTGAGGAGCTTTGCCCTATCAGTGATGAATCTAGCGCTGGGTCCACAGATGGACGTGGTCGGACAGTTTCAACTGACACGGGCTCAAGGAAGGTGGACAGGTAGGTGAAGCAATAGGTCCCTTGGGCCAAATCCGCATTGTCAAATGCACCGACGGTGTTGATGTAGCTACCAAGTGCCGCCAGAGCGGCGATTAGGTACTTCATAGTGGGAAGTTTGCGGGTGGAAAATCTGAGGAATCAAGATAAGCGGCGACTTGAAATCATATATGACAATCAAAGTGAACGTCCATATTGGGTGGCGGTTTGACTGAAGGTGGTCATTGATTGGATTACGACGCAAGGGAAATGTAATCGCCAAAGCCATTTTTGCAGGGCGGAGTGCATGGCAAAGCCCGGACCAGAGTCTTGTCGCAGGAGAGCAGCCACAGAGTGAGACAGAATTCCTAGGCGAAGCTCGATACGCTAGAGCCGAATTCCTAAAGCTCCCTTGCTTCGGAGGAGAGACTCCCTCAGCCAGCCTTAGAACCAAGCCCAGAAAAAACGTGTACGAATATGGAGATGTACCATACATTGACAATAGGAATAAGCAATTGCCAGCCAGCCACCTTATGCGCCATAAACAAATGGTGCGCACGATCTTCCATGTGGCATTAACCCTACATAAAATTGTCTTGTAGTGTAATTTGCACAACATTCATGGAACCAACCGACAGGCAACTAAACATTAACAAGGGTGACTGAAATTTAAGGGTAAAATAAATGCCTACCATAAAAAAGGAAAAACCAGTTACTTTACTATCTAGAGGATTCAGTCAATACGCACGTTGTTTAGATCTTTGGAAATGTCTATTTTATTAGGAGGGTAATGTCGTCTGCAGAGATATTTATTAGGTTTCTGCTACCTTGGCGGATGCAAGAAAGATAATTGAGGGTTTTCCCAGAAGTGACAGCGATCTGTGAAAAAGGCGCTATTTTGGGTGCATTAGGAAGCTCAGTGGCCTCCCTAGGTGAGCTTGAGATGATAGTTCTCCAAAGACTCCCAATATTATCGACAAAATACACATATACAACTTGAAAGCATTGAAGATTCTGGGTGGTACAGGCAGCGATGGAGTTGGGAATCTTGGTAGCTGGATTTCTCGTTAGCTGAATAAAACAACGCAGAGACGCTAAGAACGCTTTTCAGCCACAGAGATTTCAGCTCATTACATCGATGGAGTCGAAGGATACGCATTTGTCCTACCGCGTTCTCAAATGTGGGTTATACAGCTTTCTTGTGGCGCTACAAGTATCACACCAGGTCAATAGCCTGAGTCCGTATAGCTAATTAGAAGAGAAGAACCCCAGTAATCTCTGGCAACTAGCAATGCATCGACTATGTTCGTTGGCCATGTAGAGAAAGAAGTCGTGATCAGCAAATAGCTTATTACAACCCCAGTCCGGCGTGAGTCCTAACTCGTCGAAGATATCAATGGCCTGAGTAGTTAAGTCCACGCCACTTTTACGATCGCCAATTGTTCTGAAGTTTCTCGCCGTTCGATGTAGAACCGACACCCTGTGTGCAGCTCCGATTCGAGTACGGCACAGAATGTACTCCCACACAGCGCTACCAGACTTCTCGCGGTCTTTTCTGACAAATTTTTCAAGGGACCGGATCAATAAACTCGCCTCCTCTGTGTGGCCTTGCTCCATCAGCGAAGGTGCCAGCATTTCGTGAGCTTGCTCCTTCAATCATTGAACATGCGGCCGAACAGGGAGGCGATCGGCGATTCAAACCGATTCCCGCAGCATCTCAATATGTTCGCTCTGATCCTCGCTAACAAGGAACTTCAATTTCAACCCTGTGAACGACAGCAAGCTGCACAGCTCAAAGACGTCGCCTTTTCCCCTTGTTTTTCTAACCGACGTAGCTACCAACCTTTCTGCAAGTGTACAGTTTCCTTGAAGTCTTGCCACCACGATTGCGAGAAGGACTAGAGGGACTGGCAGGGACCCTGCTGATGAAGCTATTAGATCTGTAGTCGCCCTTCTGAGCCCCGCAAACATCTGAGAAACAACCTGTAAATTTTGAGGGGGTCGTACAATAAGACCATGCGCTTGACTGAGATGCGTGGGTAACGATGGGAATGCGTTCTCCTTCAATACCGTCGCTAATTTGTGCTTAGAAGCAAGCGTAGTCAGAGACTGAATCTGTGGTCTGGGGGGTTTCTGACCAGCAGTTGGAAGGAAATTAACCAAAGACAGCCATGATTGGTACCGCTCGTCTTGGGCACCGAAGGCCTGTAGTCGACGCTGCAACTCGATATTGAATGCTTGCTCTAGCTCCCCCTATCCGAACACAGGATTGAGACTCCCGCACCAAAAATAAAGAGAGTCGAAGTCGATATTCTGAGTGGAGTTTTCAATAGTGACCAATGTGTATTCAACCAAGGCGCAAAACTGAGGTGTTCTCGCAAATCGGGACGCTGCGTGGTATATTCCGCCAATGTTTTCGAGAGTTTGACAGAAGTGGAGTGGAAGATATTTGGCGGAATAGGAAAAGAATGGGTATCTTAATGGTAAGGATGAGGCACCATCATCTGTTAGCGGATATCCAAGCTCTAAAGACTCGATAGATTTGAAGCAAGCCGAGCACATGGATTCTTGAGCTTCAGTAAGGTCGACCCGAATGTATGAAATGTTGGAGTCTTCATACTCCCAGTCCTTCGGCGGCCGTGCCAGAAATTCAGATGTTGAAGCATGGATGAGATGGTAGCGGCCCTTCGCGACCTTCACAAAGTCGCCACAGGCATCCATGATGCCATCGACAGGGATGAGGTCATCCTCAATTGTGCCACTCGAGTTGACCTATGAAGCATACGCATAGCATAAGTCCTGAGCTGTCATGGGTTCTGGACAGGCTAGTAGAGAAAACAGCAGATATCGCGCACGCTTCATCGAAATCGAAGGTTTTGCGAGAGCTGGACTGAAAATTTGGAACTGATCAACAAGCTGTACCTGAGACACGTCCACTAGCTCGCCGCCTAACTGATTGTCTTAAACTGCAACGAAAAGGCACGGATCTCCGCATCAGGCAGGAGGCTCTCGTCAGCGGATCAGGTATGGCTAATTGATCACTAGAACAGGGGCGAGGGGGTTGGGAAATATGGTGTATCCCTCAGCCTGATTTCGGCAGATTACAAGCGGCGCAAAGAGCTGAATAAGAAGAGTATCGGCTCCATCGACGCTGACTTCGTAATTTCTTCGCTGAGAGGAAGCTTGGCGGCTAGACAAGGGCCGTGGCGATGGCGAAGGCGATATACAGAGGGAAGTTGACTTTTGATTTGCAGAATCACCTGGTAGACGTACATATAGGGTCTATGTTTAACGAATTAACACTTTGCTAGGATGAGAACGGAGTTGCCAAAGATATTCCGAATATATAAATATCCTCGGAATTATCTTTTAATTGGCGTCTCCGAATCGGGTATCAATAGGTCTAAATCACTCCTTAGAGCATACGTTGATATGCTAAAGCCTACTAGTAGTGCTCTTTTACTAAAAGATAGAGTGCTGCCATAACACGTAGATTAACCTTTTTGCCACCGGTCTACTCTTGCTGCCCCTGTAATCAGGGGCAAGCTAAATCACTCATAGTAAGATTGGTTTTAGAATGCAGGGCTAGTCATCAAGGTTTAATTGGATAAGAAACGATTGCATGACTATTTCGTATATGCATAAGCGGGTGCCTCATATACTTTCGGCAGCCGGGCCGAGCCTCGGGAAGATCAGATCAGTATGAAGAATTCGGGTAATAACCTAAACAGGGCAACTGGCCTATAATAGATGAACAGACAGAAGATCTGACTTGGGGGGTCAAGTAGTCAAAATATTCCGTCCTATGGCAAGGCCTGTATTCACTCTCAGACGGCAGGTCGACAACTGACTAGACTACATTTAGAAGGTCCTGACGGAGTCTCGAAGGATTCTCGAAGCATTGGAGGATCCTGGTTTCATCTTTACTTGGCGCTATGCCAAGTCTGTGGGAGAAAACGGAACTCCGAGCCATATTGCATAACCGCATCGGATCTCGAGTATGCCTACAGTACAAGAGACAGGAACAGTACCGGGGGCGGATTACTGCGCTCCGGAGGAAACTTACCTAGTTTCTTTAAACCCCGATCTGACGAAAAATGATTTCATACATGCAGTGGATATATATTAGGATCTAGCCGGGTCGAAGGATCACCCTAGCTTCCGTAAATCATCAGATCAGGGGTGGAATTGGACTACAGTGAGGACAGGGGCGGATACCGTTATCCATCTCGCTTAAGAAAACGTATATAAGAGTGAGAAGACTTCGGTTTTATATGAGACTCATACAAGATATCATCGAGAGTCTCCCCAACCCGAAGGCATCTATTTCACCACGTTTCGAAACACCGTTCTGGCTCTTCTCTTCGCGGCTGAGGCAACTCAAGCTGCCTTTACACTGAGGAAGACATATGACTCCAGTAACTTCCTGGACTCATTCAACTTCAGAGATGTAAGACAAGAATCTTCCGACTACTCAACTAACAACGCTAATATAATACAGCGTGCTTATTTCGATTCTGTTAACCCCAAGTATGAGGGTGATCCTACTGGTGGCTCCGTTAATTACCTAAGTAGCAGCCAAGCAGTGAGCTCTGGCATCGTCCATACCAACAATGGCAAGGTCCATCTTGGTGTGAACTCTGCCGATAAAGCAGCACTCCTTACACCTGGAGGCTCTAGGCATGGACGCGGTAGCATTCGTCTTGAATCAAAAGAATCCTATAGCTCGGGCCTTCTAATCGCCGATATTGAACATATGCCTGGAACCGCATGTGGTATCTGGCCTGCGTAGTAAATTGCTGTCCTCTAAATGAGATATAGCCTGGTGACATTAATAGCTGGTCGTACAACTTTGACGAGGACCCTGTTGGTGAGATCGATATCATCGAGGGTATCAATGGCAACCAGAACGGCAACTATGTGTCTTTGCACACTTGTGGAGCATGCATCTTTCGGCCCGGAGGCGCCGATCCTCGAAACAACTGTGATAAGGGCGGCTCTGATACTCGATACTGCACGGACGGAGAGAATTAGTCAGTGTATCGAATCTTTACAAGAATGGAGCTAACCTATCTAGTTCTGGATGCGGCAATACTATGCCTTCCGGTTCTTACGGCAAGACCTTTAATGCTAATAAGGGTGGTGTTTATGCCACATGGCTAACAACGGGAGCTGTTAAGATCTGGTGGTTCCCTCGCAGTAACATTCCCGCAGATATTAAGAACGGCAACCCTGAGCCTAATACCTGGGGTCAGCCTGCTACAGCTCAGTTTGTCAATGCTAATGGCAATTGTGATGTTGGAAGGTACTTTAAGAAGCAGACTATTGTAAGATGTCTTATATATAGTGTGATGGATCTATGCTGATTATTTTAGATTTTCAACACCGCCTTCTGTGGAAGCAACATCGATCAGGGGATCTGGAACCAGGAGTGCCGAGCTTCTACTGGCTATGCCACCTGCGATGATTATGTCGCAAACCAGCCTAGTGCTTTTAAGGAGGCATACTGGACCATTAACTATCTGAAGCTATATCAGTAAGCTAGGATATAAAATTTGAGGAAAACATACGATGGGACCCTGGGTCCTGGCCTCTTCGGAGTTTCAAGCTTTGGGATGTAAGGTCTCTACCAGATGTGAATTTAGTTCGTGATCTAGGGTCCAAATATCTTCGTTATTCTCTGAAAACAATTTTAATATCCTTATGACGGTAGGCTCTATTCGGCCCCATCAGCCCCAATTCATAAATTCTCATGCCGGTTTGGCGTCTTTTTCAAGTTCAATTCCAATGCATTTTGTGCTTCTTATCTCGTAGGATGACACAAAGGTGCCGAAGATTCCGGTTGTATATATGACTTGGGAAGTATTTTTTGACCGGCGTCTCTCAATCGGATATCAGTGGGATTAAACCACTCGTGGCTATAATTCCGAAAACACAGATCCATGAGTTGCTGTTCTAATAAGGCAATAACTCAGAAGTTATGAACTTTTAACCTGAGCTGCAACTGACGGAGTCTTGAACTTTTGTCATGGCCTCGTTGTCTCTGTATTGCAATCAGCATATTCGCCTTCTACTATAAACCACTCTAAAATAAGGTCTTCTTCCGTCAATGCTCACTTTCCAAGCTCCCAAGTCACCTGAAATAGCTTCAAGTCGAGAGGCCGCTTCAACTATTGACATCTGGACAGATCAGTAGAGTCAGGCTCCTATCATTCATTCTTGACACACACGTCTAGGCGGTAGCTATTCTACCCGAGATGACAAATGCATACTCTGTTAAATGTGACGAAAAAAGCGCTTGAATACTCTCGCAGTTAACAACCAGACGTAATTATCTCCATCGGGGGAGCTCGATCGGACTGGTTAAAGCTCTCAGTGTTCGGAATGGTCTGCACCATATAGCCATTCCGACGATACATGCGGGAAGAGAGGGGACGCCAATCCTAGGTCAAACGGTTGACGGCGTTAAGAAAACTCGGTCAGCATCTGAGATTCTAGCCAAGACGGTCATATATGATGTTGCCCTCACAATAACGCTCTAATCGTCGACTTCTATCAGCAGTGACGTCAACGCCATTGCGGATGCTATCGGAGCGCCTTATGCGTCTAATACGAACCCCATTGTCAGTATGCCTGCGATACAAGGTATCAAGACGTTAGTAAGCACTCTTCCTAGACATCTTATCACCCCGACATTGGAACGCGATTTATGACACAGTACGGAGCTTGGCTCTGCGGCACATACCCTAAAAGTGTGGATATGTCTCTCCATAAAAAAACTCGGTTATATGCTTGGTGGTAGCTTCCATCTTCCTCATGCCGAAACACACGCAGTGATACTACCACGCCTGTTGGTATACAACGGTCTGCGGATCACAGATATTACGGGAGCTTTAGCATATGTACTCCCTGACAGTAACGGGGATGCTCTAAAAGGCCTGAACAGCTTGCTTCAAATGCCCCACGAGCATTGAAGTCGTTTAGGTTTCGAGACGAGGATATTGATAGGGCAGCAGACCTGGCTGTTAGCAACAGCTACGATAATTCGTGGGATATTTAAAGAGGCTTGATAAGAGAACTTACCCGAAGAGCATAGGAATAGGAGGATGCTCAGGTTGGACTTATACGTGAATGTTGAAGTTCATCAAACTCAATTCTCTCGATTAATTTTGCATCCATATCTCATGCCTTCTAATGTCATCTTGTGCATATGACACTCCCTCCAGTCCTGGCTTACTTTAACTCTACTTTCAATCATCTCACAACGTTGAAAAGTAGACAACTAAACAATGACTGCACTCTTGGTGGTGATAATGTAAGCAATGCCTACGTATATTCTTCAAGATCTGAAACTGGTAGGGTATCTACTAGACGTGCTTTTAACCCCAGTTTCTTAATCGCATCTAAGCTCTGTTACTCCTTTAAGTATCTAGCCTCGCGATCTGACAAAAAAAAAGAAAATCGTAGGGGGTCATCTGATAGTCGTTTCCTTCAAAATCGTAATTAACAACTATTGCTTCTTCCACAGACGTAGGATTAACCACCAAAGAAGACTCGACACCAAATACAGCAGCGCTAGTGATATACTAGTCCTGATTGGGATTTAAAGCCGTAATTAATAGTTTAAATTTATTATATTTAAACTACTGTGTTATAAATCTTCTATATTTATAACTTATAATCCCCTCTTAAACCTTATAAATTCCCCTAAAACCTTTAATTAATCTTACTTTATAAATTACTTTTTAACTTATTATTTAGTCTAATCTTTTAATTCCTCTTATAACTTAATTAATACCGCTATTTAAGCCTTATTTCTTTTTAACCATATAATAACCTTATTTTATTAGAGATATCTCCTTTTAATAAGGGCTTTAAATTCTTTCTTTTTTAAGTAAATAAAATCCTTAATTATCTCTTTTTATATAAACTTAAAAAAAAAAATATTATAACTAAAATTTATAAGCTTAATAGAAACTAGGTTATTTAATTAATTAATTAATTAATTATTAGCTTTATTAAGATTTTTAAAGCTAGCTTTAAAACTAAGCTATTTTTTTATATATAATTAAAATTACTAAAAGTTATTAAATTAATATAAATATAAAAATATATATTAATATAACTTATATTATTAATAATAATATAGATTAATAAAGCTATTATAATAATTATATTATATAATATAGTTAATAAGCTTGCAAATTATTTAAATATATAAATTAAAAATCCCTTATTTTATATTATTACTATTTAATTAGATAGATCTTAACTACTTATTATACTATAGTTTTCTAATAAAGCTAGAATTCTTTTAATACTTTAAGTGCTTTAAAATAACTCTAAGATAAGTCTTTAATAAGCTATAAAAGCCTAATATATATTATATATAATACTTTATTACTAATATTAAGGCATTTAATTATAATATAATTAGATCCTAAAGTTATAAAAACTATCTAATTTAGAAGAAAAAATAATAATTTAATTTATTTTTAACTTAAATTTATAAGGATTTCTTTAATAGCTATATTTTATAAAAGAAATAATTAATTTTTTACTTATAAACTATAATATATTACCTATTAATAAGCACTAGGCTTATAACTTCGTAAAGTAATAACTAAAGCTAAAAATATATTTATTTTAGAGATATAATTATTAAAGAGCTAAATATAAAGATTTTACTATTATTTATAACTAATCTAGGCTTATATAAAATATAATTATAAAGTATAATATTTAATTAAATAATATTTAGAGCTTTAATAAGACTGGCTTTATAATAAGCCTTATAATATTAAGAGGAATAATTATTATAAGTTTAAATAAGTAAGAAAGACCTAAATTAGTATAGCCTAGAAATTATAAATAAGTTATTATAATTTAAGTAATTAATATAAAAGGTTAATTAATCGCGCTATTTATTATTAATATAGGCTAATATTATCTTATAAATTAATATTAAAAATATAACCTTTTAGGCAATTAAGTTATTATAATAAGTAAAAATAAATAAGTAAATAACTAGCTAAGTTTTAAATAGCTAAAATACTTTAATTAAGCTATAAAAAAGTAATTAAATAATTATTATTATCTTTTAATTCTTAATAGTTATAAAAGCTATTATTTTATTAATTTTAAAATATATTATAAGTAAAATAAAATTATTTTACTTTATATACCTATTTATATATCTTATTTATTTTAGCCTTTTAATATTAAGTACTTTAGGCTATTAAAAACTTTTATAATTAAGAAATAAAGTATTTAATTAAATACTTTATAACTTATATCTTAAAAACTAAGTTTTTTTTTATATTTTATATTATTTTTAAAGCTATTTTTATAAAAAGTAATATATAAGAAGGCTTTAAAAGAGCTAGATTTGCTTTTTTTAACTTAGAAATTATAATCTTAAAGCTTAATATATAGCTATAAACTTTAATACCTCTAGAAAAGGGTATAAAATTATCTACTTTTTAGGCTTTAAAAACCCTAAAGATAATTCTTAAAACTAAATCTTAGTTTAAATACTTTTATAAATAAATTAAATGCTATTATAATAGCTCTCTAAAGTTAATTCTTAGAGCTTTAATATCTCTTACTAAAAGAACTATTATAATAATATATAAAAATGCCTTATTAAGAAGTAAGGTCTAAAATCTTTAATAAGTAATTAAGATATTAAGCTAGTACTAAAAGGCAAAAAAGATTAAATTTTAAAAAAAAAGAATTATAATTATATAAAAAGTATTATAAGTAATTAATTAGATAAATATTAATATATAAGTAGTTATAAAATTATTAAGAAATAATAATAAAAAAAAGTTAATATAGTTAATAAGTAAGTGTCCTAGATAAGTAAGTATTTTAAAAATCCCTTAATTTATAATATTTCTATCTAATTAGATATATTATAACTACTTAGTATATTATAACTTTTAAATAAAGCTAGAATTTTTTTTGCGCTTTAGGTCCTTTAAAATAACCTAAAATTAAATACCTAATAGGCTATAATTATATATAAAGTTAACTATTATACCTTATAATACCGCTATAATAATATTTAATTATAATATAATTTTATTTTAAACTTATAGAAATTATCTAATTTAGAGAAATAAATAATAATTTAATTCGTTCTTAACCTAAATTTATAAGGATTTCCCTCGCGATTGCGTTTTATAAAAGAAATAGCTAATTCTTTACTTATAGACTATAATATATTACTTATTAATAAGCGCTAAGCTTATAATTTTATTAAGTAATAACTAAAGCTAAAAATATAGTTATTTCGCAAATATAATTATTAAAAAGCTAAATATAAAGATTTAATTATTATTTATAGCTAGTTTAAGCTTATATAAAATATAATTATAAAATATAATATCTAATTAAATAATATTTAGAACTTTAATAAGATTAGCTTTATAATAGGTATTATAATAGCTAGAATAGTTATTATAGATTTAAAAAAGCAAAAAAGATTTAAATTAATATAGCTTAGAAATTAAGAATAGATTATTATAATCTAGGCGATTAATACGGAAGGTTAATTAATCGCGCTATTTATTATTAGCGCAGGCTAATATTACCTAGCGAATTAATATTAAAAATATAACCTATTAGGTAATTAAATTATTATAATAAGTAAAAATAAATAAATAAATAATAAGCTAGGTCTTAAGTAGCTAAAGCACTTTAATTAGTTTATAACTAATTAATTAATTAGTTCTTATTATTTTCTAATTTTTAATAGTTATAAAAGCTACTATTTTATTAACTTTAAGAGATATTATAAGCTAAATAAAATTATCTTATTTTATATACTTATTTATACCTTTTATCTGCTTTAGCCTCTTAATATTAGGTGCTTTATAATATTAAAAAAGTTATATAATTAAGAAATAAAGTATCTAATTAGATACTTTATAACTTATATTTTAAAGATTAAGTTCCTCCTTGCTTTTTTTGCTATTTTTAAAGCTATTTTTATAAAAAGTAATATCTAGGGAGGTTTTAAAAGCGCTAAATTTACTCTTTTTAACCTAGAAAATATAATCTTAAAGCTTAATATATAGCTATAAACTCTAATACCTCCTAAGAAAGATATAAAACTATTAACTCCTTAGGCTTTAAAAACGCTAAATATAATATAAGAGATAAAATCTCAGTTTAAATACCTTAATAAGCAAATTAGGTAATATTAAAATAGCTCTTTAGAATTAATTCTTAAAGCGCTTAAGTATTTTTTAAAAAGAGCTAAGGCAATTATATATAAGATTACCTTATTAGCTACTAAGAATAAAAAACTTTAATAGGCAAATAAGATCTTTAATTAGCGCTAAAGGCAAAAAAGAACTAGATTATAGAAAGGAGGGATAATAATTATATAGGAAGTATTATAAGTAATTAATTAAATAGATATTAATATGCAGGTAGTTATGAAATTATTAAGAAGTAGTAATTAAGGAAGGTTAGTATAACTAAGTAGTTAGTATTATAGTATATACAGTAAGGCTAGGTATAATATAAGGACTTATTAAGTAATTCTAGAGTTATCTAAGTAAGAATATAATAAGTAATTTTAATTAATTAAATAATTAGTAGTTATTTAAATATTATTTCTATTTTAGAGGCTATAAAAAGTAATTTATATATTTAAATAATCCGCAAGCTTATTAACTATATTATATAATTTTATTAATATAAATTATTTTATAAAAAAATAAATAAATAAGCTTTTATAATTATTATAAAAAAACTTTTAAGTTATAATATAAAAAATAGCTTTAAAAAAGCTTAAATTAAATTATAATATAAGTATAAAATATTATACTTTAAAAGTGGAAATATTATATTTTTTACTATAATTAAAAGCAGACCTTAATAGTTGCCCCCTTATATAGATAGTTTAGATCTAGGCTTTTTTAATATAAATTAAATATGAAATAGATAATACGCATAGCGATTGAGTTATTAAAGTAGTTGTCCTATAGGGCTATCTTGCGGAAGTTGTATTAGTGAACCCTCGCTAAATGCACTGGGCATGTCCATAGCTGAGCTTTTAACTTACTTAGATCGCTGACTAGGACTATTCCTTTAAACCAAAAAACTCCATCTTTGTCACTTTCTACGGCACTCCTGCCGTCCGGCTTCATATAACGAAAATACTAAAAGTCGTAATTACCAGTGGAATCAGTTTCCCACATATCAACAAGCGCTCCCGAAATCAGGTATCCTTCTGTATCTTTCACAGTGCAAAGAACCAATTAACCGTCTCCGCCAGAGTCGGCTGAGATATACCCTCAGTTTTGGACATAATGGGCGTCGTGCGTATGGAAAGGGCCGAGAACGGTCTCTTCGGTTGCATTAGGGGGTTCTGGATGGTCCATAGAGTCTACTAGAATTAACAAGCCTAGGACGTCAGAAAGTAGTATTAATTCCTGAAGATGAGATGTCTCGATTAGCAGGGAGATCAATGTAATACCTTTCAAGGGACTACACCTGTTTGATGCCGCTGCAGATTTGCCCCACAGCGGCGAGGAATTAGATCCCCTCTTCCCACTTAGCAGTACAGAGCCATGGACCCAGCCCTTCTCTCGTATTGGCCACCTGCCACACTGTATAGTAGCTCGACGCGTGCATATGGCAACTGCATGTTCTGAAAGCGGCACGAGAAAATCATACAGCTGGAAGGAGCGATTGCGCTGACTTTGTTGTTTTGGCAAGCCCGTACAGATATATTAGCTCTCAGAAATACTGTCTTGACTCTCCAAACAGAGGCTTTGCGGAGAACTGTCGCAGAGACGGGGGAACAAAAGATATAACAGTAGTAGAATTTCAAGCACAGCAACTTTGAATTGGCTCAGATTGTGCACTCAGCAGTGCTCAGATCCTTGGGTCGCTTCGCCACCGTTATAATGAGCTCAGCCACGCCAACCTCCAGTCGATATGACTGTCCCTAGGTTTGACTTTCCAGGGTTCACAAACGAGCATGAACTATGACTTAAGATCTTCCCGCAATTTGTAGCGCCTGTGAGCTTTTTGTGTTCATCAATGATCTATGGGATATTGAGTATATCGCATAAATATCTATCCTACAGAGTCATCTAACCTCATCTAATCATGGAATCTTTCATGCAAAGCAATTCCAGTGAATATCGCACGATCCCAGTCCTCGGACATTGTATATCCCAGATACTCAACAGCCCTCTTGAATTTTGACTTGGGCGCGCATACGTCCGAGGTAGACGTCGTAGTTGTAGTATCAGGTTTTGGCAGTGTAGTCGTGACCGCAGTGATTCCAGCCTCTGAGCAAGCCTCGTAATAATCCGAAGGAGAGTCGCAGTACGTGGCGTAAGGGGGAACTGAGGTTGGGAAAATTGTCGTGTCAGTAGGGTCATCGGCGCGCCGCCTTATCATAGGCTGTGGAGTGGCCCAAGCTGTAGGAACCTGGTATAGAACGCGACGCTTCACAATAGTTGCGGTTCTAGAATCATTAGTGCCGGTTTTGTGAGGGGCTACGAGGGACTCTTACGAGGTGAGTGGGCTGACGGTAACAGTGTTGTAGACTGAGCAGTCATGTATACGACTTTGGAGGTCAGGCTGGCCGTTTAAATTGAGGATGCCTTCAACGCAGGCGTCAACAGAAGACGTCGCTTCAGCAAAGTGAGAGGTCGTCTCAGTAGAAGTGATCTCCTCACTAGTCTTGGTAGCTTCAGTTGAAGAAGTCTCATCGACAAAATAAGAGGTTACTTCGGCGGAGGTAGTGTCCTCTACGGATGAAGTTTCTTTGCCAGACGTAGTCTCGTTGGAGGTATTCTCATCCGCCGACGTAGTCACTCCAACCGAAGTACTCTCGGCTGCGCTAGTTGCCTCAGTAATGGATTCCTCGAGGCCGACAATGTGTCCGTTCTGGCATTGATTCTCTGTATCCTGGTGTTAGTTATATTCACAAGTTCCAACGGAAGGTTCTTTATACCTCTGTACGCTATGAGTGTGACTGACTGGCAGCCCTTAGGCTTCGAACTGAAGGTAATATAGACCCTTCCATCTGATGGAGTTTGACAGAAACCTGCCTCTCCAAACGCCGGGTTTGTCCACGAAAGATAGCTTCCAGTGATTAAGAAGGCTCTTGTGATCGCGACAGCTGGTGGCGTACCCTGAGCGGTAAACTCTTGATATCCTTGATCTTCGTAGTAAACAGGCACTCCATCTTGCAGAAGCTGTTCGGAGTCGATGCGGAACACCGTGGCGAAGGTGCATGAGGTAGGATTATTGTTACCTACGAATGTGGTGTCTCGCTTCGTAAGGCGACGCTGTGGAACGACCTGAAGTATGAAGGGCTCGCCAGCGGGCTCACTGGCGGTGGTAGTGGAAGCTATTTCTGTTGTCGTTATGGATTGTTCAGAAGAAGTTGTTGTTACAAAGTCAAGAACGGTCGATTCAATGGTAGATCCTGCCCCTGACTCGGTAGAAGTCGTTGATTCGAGCGTGGAGTCGCTGGAAACAGAGAAAATGTCCGACGGGAGATCCTTGGGCTTGCAAGGTCCAGCAGCAACAGTAGCCGCGAGCGCGGCAATGACCAAAGTCTTGGCAATCATGTTGGTCTGGTTCTTAGAAGGGAGTGGCTTGAGTCAGAATGAACAAGAACGTTGGGGATTAAAAAAGAAAAAAGGAGGAAACAAATAGAGGATTTTCATTTTCTCTTATTTAAATGGGCTGCTTTAGCGCTGAGGAAACTGCCATTGTGCCTGGCTCTAGTCAGGGGTCGTGAATAAACTATTGAATTTTCAGACCTTTGAGCAATAAACTATTAAAAAGTCTAGACTTATTTAGATCAGCCTGGCCAGATTTAATTATTGCTAAAGCCAATAAGAAGTCAGCTGGCTTAAACGAGGAAGCTTAGTGGGGCTAGCATAAACTTCCAGTTTAGTATTAGCTAAAAAATTCAAGAAATAAACTCAAGGCTTAATAGTCTATATTAACTTATATTATTATGTAAATCTTTCAACACTTGTTTTTTAATAGCTATTTAGATGGTTTAACTTAAGGGAGTATATTGTGCTTTATAGGGAAAAAAACTTGTTCAGTTTAGCTCTTTTGTTAATAAATAATATAATATTACCAATTTATCTTACCTCTCATATATTTCCAGCGGAGCATAACGATCAAATCCAAATGGAATGGGCCGGTCTGTGTATTCATCCTCAAGTTGAATATCATAGTTGAGAATAATCTGGACTAGACATAGCTTTGGCTCGCTGCCTGCGGAAAATTGTCCAGAATATTGATACTTGCAAGTAAAGAACGTTTTTCCTATAACAACTGGATTTAGCTGCCGCAGTGGATGGTTCAGAGTCGTTGAAAACCCAATATTAGACTTTTGCTAGAGCGACGGGGCCTTAAACTTAATAAGGTTATTAAGGACTCTGGAATACTGTGGATCCCTCCCTCAAGTCTCGATTGGTATGGCGGACATATTGCCTTAGAGACCCTCATTCAGCGTTATATCCCTCAAAATCCTTTCCAGCGCGGCCTTATATCTCAGATAAGTATTCAGCGTTTCACTGTATCCAAAGTTGCAATCGAAGTATGTTTACAACAGTTACTTCAGCATGCCCGCTCCGAATTTGAACATAGCCGTCATCACACGGCAGAAGAGTTGGTAAGGAGAGTTCTTCGTCTAGCTACTGAAGAGATTGCTCGGACTTATCACCAGCATATGCTTTCCAAACTACAGCTGAACTGGGAGAACCTGCGTAAGGAATCTGGGCAACATGCTCCACCCCGCCTTGAACGATTGCGACAGAGCGAAGAGGAGTCGACTAGACAGACGGGCCGTATCGTTACGGCACAGACAATATAGGAGATCTACGATAAAGCTTGGGCTGCTTACGTTCGAACTGGCGCCAGTTCTGATGCAGAAGATAAGCCAGAAGACATATCCCTATGGATGGGAACGCGGAAGTATTTACCGCCGGACGATAGCTGGTCGAGTTCCGTGTTCAATCGTCTTTTCAAACGTCCGAAAACTTCATTCTGGTACGGCCTCTACTTCCTTGAACTCTATCACCGAGTTAAGAGATTGTGGGGCATGGTTGAGGATTATACAGGCTCATTTGATGAACCGTCTAGTCGCATCATTGGTAACTACATCATGGTTACTTTCAACAGTGATGCGACTAAGGATGTTGCTATTGACCGTAGACCAGGGATCGAGCACCAAAGAGCGACCTTTTTCGAATACAGTACTAGGCTCCTTATTTCTCGCCGTGTGAAAGCACCGCTCCTACACCATCGGGCTCGATCGATGATTATCAGCACCAGAATCCTTGCATCCCACCGACCGCGGTGTCACGATCAATCGACACCATGGAGTTCCAGAGGCATTCTGTCAGTCTCATGCAGCTATGGACACGGATAATCGGTCATAATGATCAGCTACGCAAGGCTAAACCAAAAGAAAGAAATCGAATTTGTGAACAGGTTAGTTACGTTGCAGTTAAATATATTAAGTTTTGACCTTAGAAGTGATTATCATTATCAATATTATTAGGAGTTCTAGAAAGCCTAGGCTTAATAAAGTGAGTCATTAAAGTAACAAAAGAAAATACATTTAGCCTATATAAAGAAATAATAAACTATTAAATAAATATTCTCCAAGTCACTGATTTTACTTCCAGTGGAAAACTCCCAATTTCGGAAGGTCCGTAGCTTCAAATCACTATATATCCTTAGTATACCGTTCCCCAGGGGTTGGCTGTTCCATTTCCCGTCTGTAGCATCTGGGCATGAGAACTGCATAGAGGTTATAAGCTCTTGGTTCTTTGAGAACAACGAGACTGTACGAACTTCCAAGTCCGACTGATTTCGCGCAAAGAATGGCAACCTATCCTTGAGATCGCCAAGCTTCAAGGAGATTCTCGTCGCAGTCTGGCCATTAGAACCATCCTCCTTGAGTCTTGAACTAAAATCATGCCACTCGTTTGGGAAGTCATTCTTGAGGTCCCACATGGCCAAGAAACCTGACTCGCGGCCTTCTGCTTGTGTAGCCTTGGTCGTGTTACGAACTGATTGGTTCGCGGCGGCGCGGAGACAAGGCCCACCATCGAGAGCTGTATACTGCACATGCAGCAAGACATCGCCAATAGTCTCATAGTCGAATCGCTTGATCTCTGTTGGTAACTGCAGATGCCACTTAGATATAGCCCCTGCTCCTTCAAATGGCATGTATCGGGGTCCTTTGAAGTCTAATTCGAATACACCAGCATCCTGTACGCCGGATGAAACAGCAATCGAGGTTGTTGGGATGCGATCTGTGCGAAAAGACTCCTCGTTTTCTGGTGTGGAGGGATCATACTCTGCCGCGGTAGATGCACTCGAAGAAACACGGTACTTGTGCTCGAGCAGTGTGAGTGTGGCGTTCAGACCGCTGTATGGACTAACAACAGCAGGGATGGACACAGAAATAGAGCGAATTCGCCGCATGTAATGCCCTGGGAAATCCATATCGTATAGTGCTTCTCGTAATGAGATGGTAGTACTACCAGTCACACGGAGTCGTAAGAGGGCTTGTGGGTCAACCTGCCTGAGAGAAAAGGTCTTGGTGATCTCAAAATCGGATGTGCGTTCCTCCATATGCATGGCCTCAAGCCTCCTCAAATCAAGCTGAAGATAATCCGCGGCATGTAAACCGTCGTGAGAGGCATCCCAATACCCTCCAGGCTTGAGGAACGATACTTCACGGCCGTGCTGGAAAGACAAGGCACTCTCCACCCGAAGTGCAGCTCCCATGGCGAGTGTGTATGCCTGAAAGTAGAGAGTCCGTAAACTCTTCTCCATCCACCCATAGAGCTGTTCATTGGTGTATTTCTTACGGTACCAAAGTTCTGTCTGGATTGATTCTTGAATCTCAGATTTCTGCAGTTCGATATCCTTCAGGGCAGCAGCCGTTCTGATCTTCTGGATCTCAATTTGCTTATCGATACTCTTGATCTCGCGCCCCCTGATGTTGGCCTGGAGCCGTCGTTCTTGTAACTGTCTTGTCAGCTGCGCCTTGCGGCTAGCTCTGGAACCTTCGTCTGAGGCAAGCATGGCTGTCATCTTGATAGCTGCAGAACCTGCCTGCATCATGGAACTTATGTTCGATCCTCCGACCGAGGCCGTCACTCCCACACCAAATGGAGCAGCGTGGGTCTGCATCTGGGGGATCATACAGAATGGAGCGACGAGGCCATCGATTCCAGTGGCGACGATATTTAAGAGGCTCGCGGCAGTTGCCATATCCATTTCCATCTTCTCGTATGAAGTCATCTTGAGGTCGTCGTGCGTGGGTTCTTCAATGGTTTGCTCGATATCTCTCCAGGGCTCTTGATGCGATGGTATGCGAGAAGTTGATTCTCCTATGAGCTGAAGGAAAAAGCTTAACTGCGCTTGTTGGTTTTCGCGGTCAAGCATGAGTGAATCTATCGTCTGCTGTGCCTCTTCTAAATGATTCTGCTTCATCTGCAGCATCATATTCTGGATAGCTGTTGTATGTTGAGCGCGCATAATCGAAAACGTCTCGGCCTCCTTCTTTTCCACCGCAGCCACGAATCTGTCTCCAAAAGACCGAAGTTCATTGCAGAGCTCAAGAGCCCGCGATAAGAGGACTTCGAGTCGTTGACGAGGAAGTGGACTGTTGGAATCACCCATGACCATGGCTAAAGCGTCGGACGTGTTAACACCTTGTTTGCTGAGTGAGATCAAGGCGCCGGGATCAATAGGTGGCTCGCGAAGTGCGTAGGACACAAGTCGCCCCTGTATGTCACGCGAATTGCGAATGTTGAACAGTCTCTCGTGAACAAGGCTTCGCATCTGCCTGAACTTAGGATTGAGGGGAACACAAAAGTAAGGAGTCCGCAGGAAGCAGACAATCTTCTCCTTTCTAAAGTCAGTCTCAACCTGGCTCAAATCTCCCTTGGTTCCATCTTCAAGCTCAGCTGAGAATGGCAAAACCAATTCAAGACTGCTATCGGCCTTACTCATGCCTGTCTGTTTGTTGAGCTTCTTGTCAAAGTCCTCCTCGTCGTCAATGAGTTGCTGAAATGTCTTTGGATTAGTCTTGCGATTTCCAAGCTGAGGAACCTTGGGTGGCTCTGGACCGAGGACATGAGCGGCTTCGATATAGCGTTGGGTTGCCAGTGGTAGACTCTCCAGAGTACCCCTGCGGAAATGCACGTCGCCTGCAGCGATAAGAATTTCGGCGTACTTCATGACAATCCACTTCATGTAAGCCTGGGGGCGACCTCGCGCGGTAGCATGTACAAGTCCGCCATGAGAGCGACGTTCGAGGATAGCTAATTCCATTTCTTCTGTCAGCTTCTTGAGATCGACTGTCTTATTGCCATGTTGAGCAATGTCGTTTGCCATCTCCATGAATGGAGGGAATCGCCAGCAGGATGATGATTGAGACCCTCCCTGAGCCTCAGCCTTGTTTGTGATCACATCAGAGTCGATGGTTGGATCAAAAACCAGACGGGCGAGTTGTAGTGCCTCCTCAAATTGCTGAGTCGCAAAGAAGCGGTCGACAGCGAGAAAAACAGCATGAATGCCTATCTCCCATGTATAGAGTGAACTTGGCTGACCTAGTTCATGGAACCATACATAACTACCTCTCCCAAACGTTTCTTTCTGTTTCAAGGGGTCTTGCGCAGCTAGAATATCGTATACATGCCTTAGAGGTTCCACGCGGTCTGCTGCAGCTTGTACTAGTTGGCCGGAGAAAGTATGGTCGAGGTTGATGAGACTCATGTTGCTGCTCAAGTTCGCCTCGTCCCACTTCACACCGAGTAGCGTATTCTGAGGAAGATTGAAATAGTTCACCCTTGACCCTGAGCGATCGCTCTGGCTCACTACAAGGCCGACCCATCTACTGCTTTCTTTTGCTGCCTCTTGCCCATCACCATCATTCGCTTTTGAACATGCCAAGGATAGAGTCCATCGCAAGGATCCTTGATCCTTTTCAAGATCCTTTGGAATCCATAAAAGGGGGGAGCTTTTCATGTCGCCCTCTGTGTAGATTGATAAAGCCGTTTCGAGGGACAATATTGTTGAGTCCTTTTCAAGTTTCGGGACCCGTTGGAAAAGGTTGTTAAATGGTCGCTTCCATGGAGATTGAATCGGAGTCTTGGTGACGGCGATCTGGTCATCGGAAAAGGCAAAGGCGCCAGCTGTTACCACTGTCACGTCGTGTGCATAGCTTACGAGAATAGTCAACTTGGTCCCATCGTCGACGATGGGATCGAAGCGAAACTCTGAAACCTCTGGCGGACTTTTGGTGACAGAAAGACTGCCTGGCGAGACGCGTTTGGGCGTCCAACCGTTGCGTGTGTATTCAGTCCATGCCATGGTAATCTCCCAAGTTTTAAGAGGCTTGCTGTCCTCGACACGCTCCTTTGCAAGGGACGCGAAATCGCCCTGGCTGTTGTCGGTTTTGAATGGCGCTGTGGTGTTCGCCTGCGGCTTGGGGGTAATCTGAGGCATGAAAAGATACAGCCTTCTGCCAATGATAACTGGGAGTAAATATACACCACTCTCTTCCAGGCGGTTCCCGTTTAGGTCGGTCTCGGTACAGGGAATGTGCATGTCGATCTTGCTCCATGGTCGCCAAAAGATCTCATCCGCGTCAGGAAGACGAGTGGTGACAGTTCTGTAATAGAAAGAGTGCGGCGAGGACCGAGTACGACCAAAAAAATGAACAACTTGACGAGATTTTGTCTGCTTCTCGTACAGGTAAGCAACCACTTCCAGGTTGGAGATTTCTTTCAGACTGTAGATGTAGGTCTGAATGGCATGCATGAAGGTATCGATGCTCAGATCCTTCTGCATCAAGCTTGATTCAAACTGATCAAAGATCTGACTCTTGTCATCACGGAGTGACGGCTCTATCCAGCTTTCTGGGTAGAGGAACATTTTCCGGTGTGCCTCCCAAAGTGCGTACTGCTGCATCCAATCCCACTTCTCACGTGGCAGTATACCTTTGGGGATCCCCTTTTCCAGACCCAAGAGACATCGCTGAATAAAAAGCTGAACAACAGATATAGACTGTTTGATCCGGGACGTCCTGAGTTGAGGTCCCATCTGCACATCGATAAGAAAGTGTTCAAACAGTCCATCAGCATCGAATATCGAGTGTTCCTTAGTGATATATGGCTTCTGGAGCAGATAGGCGACAAGAACTCTACGCTGGTTCTCTGCGAGCTTCTCATCGACAACAGCACGTTGTCCAGGTGTCAGGCGACTCTGAAGGGATTCAGAGATAGCGAGGTCTTGCACAGCAGCATCACACGATAGAGTACGGTGGGGCTGGCATATTTCGAACAATGTAGACATGGCCAAAGGCGATGTTCCTCCCAAAACACGCGCGAGACGTTGATCAAATTCCATGACTGCTTGCAAAGCGTAGAGTGAGTCAAATCTGCTGTATATCTTCGCCAGGGAAGCTTCGTCCTTGCCCGTGTAGAGAGACTGTATTGCAGCCTCGAGACGCCCCCTGCTCCATCCCGTCAGCTCGGAGATACCATTGGCTAGCTGGAGTGCGTCTGCAGGCTTCTTCCCAGAAAGCCCTAGAAATAGCTTGATCAGGCCAGGTCCAGGATTTTCTGTTGCTTGTCGACCACTTGCAACCCGTGCCGCCCCAACACACTCTCTCAGCTTGTAGTACTGCTGTAATTCAACCAAGTCCCCGAACATTAGGTCACTAAAATTGACTTGAAGGAGTCTGCTTGACGCTTGAAGTCCTACATTGTTCACTCCAAGAAGAGTAGTGCTGTTCTTGGAGCCTTTGTCAAAATAAGCCACCTCTTCTGCTGTTAGCTGGTAGCTGATACAGACGCGTGCAGCTCTGGTCACCAGCGTGCTGATTGCTGCTGCGCGGTCAACCTTTGTAGCCGATAAAAGGTCCTCGTCCTTGAACTTGGCTGGGAGAGACTTGGAAGATGACCACCGGAGCTTCGATACAGAGAAGCTTGCTTGGAGACGATAAGGTTGACCTGAAGACATGCGAATGGCTGCCCAACTTGTGTCCTTTTCGTTGTAAGGTATAGAAATACCGTTGATACAAAGTTGTAAATCTCCGCCAGACTTGGGAGCGTCGCCATCGCCATCAACATAAGTTTCCGTTGAAGACGCTTCATCAGATGCATCAAAGTGAAATCTAAAGATGTCCGTCCTATTCGGCAAGAAGTAGACATCTAAATCATTCGTATCTGTTTCAGATCCCGCGCTTATGTCCCCCATTTGCTGCAGTACCATCATGGCAGATTGGGTAGTATCAGGTCCTTGGGTCTGGAGGACCTCGGTCAAGAGCAGCATGAGAAGAGATTGGTCCAGTTCGCTTGTGATATGGTCTTGGACACTGTTAAGAACCAGGTTCGTGAGGCGTTCTTCGATGATAGCAGGCGCTGATATATCGACAAAGGCTTGTCGTCGGGCTCTAACTTGCATTTCTAGTCGTACAAGAGGATCTTCTGTGTCTGCCACAATCTCCGAGCTACTTGAAGGGCGTGATTCAGTCTCAGATTCTGTTTCCTCCTCATCAGTGCTACAGTATTCTTCGTCGGACTGCTTTGGCGTTGCCTCGCCAAGAAGTTCAAGCAAAGCTTGCCACTCTTCATTTACCACACTTGTTTCTAGCTTCCTTTTGCTTTCTTGAAACTTTTCGAATCGAGCTCGAATGACTCTGAGGGGCATGAGGGACTTTCTGATCATCATCTTGAGCTTCTCCTTTGTTTGATCGCTACTCTCGATAGCCAGGAGCTTAACTCTGTCTTGGGAGCTTAGAACTCCAGTCAAGATCAATTCTACAATGACCGAGTCCTGCTGAAGCTCATGGATGACTGATAATTGTTTTGGCCACGAGATAGAAGATTCACAAAGTCTTTTATAGTCTTCTTTACTCACGGTCATGGTCTCCGAGTTGATCTGAGTACCTATACAACGCAGACAAATCAATAAAAGGCCAATGACACAGAGAATCCACGAGCCAATGCTTCACTAGAGATTCATTTAACAACATACCTTGTATGAACTCGACAACTAACTTGGCTGCCTCACCATCAAATAAATGCGATGCACAGTCCACAATTGTTTTCTCGTTCGCAATCTTGCCAGAGAAAAGGAATGCCAGAGATTTTCGTAGATCCTTGGCTCCATTATATATAGCTAATGTTGTTTTCAATGCAGTGTCGTCTGGTGCTTCTGCTGTATGATACTCTCCTGGCTTATCCAGGGTAATGGCGAGGCTCTCAACTGTCCATCCTCGCTCAAAGAGTGTTTTCCACTTTTTCACAGTAGCAATGGTCTTTGCAGGACTTTGAAAAACATCTCCATCCTCACCCTGGCGAAGAACTTTGAAAAATTTGATGCAGTCCTTTGGTAGAACATCAAGGATCCGACACAACATCACATGTCTGTAGAGTGTCGACAAAGTGTCGAGAGAAAGCTTCGCTTTTTGCAGACCAGTAACGATGAGCAGATCCTGCAAATATTCGACGGGCCAGTAAAGGCTCGCGCCAATCCCTCTTTCGTGATCTTTGATAAAGGTTGTTTCACCCTTCACCGTCAAGTATTCAGGGGGCTTCTCGCTCGCCTGCTGTTCATCCGTAAACTGAGCGGCCGCTGGATTTGTAAAGATGGGATCTTTCTGAGCCAGGGTACCAGTCAGAAAGCTGCGATGGAAGAAGGATTTCTTTCCGAACGAGTCCATCACACCCCAGATTGGCATTAGTGATGATATTTCGAGATGGGAAAGCTTGCTAAGCTCGATTATATCTGCAATGCCATTTATCACAAATGGCGAGATGGAAAAAAAGTCTTTGTTATCCAAGCGTCCGTTGACTGTCTGCATTTCTCGAGTTCGAAGGGAAAATATGATGGTATCCAATTCCTTGATCGATAACTTCAGTTTGGATTGCAGTCGCATGAAAGATTGCAGTTTGAAACAGAGGTCTTCTGTAAGAGCTAGGAACGGAGGATGCGAGGCATTACTCAGTAGGCGCAAGTTCTGGATTGAGTTTTTGAATTGGTTGGATCCTGTAGAGTTGGTGATGACAAGGTCCTGACAGAAGAACTGTGAGCCCACGAGGTCAAGGACGTCTTGGAACTCGATGCCAGAGCGGACCATGAGCTGCTCCTTTATGAATGACAAACCCTCCCCGGTGACATTGTCAACCATGCTCTCGACGCTGCCATAGCCCCAGAGAGTTGCAACACTCCAACGGCAGCCGGTTTCAACGGCCATGCTGTTGGGGAACTCTGCAAGGAGATCTGCAAACCAAGATGGAAAGAAGGTTTCGCCTGTTATCGCAACAAAGTCTGATTGCTGAAGTCCCAGTGACTCGGCAGCGTGTTGTCTACGCAACACCTCGGCCGCACCATGCAGCAGCTTTGGATCGAAGGGCTCTAACCCTGCAGGTGTCTTTGACCCGATTGTAGTGGAAGAGGGTGTGGCCTGGAGTAGCCGTCCAAGCAATATTTCAGGGGAGCTGAACGCCTCAAGGAGATCAGCGACCCGCATCCCGACAGTGGCGAAGGACTGGGCAATGGTATCCCTGGGGAGACTGTAAGGGAAATGGGTGAATGGATGCATCTGGGCAGCAATGATGCTGGTATAGATCTCAGTGTCTGTATTGCCTGGACGATACGCTTCCTCCTGGTGTCCATCACCCAGCTGTTCCTCGTCGGCGGGACTATTGTAGACACGGACAGACATCAAATCCTTGGATGTGGAACTCAATGGTGGATCTGCTTTATAGCGTATGTATGACTGAAGTACCTCGTTGATGAGGTCGACGTATGGCACGAGAGTCTGCGCGTTTGAACAGGATAGCTCAAGCACTTTGAGATCGGGACGACGTAGACAAAGAATTTCAAGAAGCGACTTCCCCTTGGCCGGCATCTTTGGCATGGTGTCATCGTTAGCCTTCCCTTCTATGAGCTGCTGTTGCTTTTCTTTCTGGTCCGTACGGGGTAGCGATACATCTCTCAGAAGAAGCATAAGATCTGCGAAGTAGGCAGTCAGACTAGTGGCAGAGCAGCACGTTTCGCAGGCCGTGTCTTCAAGACGGAACATATCCGTCAGGTTCCGTTGGGAGGCCTTTTCTCCCTTGTCTTTAGTTCCACGGTCCCCAACCTTGCGGGGTACAATCGGGATGAAGTCAGTCCTACGATGCTGCATCAAAGAAAGCCACTGATGTTCATTGCGACAGTCGATGCGCTCGGCGTAGTCATGGATTCGTAAGGCATCATCTGGGTCCATGCCAGCCCCGAGCATCTGCTTGCGAAACTCTACTTTGTTCATGAGTGAGATATGGCGAACTGTCTGGAAACCCTGGTTGTATAGCAGGGGTACAGAATCGGCATTCCGGACGAGGTGCACCAATACTTGGACGGTTTTGACCACCTTCTGCGCATCCGCGAATTCAACAAAAGGCAACTTTGCTTCCACACAGTGGTCTTGGACGATTGATGCCAATTTTGAAGATCCGGTGTCAACGTTGTGTCGAGCCATAACCGATATGGTAATTATCCCAATATCAGCCACAGTGTCTGGTACCGCAAACTGCCGTGCTTTGAGCAGGGCAGCCATAGATGTCAGGGGCTCAGCACGGAAGAGCCTAGCTCGTAAATCATCCAAGATGCCTTTTGTGGTCTGAGGCTTAGGGTGGCAAATTTCACCGTCTGCTGATTTTGAATCAGGCCCTTCACCACGGAAAACAATCAAAGCGAGCTGTTCTGCCGCCGAGACAGGCTCATCGTAGCCATTGACTAGGACCACGTTGTCAGGAAAATGGGCCAAGATCCATGCGCACACAGTCGAGTCGTTCTTGGTGAAATTGTATAGAAACTTGACAATGTGCAAATCTGGTTGAGATGCCTCAGGTGTGCGGGCGTCCTTGATTATCTCATCGAGGGCGGCTACCAAGTCACCAGCGTGCTTTGCTATAGTCTCTTCGACCTGTAGCTGCAGCTCCTGACCGAGTCGTTTCTTCAAGAAGTTTTGAACGGTTGATGACATAGTTTCCTAATGATTCTCTTGTTGATGGGGGGAAATTATTGTGCAGTTTGATGGGAATGAAGACGACATTCATGAATTGACGGTATCAGCCTCTGATTCGCTTCAAAAGTATGGGGCGAGATTTATGCCAGACTATTGATTGTCTAGACCATTTTTGGAGTTTCATGCCTACACTAGTAACCGCATGCGCTAGCTCATCAAACTATCAGTTTTCCGGCATAAACCCCACCTTCAGCTGGCCACCAACAACTAGTACTAGGCCAGAATGAGGCTTCGACCAGGATAAGGACCAGGATAAGGAGCTACCCTAGCTAATGCAAGAAGTACGATGTTGGGATGAGATTTCGAGACCGCGAGATACCTGGGTAGCTGGGGTCGGTACTGCATATCCGTACAGTAGCCCGCATCCAAAAGAACGCTTGCTTCTCACATCTTCCCTCCTCATTTCGAATTGATTCCACACAAGAAATAACGAAATCTATCTCATTGCAAAACCCAGCTTCAAGATCAAGTTGCTGCTGTGCAAAATCGGTACACCAATGGCGTCTTCATCGCTTACCACCCGGACTGACGGGACTGGCTTTTATAACCAAATTCATGGCCTTTCTCAGCTTGCGGTTAATAGTTACCTACAGGGTGTCTTTGATGCAAACCCTAAGCACGCTCGCCTCTATTACAAAGACACTCACACCGGTAGCGAGTTGGAAGGCCTCCTTGATGCTCCAAGGGTCGTTTTTGATGTTGACAAGACACTTGCGCTTAGAGCTTACTTCCAAATACGGTAATGCGCACAAATATCATTGTCATGTCCATGCGCTTTGGCTGATTTCGAACTGGAAAAGATTCAAATTAGTTGAGCTCACCTTCGAGGACGATGATCCTCAAAATATGAACGGGTGGATTATCACCGCCTCCGCCGCTGTCTCGAACAAAGGATTGCTATCGGGCGATGCTACTTCAGTCATTAAGCCCGGTGATTATTCTGTACGGACTCTTTTATCTGCTTTCTCAAGTAAGGAACTTATGTGCTTTGTGTCCAAATATCAGCTAACAAAGCGATGAAGCCACCACTTGGAGTGCACCCGACCTCGACGCTTCTATTTGTGTTGGCGTGGACGATCAGACAACATCGTATCGAAAGTGGAAAGAAAATCCGCAAAACTCCAAGGCCGCAGTCAAGGTTGCAAATGTTTTACGAAGGTGGGCTAACCTATACCTGGACAAACCATTTTTTGCTTTTGACCCAAATGGTATATATGAATGTAAGACCGCATAGAATCTGAAGCTCAATCTTCATCTTACTGATTGGCATTCTCTTCATTTCTATAGTGCCTTCCATTCGACCCTCTTTTGGTAAGTTAATCAACAAAACTTATTCGACGAAGCTTCATACTGAGTAGCTTGTACAGTACCGTCGAAACTCCGACTGCAGCTTTTCCATCATCGTCCTTCCTCAGGTTCTACACAGGACAAAGAAACCCAAAGCTCGTATTTATCCATTGTCTTCTGTGAAGTGATGAATCAGAACGCCATTCCAGTGAATCCAAAGCTTCAGCTTGAAGCCAACGTTGCATTTCCTGGCTCTGGTATTGATACGAGGACTCTAGGATCATATGTCCTGGACCACAGGACCTTTCTCGAAGGTCATATTCTTCCCCGCCTAAGCGGACTTTGCGCAACCTGTCGCGTGATACCTTTGATACCCCAACAGAGTACTCCCTCACCAAACCAGCACCTCCTCACGTCCAGATGCTGCGTGGGTGGCGACCCAGGCGTTCAAAGTGACACCAAGCTTGAAGAACAAGTCAAGGCGAACGCTGGCTATGACTTCAAATATACTGGTCCCCGTCGATACGAATGGTCCAGAGAGTTCACTGCCCCAGGAAATGAGACTCAAGTCTTTTGTTACGATGGTGATCTCACTGGTAGAATATACCGAAAATACGTCATCTCAGTGAGGTCTTCTGTGGTTGTGACCTGGGAGACGAATGCCGATTCTTTACAATTCGCCGCTCTTGTTGAATACAAACACTGGGATGGTTGGCGCAAGGACGATGCAAATTTCCCCTGTTCTCGTACCGGCGACAGCATCTCACGGAGGTAAGACATTTGTCATGAAGTAAGAGTATCGAAGTTGATAGAGCGTATAGTTTCACCAAAAGCATCTCGTGGAGTGTCACTGTCCGCCTTTGTGCCTCGCAACTATCACACGTACCAAATGGTGTAATAGTACCAACGGTCCAAGGCGTATCAGCAGATACTGGCCTGCCTTACGATTACAAAGAACATTGTACCGATGAGAGTCTTGGATCCTTAACCGTTTCCTTCACTCAGGCTCTGAAGGATCAGTTGAGGGAGGTTTCTGGTAAATTGGCCTCGACAGGGGCTTTCATCTATCCCGGAGCTGGTCAATTAGACTATGGGCCTCCACAGCTCAATGAGCTTGGAGACGTGGTGACTACTCTTAATTGGCTTAGGTAAGGAGTCTGTCTATCCATTTCTGGGTATTCCTAACATCTTCAGTTATAATGAGCCTCGACGAATGGACTATCCTCAGACAGTACCTCTCCCTCCAAACACATCACAGGGAAGGGTCTGTGACCTTCAAGTACTGTTGGCAGACAGGCATTCTCCGCTGTTGAATTGGAATCTCATGACCTGGGAATACAACGAAAAGTGGATGAAGAAGATCAGTCTCCTCCTTTTCACTTGGGTGACCACGGAACGAAAGGTCCTAGGACTCACGGCAAAGATTGGACTTCCCGGACCTCGTGCCTATATCAATAATTTGCAAATCACGGACGGCCCATGGAACTATTCTGATGGCCTATGGACTTGGACAGTCAGTGGTGGTTCCGGTGCTCTTATTGCCAGAAACAACGGACACATTCCTAACGACGGTTATACAATACCACGCGACACAATGGGGCTTCTTCTGGATGTTTCAGGTAACGTATTGGGAGATTTACCATTGGTAGTTCAAGTAGAGGAGAAATGGTACTGCAAAGATCATGCTGGCAACCACCTCGGCCTCTACGCTACCGCCTTCTTTAGCGCGAAGCTTGATGAAAGTGCCACCAGCGCAGAGAAAATAGACGGAGAGCCTATTAGCTGGGTGCAGGCCGAAGACATGATTGGCAGAAAGATCTCAATAACTGAGTGAAATACACGAGAGTAAAATAGTGGGTTAAAGATAGTCCTTACTAAGACAAAACACTTGGTTCTATACTGTTACTTTCTGTGTTACTAAGCCTATAGTTTAAGTAGTTTTTGAATCATAAGTTTTACCTAGAGGTATGTTTTTTATAGTAATAGTAAAAGTATTTAAAAGGTACTTGGTAAATTAAATCAAGAGTTTTAAATAGTTTTAGTTATTTAATTATGTAAGTAAGTAATGATCTTAATATAGCTTATATGGTAAACAATTTGGTTAAATAATATCTTCCCCATAAGGTAGTTGCTTTACTTTTCTTCCTCTTTCAATAAAAGAGGGGTAGTTCCTCAATAGCTATTTGATTGTAAGAAATATGGCACAATACCCTGTAGTTCCCACATCTGTGAATTGAACAAGTTTACCAGGTGTACAAAATGGCGGTCAGTTAGTCCAGTCAGAAACTATTGATTTTTGGAAGCATCTAGGCCCAAGCAATTATCTAAGACTTGCATATTTGTTTTCAATAGTGCGCACCAAGTGAGACATGCGCCGCAGCGTACGCGACTCGTCAGCTGGACATGGCTTTTTATGCAAGGAACTTGACTACCCAATCTCTGGCGATGCTTTTATCGTTTGACTTACCCCATTTCTCCACCATACAAATCACTATTAGCTAGGCGTAAGCCAGAACTTTATCAGTTTTGTGAGATTCTCAGCTATATGGTAACATCTGTGAGGCCCAGCTAAATTGGAGTACCTAAAGCCAGAATGTTCGCAGCCTCCACGCAAAAACGCCCATGGGAAGGAGGGATTCCCTCTGCAGCCACCCAGCACAAATCATCCCGTGGTTTGGATGCATCTTCCTCAGGTCAAAAGCTCAGCTCAATTACGACCTCGAAGCACTCCTCTACTGGACGCGGCGGAGGTGCTGTTCAGGATCTGAAGCAAAAGCTGCAAGTGAATCCCAACAGTGGCACGCTCGACTTTTCCATTCCTATACCTTCATCTCCTGGCAGAGCGGGTATAGAGCCTAGCTTGATGCTTAACTACAGCTCTGGATATGGAAACGGTATTTTTGGTCTTGGCTGGAAACTGAACCTTCGGTCCATAACTCGAAGAACGTCGAAGAACATCCCCAAGTACAATTCCGAAGATATCTTCCTCCTTGACGGGGTTGACGAGCTGGTGCCGTTACTTGTGGATGACAAAACAGCTGAACCCACTGAGAACAATAGTTATATAATTGAACAATTTGTGCCTAGGATGGTCCAGGACAACAAACGGATTGAACGTTGGACAAGCACGTCAGATCAGAACAAGGTGCACTGGCGTGTCATCTCTGCGAGTAATGTCACGACTGTATATGGATCTGACGATGAGTCTCGTGTATTTGAGGAAAAAGACACCTCCAGGAGAAATACGTTTTCTTGGCTCCCCACCATCATTTATGACGCCCTTGGAAATGCAATGGAATTTACTTACAAGCCCGAGAATGCGTCCGGCATGTCTAGTATGCCGCAACATCTTAGGCAGAGCGAGCAACACCGGGACAATCATGTTAAGTGCCGAGCCCGTTACCTAAAGTCCATTAGATATGGGAACCGAGTACCAAACCGAGATCCACAAGACTGGGATATCATCGTTCCTGTCAAATCTAAGGACTGGATGTTTGAGCTCCTGCTGGACTACGGAGAACATGATCTCGAGATGCCAACATCAAAGGAAGAAACCGAGTGGGGTTTGCGCATGGATCCCTTTTCATCCTACACAAGCGGTTTTGAGGTTCGACACTATAGACTATGCAGAAGGATTCTGATGTTTCACCACATCCCTGAGGAGCTAGGTCCCGATGACTATCTTGTTTCCTCTGCTGCGCTGCAGTATGCCGAGAATGCCAAATTTGCACTCTTGGCAAGCTTGACTATTTCAGGACATATAGATGGTGGAAAAGGGACGTTTTCCAAAGAAGATCTTGCTCCGTGGGAGTTTTCATACACCACCAACCCTTCAATCAGCGATTTGCCCGTTCAAGCAGTCGAAAATTTCAACATTCTTGCTTTCCCAGGGGGTCGGTACCCTCTCAACGCTGAGTGGGTCGATCTTGATGGAGATGGCGCACCTGGCTTGCTAGTAGAGGATTCGTCCAGGACGCTTTACTATCAGCGCAACAATAGCAACATCAAAAGTGGTGCTGGGTTTGCACAGGCCTATGTGCTGCCAGGCCAGCCTATCCATCCATCTTCTGAAAGATACTTTGAGGACATCAACCGGAATGGGAAGATGAACCTCGTTTTTACTACAGATGGTGGCGCTCCGCTTGGCTACTATGAGAGAAGTGATCAAGGATGGGAGAACTTTGAGTACTTTGGGAGTACCATCAATACAGGTGTTACAGAGCGCGAAAGGGTTCGTCTTGATCTGGTTGGCGATGGCCTGCAAGACATCATGATTGTCGATGAAGAAAAAGGCGAATTGAAGTGGCATCGGTCTCTGGCCGAGAAGGGGTTTGGACACGTCACATCCACCCCAAAGGCTGACAAAGGCTTCCATATCACAAACTTGGATCAACAAGTAGTGACGCTATATGCCGACATGTCTGGCGACGGGTTAGTCGACGTTGTTCATATACGGAGCGCTAAGATATCATACTGGCCCAACATTGGCTATGGGCGCTTCGGTCAAGAGGTGACCATGGGAAACTGCCCAATTATAGGAGAACAAGGCTATGTTGACCCGTCGCGGATACGACTTGCAGATGTTGATGCAACAGGTACGCAAGACCTGCTGTACTTCCCGCCTGGGGGTGGTGCACGACTGTACTACAACCTTTCGGGGAACTCCTGGAGTGACGCTGTATGGATCACTCAGTTTCCGGCCCTGGATTCTCTTTCAACCGTGTCTCTGGTGGATCTGTTTGGCAATGGAACATCGTGCCTCTGCTGGATAGGGCCTGATAGCTTGGGTCAGTCGGCACAGACAATGCTTTACCTTGACCTAACCCGAGGACATAAACCTTATGTCTTGAACCGCTTCTCTAATGGCTTGGGGCATGTCTCATCGATAGAGTATCTTTCTTCAACGGCTTTCTTTCGAAAGGACGAGGCGGAAGGTCGGCCCTGGAGAACAAGGCTCCCAACGCCTATCCACTGCGTTGAATCCACCAAGCAGGAGGACCTTGTTACTGGCACTTGCTTCACCACTCGATTTCGATATCATGATGGTGTTTATGATGGTGAAGACCACGAATTTGCAGGATTCGCGGCAGTTGAACAATGGGACGCCGAGGTCTTTAATGACAGTCAGGTTGCCTTTACTCGTCCGCCTATCCACAAACTGTCATGGTTCCACTCTGGAAGGCCAGACTTTACCTTCCCATCCTCCAACCAGGGCTCAAAAGTTACCTTGACCCCGTTTGAACCACCGTGTGGGATCACAAGCACAGAAGCTTCCAGGGCCCTCAGAGGAATGTTGGTGAGGGAAGAAATCTACTGCGACGACAACTCACCGCTGCAACACCTCCCATACACTACTATCACACTCACATATGAAGTGGGCATCGTTCAACCAAAGGGTCCAAACGGCTACTGCTCCACTCGCGCTATCGGCAAAGAGAAGTTGAGCTTTAGTTACGAGAGACAGACATCGAATCCCCGCTACTCCTATGACGTTGTACTTGAGACCAACAAGTTTGGACAAGCCTTGAAGTCGATGTCTGTGGCCTATGGACTCAAGAACAGCACCTTGTCGAAGTCGTTTGAGAAGTCAGCCCAGGAGGAGGATATTGTTATCCTGACTGAGAACACATATACAAATTGTATCAATGGTTCCGGTGCCTATCGAGAGCCTGACACAGCTTCAGTGCGTAAATGGCGGCTTGTGCATTTCAAGGCTGATACAAGGGACTCAGGAAAACTTTTGAGCAACGTTAAAGAGGCTCTTGGTACCTGGACAGAATTCGACATCAATAGCACCATCACTCCACAGACGCAGGGCAAGGTCCTTCTCCAGGAACGCCGAACCTACTACATTCGTGACGACTTGACGGATTTCCTGGAACTTGGGAAGATTCAAGACTTCTCCATAACATCAAGATCCTATGAGCTTGCATCACTCGGTCCCCTGCAGTGGATACACGATCTGAAAAAGCTTTCGGACAATGAAACCTGGCGGGATGTGTCATTGGGCTTGGTAAAACTGCCTAACGATGATTCTCTCTGGCGACCTGAGAGTTATCATTTGTGCTCTGATTCCGAAGAGGTTGACCTAATGGATGTCCGAATGTCTTTTTACTCTCCTGCTCGTGCCATCGATCCCCTTGACCACAAGACAGAATTCACATACGACGACAAATTCCTCTTCCCCACAGAGGTTCTCGATGCAGTTGGAAATAAGACGACAACTAGCTACAGCTACAGAGCATTAAAGGCGTCACAAGTTCGTGATCCGAACGGAAATTGCACAGGTTACATTTACGATGCTTTCTGTAACTTGACCGGAGTCGCTCAAATGGGTAAGGCGGGAGAAGAAGTTGGCGATTCTCTGGTTAGTGCACAGCAAACGATTGCACCGGATGTCCTCGAAAGATTTATTCAAAATCCAGCTCTAGAAGCAATGACTATTCTCGGAGACTTGACTGAGAGACTGGTCAAGGATCACACTAGATTCAATCGGAGCCTGTCTTCAGGCGAAGGGGGACAGCCTTGCTATGAAGCACTTATCAAGAGACAAGAACACGTTTACTCTGGACGCTCTTCTGACGCTCTTTCAATATCGATATCCTTCCTGGACTCTCAAGGAGAGGTCGCACAGCAAGCTGAATTGGCGGATACTAATCAGGAGCCCACATGGTGTATCCGTGGACGAAGTCTGAAAGATAACAAGGGAGAGATTGTTCGCGAATATCGGCCAATCCTATCACCGACGCATGCCTTTCGCTCGCATCTTTCACCTCACAGCAAGGCTATCACACACCTTCTTGACCCGCTTGGCCGTCGTGTCGCAACATTGAACCCCGATCACACATGGTCCAAGACTATCATATCTCCCTGGTGCAAGGTGGACTTCGATCAAGGAGACATAGTCCTTATCGATGACCCTGCCCTGGATGAGGATGTTGGGTATTTGTTTCAGCTTATCCCGAGGGACTTATACTTTCCCACCTGGTACAACCTGCAGCGTGCAAGTCCCTCTATCACGGTGTCAAGCGAAGCTAGCGCCAGTGCTTCATTCCACAACACGCCCACAGTATGTTGGTTTGATGCGCTTGGCAGAGAGATATCTACCATGTCTGATGAACGGGGACTTGGCTATACGACGAGTAGAACGTACAGTTACCATGGCCATGAGAATGCACACTATGATACCCACAATCGTCTTGTCCAGACACTATCACAGGATTTGCTCCAGATGTATCAAGTTACCAGCACTATGGAATCAGGAGCTACGCACAAGGTCTTTGACTCACTCGGCAGGGAGGTTGTTCGTTGGACGGACAGTGCCGTGATCACTAAGAGAACTTATGACCCTATTGGGAGATTGAAAGAGCTCAAGGTTGCCAGTAGTTCAGAGTTGCCAGTGGTTGCAGAGATTTATTTATATGGAGAGGACCAACCACAGCCAGAGCTAAAGAACATGAGAGGAAATCTCTTCGAGGTGCGTGATCAGTCGGGGGTTTCCAAAAACCTCGAGTTCGACTTCAAGAATAACTGCATCGCGAAGAGTCGGCAACTCGCAGTCAACTACAAAGAGCGGCTCGATTGGTCAGATCATGTTGAGCTGGAGGACGAGACACCTTTTATCTCTTTCTTGACCTACAACGTTGCAAACCAGGTCGTTTGCGCTACAAGCCCGAATGGAGATATCACGAGGACATCATACAACTCGTGGGGTCTGCCGTGCCGATCGACTTGGCAGTCAACGTCCGAAGCCGACATGAAAGTCTTAGTCGACAAGGTCGAGTATAACGAGGATCGAAAGCCAACAGTTGTACAGCGTGGAAATAAGTGCATGTCGAGATACTTCTACGATGATAACACCGGAAGATTGAGAGAGAAGATAACAGTCAGAGCTGACAAGACCAAACTTCAACACAAGGTTTTTGTTCGTGACTGTTTTGGGCGTGAGACGCACGTCACGGATCTTACTCAAGACATGTTCTTCTTTCGCAACAGCCAGATCAACCCTGTATCTAGATATAGGTTTGACAGTCTTGGAAGACTTGTTTCTGCGACAGGTGTTGAGCAGGTCAATGTCCACAGCCAAACTGGAAAATGCGCTGCCCAAGCAAGAGTCCCTACCTCTTACACAACCCTGCACAGCCCGAGTAACGGGCAAGAAGTTGCAGAGTACTGCGAAACGTATCTCTACGATCTTGCAGGCAACATGAAGAAACTGTCACACCAATTCAGCCGTGGCAGTGGTATCAAAGGCTGGACAAGGTCATTCTCTTACAATGAAGCAAGTCTTCTTAGAGAAGGAGAGCTAAGCAACCGACTATCTGAGTCAACGGTGGGAGACTCGGTCGAGACCTACCGATATTTTGAACAAGATTCAGGAGCTTTAGGATGTCTTGACGCAATGCCTGGTTTTCCAACACTCTCTTGGGACTTTTCCAACAGGCTCAAATCATCATCAACCCAGTATCAATCCAAAGGAACACCTGAGAAAACATTCCACGTATACGACAGTCAAGGCAACCGTGTGAGAAAGGTTACGGAACGATCAAGTGCTATCAACAAGAATCGGACTCGCCTGAAAGAAACCTTGTACATCGATAACTTCACCATCTATCGCGAGTTCAAAGGTGATGGACAGACGATGAGTTTGGAGAAGAAGGCTTCCAAGGTTGAGACTGTCAAGGGTACGATCACGATCGAAAATTGCAACTTGGGAAAGAGACCTGTTTCAGACCTGATACGCTACCAAATTGACCATGGCCTGGAGATAGACACAGAATCACGACTTGTCCTGCACGAGATGTACTCTCCGTTCGGCATGACAACCTATGCTGCAGTTAGAGGTGACATCAAAGCGCCAGCTGTGTACCGATATTCAGCCTATGAGAGGGACGAGGAGACTAGTCTATACTACACCGCGAACCGATACTACGCTCCTTGGCTTGGTCGTTGGCTTTCTCCAGATCCGAAGGGCATAGAAGATGGTCTGAACAGATACGTCTATGTGAGCAACGATCCCATCTCATTCATCGATCCACAGGGGACAGACAAGACCCGAAATACGGAAGGATCTTCTGGAGAAAATGGCGGTCAGCCGACCAAGACCTGGACCGACACTGCGAGAGACTATTTGCCAACGCCAACAACAGCTTTGAAAACGGTGACAGGTATTGCTCTGTTGTCTAGCATGAGATTGATTAATAAGAATATCACCGAACTTGGTAAGACCGAAGCGAAAAAGATGGTAAAAGAGACATTGCTCTCCGTCAAGGAAGCAACATTGCCGGTGGAAACGTTTGCCAGAAACATACCTTATCACATGAAGCTCGCGTACGGGGGGAGCCATGATCCTTCGGAAAAGGGCAAGGTAATTGTCAACAAGGACAAACTAGGTTTCGGTCTATCAGCAGTCAACTGGGTCGCGGGACAAGCAATCGACAAAGCCGGCGACAAGGCTCTTGAATCTTATGCCGGCATGGACCCTGTGACAGCATCTTACCTTGCTGGAAAGAACCTCTACGGCCTGTACAATGAAGGAACTTCAGCTGTGAAAAATGTCCTGAACCCCGGGGGAGATGAGAAGAACAAGTCGAACGAGGGGGGTGAAAAAGGTGAGGGCTCGCAAGAGAGGTTGAGTGCAACAGACTATGTTAAGTGGGGTCTTGGTGCCGCGATTGCCACATACAAATGGGGAAACGATGTCAAAGAAGCTGCCGAGACACTCAAAGACAACATTGGTCCAGCTCTGTCAATGATTTATGATGCAGCAACGTTGCCTAATAAAGAGGAGCCATCACGACATCTAGCTTAGACGGGAAGACTGAGATATGAATATACCTAAGTCTTAGCCCTCTTCCAGGAAATCCAATGTGTTTCTATTGCATATTATTAAATAATTTTTGCTTGACTTTAAGCGAAAAAGATATAAATTATACAATTTATCTGGTTCTTATAAATAAGCAATTTAATTCTTATAGCTCACTAAGTCCTAAAAAGAAATAGCACAGTAATATTCTATTAGTAATATTTCTAACTAGTTAGAAGATTAAAAAAAAATATATTCTTAATTATATTATAAGAAAAGATATAGAGAATGTTTATTAAACTAGGTAAGCTATCCTAAAATAAAGAATTAATAGCCCTTTAAGTTTAAGCCTCTTATTTGCTCTTTTTAAAACTAGCGGCATAGCTATCTCTTTTACTAATCTAGGCGACAAAGAAAAGCACTATTATATAGTATCTATAGTATTTCTAAGATTAACTGCGAAGTTTAAAACTTGCTATAATATAACCTATCTATAATATATAAGATAGAAATAGTTAATATATATAGGGAAGGCAAGGGGGTTTTTATATAATTTAAATAATTATTTAAGTTCTTTTAGTCCCTAGCAAAGCTTATATAATTAACTATTAGTAACTATAAAATAAAAGACACTAGTAAGTATATCTCTTTTCTTAATACTCTGTTTTATTTTAAGAATAAATATTAATATAAAATAAGTAAATTACTATATAGCTAAGCCGCTAAAAACCCTAATTAATTAATTACTTTTTTATAATATATTATTAAATATTCTACTAGGTAGAAATTAGTTAAGTAGATATATTAAGACCTTTAAGTTATTTAGTAGTTAAAATAAAAATAAAATTAATATTAACTACTTAAGTTATTTACTTAAATAAGTTTTTATAATTAAAATATAATTATAAAACTTATTATAAACTAAGGCTAAGAGAGGTACTAATAGGTATTTTATATAATAAATTTAGCACTATAAGTAGTAAATCTGCTCCCTAGATAGCTAAATTTATTAAGACTTAATAGATAATAATTTTAACCTTAAGAGCTTATTTCTTTATATTTCTTATAATAAATCTTATAATTTAGGTATTAATACTAATATTATAAGGCTATATTTAGCTTATACTACTTCTCTGAATATAGCTACTTAGCTTTTATACCTATAAGTAGAGGTTTATAATAAGTAGTAGTAATTACTGTTTTTAAATTAATATAGCTGCTACTTTACTTAATAATATTATTATTAAATCCGTGTGAGATATTAGGACCTAAGAGCTTAAAAAATAATTTATTTTTTTTATTAGGCTGGATAATAAGAATATATAAAATCTAATTTTAGTATCTTAGATGCTAGATATTAATATAGAAATAAATAAAGGTATATTTTATAGTTTTTATTTAGATTAAAATTACCCTAAAGGAGCTTAAAAGCATTTAATAAATTAAGGTATTTATTTTTAAAAACCTAACTTTTATTTTTAATTAAAAGATATTTATTATAAATAAAATCCTAAGTAACCTTACTAAGATTACCTATTAGAATATTAATAAATTTAATAAACTTATATAATTATAAGTACTTGTCGCAGTAAATATTTTATATTATTAAAATATAATTAATATTAGCAAACCTAAGGTAGCTTAGAAAATTACTAAAAATACTATTAATTATCTAAAAAAATATAACTTTCTTAAGAATTTAAAACCTATTTTAGTAACTTAGTTATTAGCTAAAATTATAGCTAGTAAAGCCAAGGTTAATAAAGCTAATAAAAATCCTAAGAATTAAAAGTAAGCTTAATAAGAGGTAAAAAACTTAGGCTTTTTCCCTAAATAAAAATATAACTAAAAGAATAAATTTTAAATTCCTATCTGCCCTATTAAGCCGCGAATTTTTAGTAGATTTAAAGTTAAATTTAATAGGCCATATAATAAATCTAGTATTAAATTAAATATTAATAAAGCTAGCCTTCCCGGAATAAAAAAAAACCTCTCAAAACTTATATTACCTTTAAGGGGAATTTTAATAGATATTATAACTCTAATTATTATGCCGCTAATTTTAGTAAGCACCTTAGAGTTATTAAGACCGAATCTAACTAAGACTATTATAAACCCGCCCTAAGCGGGACTAAGTAAAAAATACTTTTAAACCTTATAAAATATTATAAAATAAGGGACTAAGAAATTAAGTTTAAAAGATATTATTTAAAAATACTTATAAAGCCCTTTTATATATAAATTATTAGAAGTATTTTATAAGGTTAGTAAAAATACTTTAAAATAGCTATTTCTAGCCTAAATAAAAAAGAAATTAATATTAACTAGTAAAGAAAAAGAACTTATATAACTATTAAGGTTTACCTATTAAATAAAACCCCTAAAAGTAAAGAAGCTAAAACTATATTTAAATATAAGAAACTAAGAAGAAATAAATTCTATTAAAACTAAAGGGGAAATATATATTTATCAGGAAAGACTAGCCGGGCTATATTTAAATCTAAAAGGCTTTTTTCTTCTTAGATATAAAGCCTTTTATCTAAAATACCCCTATTTATTATTTCTACTAATATATCCTTTATTTCTAATAATATATCTAGGAAATATATTAATATTAATATTACTTAGCCTATATTTAATATACCTAAATTACTAAGAAATATAATATTTAATATAAAACCTACTTATTTAGGGATAAAACCTAATTATATATTATATAATACTAGCTAATATAGCTAGTTATAATTAGTTATCTTATTTAATATCTAAGCTACTAATATTAAAACTTATAATAAAATACTTAAAAGAAATAAACCTAAATTTTAAATTACTAGATATTAATATATTTTAGCTGAGTTTAAAAAAAAGGAAAATAACTATAATAATAATATATATTATAATAAAAACTAAGCTGTTTTATATAATATTAATTTCTAGGTTAATTTATTATAATCCCAGATTTATAAAACTAACTTATATATTATAGAAAATATATAGTATAATATATAAAAGCTATTATATAGTAATATAAGTTCCTAGTAGTAATAGTAATTAAATTATTCCGAAAGAAAAGCTTATACTAGCTTATTATAAAGCTTTATTAGCGCCTTAGGTGCTATTCGCAGGCGATTCTGCTAGAATTATTTATACAAACAGGTCTAAGTGCTATTCGCAGGCAATTCTACCAGAATTATCTATATAAATAGGTTTATATAGCTAGCTTATTTCCGTAATATTATTTGCCGCTAAGTTATATTGCTAATTAGGTAAAATCCCCTGAAAATTTAAGGTTAGAATTAGCTATTATTAACTTAGGGTAAGAATTACATAGGGTTAAGGGGCTTATTAATAAGAAGGTAAATATAAAAATTTATTAACTTATTAAACTAAAGCTTATTTATATAGTTTAAGATCTTATATATAGTAATAAAGAAGTTTATATTACTTAATATTAAGTATTAAATACTTATTTACTAAGAATATTAAATAGTATTTTAACCTACTGGATTTATAAAGTATTTCCGCTAGATATATTAGCTAATAGGTAATAAACTTAGGGAAATTAATAATTATTATATTAGTATAAACTTAATTAATTTAGAAACTAAACCGCTTTTATTAAATAGTAATATAGCTATTAAATCGCTTCCTATATTATATAAGTATAGCTATAATATATATAAGTATCTTATAATAATATAAAATAATATTATTTATTATTAAAGAGAAGTAAGTTATAATATAACTAAGATTTAATAAACTAAGGTTTAATTATAAATTTAAATAAGTAGGAAATATATATAGTACTAAATTATTTAATATATATATAATACTAATAATATATTAAATATCACTAATATTATTAGAAATAGCGCTATAAAAAAAATTATTACTAATAATTAAGCTGGCTAAAAGCTAAAAATGCTATATAACTATAAAAAAGTAATTTAAAAGAGGATATTAACTATAATTCGCTATAAATTAAGAGGTTAAATTAGGTAAAGTACTTTAGCTTATAAGACTTAGTTAATATCTTTAAGGCAGCTAAGTAAATAAAAGCTAAGATAGTAATATATAAGTAGGCCCGATAGAAAAATAAGTAAGTAATCCGCAAATAACTATTATTAGTGCGGCTTAGGCAAAGCTTTAACCAGGAGGTAAACTACTATTATTAGTAACTTAATAATATACTAATTAAAACGCTTTAATAGCTCGCTAATATAATAATAATAAATCTAAGTAAAATACTATTTAGGCGCAAAAGATAAAAGGTATTAATAAGTAAGTATTAGTCTATTAGTTATTAATATCTAGGCTTTTATTAGCAGGTATATTATATTAGTTATAACTAAGCGCTTAAGTAATAAGGCATTTAGTTTATAAATAAATAGTAAAACTTACTTTAAGATATAATATATAAACTTAAAAGAGATAAGTTTATTAGTAATTATAATAGTAGTTTTTATAGTAGTAGCGCCGAGGATTTTAATAATAATAATAATAGTAGTAATAATAATAATAGGGCAAGTTATAAAGGCATAACTAATCCGCAGTATAGGGTATTTAACTAAGTTATATTTTTATTTATTATAGCTTTAATTAAAGCTTATATTAAAGGAAATATATATATAAATCCGCTGCTAAGCTTTTATATAATACTAGGTATTAAGTAATACCTGCTTAGCTTTATAAAACCCTATTTATATATAGGTATACTAGCCGCTATAATATAATAATCCTAGCTATTTTTTTTAGAGTTTATATTTAAAGGCTAGTTATATAATTAAAATAAAGTTAGGGTTAAAATAGTGCTTATATTTTAAGACTAGTATATTAAATAAATATATATTAGTACTTATACTATTATAAGTATAATAATTAGCTAAATAGTATATAAAAAAGGTTAGTATAAAAAGATAAGTAAGTAGCTATTAATATAATAGTCTAAGAATAAATAAGCACTATTTTATAACGGGAAATGGATTTTAATTAATAACTTTACTTAGGCGCTTTAAAGCTAGATTATTAAGGCAGAAAAACTATTAAATTAATTATTTGCAGAATTATAAGAAGAGATTTACTAAATAATTAATTTAAGCTGTATTAATAATAATATAATATAGCTTAGAGCGGGCTAATTATTTGCTATAAATACTAAAAATAATTAGTTCTAGCTAGAATTAGCTAAAGTAATAAGGCTAATAAAGAGGTTAATTTAGGACTTAACTTAAAATTAATAAAAGCGATATAGTATTAAGAAGTAGCTTTAATAATATTAGCTATTATAAGAGGTACTATCTAGTATAAGCGGGGACTTTTTAAGTAAAAGAGGAAACCCCTGGCAGGTTAGGGAGGTAACTAAGATAATATAATCTGCGGGGGGAGTAATATAGTATCGGCAGGGGTTAGGGCAGAGTAAAATAAAAGAGGATTTTAATAAAAAGGGAGATACTAATTGGCTTAAAAATAGGGTTATATCCGCTACTAGCTAATTAGTAATAAGTAGTAAATCCTATTATATTATATTATATATTATACTAAGGGTAAATAAGCAAGGAAAGGTTTTTAAAAAAAAGCAAAAAAAAGAGTTTATTTAAATAGCTATAAGCTAAGATAATAAATAAATAATAAAAAGCAAATAGTAAATAATAATATAAATTATAATAAACTTAAAGTAATTATATAAGTAAGATAAGATAAGGTAAGATAAATTATTACTAAAGTATACTTATATATATAATATAATAATACTACTTAATATAAATAAATAAGAAGATTATAACGCTATAGGCCTTAATAGCTTTGCTTATAACCCTAATTACTAGGTTATAGCTTACTGGCCTTATAGGATATACCTAGTTCCGAAAATAATAAGCTAAAAGAGTTATTTACGGGCCAAACCTTATTAGATAAAAGGCAATAAACTATAATTAACTATTAACTAGCTATTAGGCTATAACCTGCGCCTAGTAGAAAAGCTGTGATAATAAAGGCCTAATAAGAAAAAGCTATACTAGCCTATAAAAGGCCTTACTATTTATAAAGGGTTTATTTGCATTAATAATAAATGCGATAACTATATATAGCATATTAAGAAAATATATAATTATATACCCGCCCATAGTAAAAAGGCCTTATAGTATATTAGTGCTATACCTCTCTGGAAGGCATATAAGCTCTAGATATACTTTATAGCAAAAGGGCTAATTAATTATTTTATTATTAAAGAGGAAAAATAGCTATTATTATTATTATTTACAACGGAAGGAGAGTTAGTATTATTGCAAAAGAAAGAAAAGCTATTTAATAATCTAAAGGCAGATATTATCTAGGCTTTATAAGATCTAAATAATAAAGCTAAGATTATATAAGAAGTTAAGAAATTATATATAAATTAAGTGCCTTAGCTTATATATATAAGTTTTATTACCTATTTGCGAGGCCTATATAATTCTAAGATTCTATCTTTATATATATTACTACGAAATATAAATCCAAATAGGTATAGTAAAAATAATAGCAGCGAGATTAATAATATAGATAAGAATAATAAGGATAATAATATTTATATAGATCTTAGTTGCATCCTAACTATAGCCGATAATATACTAAAGAATGCCTATATATTATATAGCGATATATTACCTAGTAGGAAAATAATATAGCACTAGGCAAAATAGTTAAGTAACTTCTGCGGTAGCAAAAAGAATATAAATAGTAATAATATTAATAAATTCTATAAATATAAAAATAAATTCTTACTTAAATTATATTTCTAGATAGTAAAGTAGCTTTTTATATATTACTATAAGGTAGTATTCCGCGATAATAAGTATTTTATTAGAGGCAAAAATAATTTATACCTACTATAAGATATTATTAAGGTAACTAATTAATAGTAAAAAGCTATATAAAGTATTATTAATGCTTTGCGGAGGTAAAATAAAATATTAAGAATTAAGTTAGGTAGCTATAATAATAAGAAGTATAATACTAAGCTTAAGCGCGCTATTTATATATTTTATATCTCCCTTATCTGCTATATAATTAAAAGTTAGCTATTCTAATTGGCGGTGCTTAATTTTTATACTATATTTAATTAAAAGAAGAACTTAAAGCGCTAATAGGATAATAAGTAATATATATTATATACTTAGTAAAAACTAAGGAACTTTAATAATAACCTATTAGTACTTATTTAAATTACTTAGGTTATATTATTTAATTTTATATACTTTAAATAGCAAGATAATAAGAATAGAATCCCTAATATAATTAATAATATTTATAAGAGGTATTTCTAGTAGATAGCAGAGATGCTATTTAGTTATATTTTATAGTAATAGCTTTATTTATTTATAGCCTCTAAGACTAATATAATTAAATATTAAGCCTATTAGTCTCTTAATAAAGAGACTATTAATTATAAGGGGGTTAAATTATATATAAAGTATATATTATAACTAATTATCTTAGAGTTCTATTAGGTATATTTACTTTTTTATAATAAATTACTATTTAGGATAAAAGATATTATTCCGATTAAGGCATAAAGACTATATAATAACCTAGATTAAAATAATTATAATACCTTATAGATAATAAATAAGAGAAATAGCGAGATATTAATAGGGACTTATAATGCTTTACTTTAGCGAATTAAAAAGAAGGCAGCTCTATATAAAGTATTTATTTAGCTAGAGTAAAGCTATTATAATAATAGCAAGCTATATTTTTGCCTTAAAGTAATAGTAATTTATAAAATATATATCTAGGAGTTTTTAAAAAGAATATTAATATTAATTTAAGTTCTAGCCGGTCCTTTATTATAATTTTTAGAGCTATTTACTATTATATATACTAATATAAAAATCCGCTACTAATTTATATTAATATAAGAGAAAATAGTCTTAATATATATATGCTATTATAAGAGCTAGAAATAAACTAGGACTAAGCGGGATAATATTAGATTTCTTTTTCTTACTATTAGGAACCTCTTACTAACTTACCTGGTATATATATCGCATTTATACCAAATCTTTTTGCGCTAAAATAAGCCCAGAGCTTTATTTTTGCTATATCTCTAATTAAAACCTAATAGGGAGGTTTAGAAGAATTATATAATCTTATTTTGCCTCCAAAGAGTATATACCTATGCTAAGGTCCCATAGTTCTAGGTGGTATAATAATATTAAGTTGCGATATTTATTATAAAGGAAAAGTTTAGTAGTAAGAAATAGGCGAATTTTAGACTAGGTAAAATTATAATATTAAAAAAGGTTAAAAATAAAGCGGAGCTTATATTTCTTACTAGGATAAATAATTATAGTTTTCAAATATTTAATTACTTCTATGCTAGTAATATAACTTTAATTATAATAAACCTACTTTATTAGGCCTATTAGGTATTAAAAAGCTAGTAAACCCTATTCCGGATTAACTAAGTACTTTAGGGTAAGTATTTATATATAGTTTTAAATATATAATCCCAGGAGTTACTTAAGGCCTATAAGAAATTATAATTCCGTATAAAGCCGGCTATAAGTAAAAATAAAATTATATTAATTACTCGCAGGTTATATAATAATTCAGAGCTTTAGCTCTGCTAGCCTAATTAGCAAGCTAGTATATTAGCAGCGATAAGTTCTTATACTTATAAGCAAATTATTATTATCCTTATAATAAGATCTAATAAGATATTTATATTTATAATTAGGGCTATACTTAGAGGAGCTAAAATAATAATATTAATCCTTTTTATTATAGCCTTACGCGGTAATATACTAGGACGCTTAGATAAAGCTATATTAAAGTATTATATTTAATACCTAGGCTTAATAAGATCTGCGCTAATTATTCTTATATTAGCTAAGGCAGCTTATATAGAGAGGTTCCTTAAGTATACTAATTAATTATATAATAAGTAATATCTAAACCAAATTATAATTAATAAATGCTATTTTATTATTACGGCAGGAATTTACTAGCGAAATATATTATAGCTTATATAGTATATATATTAAGTATATATATAAATTATATAGTTAATAGTAATATTACTACTAATATATTAAGAGCTTTTCCTTAAGTATAATAAGCTTATATAGCTATATATTATTAAAGAGTTAATAAATTATCCTAATATTTAATATAATATCTATTAAGAATATAAGCTAGGTAATATTTATAAATAAGCTGCCTACCTAGTATGGTTATATTAGGCGCGGCTAGACTTAATTAAGAGCCGATAGGACAGAATTATTATATATTACCCCATGAAGGCTCTTATAGGGTTAGGGTTAGGGTTAGGGTTAGGGTTAGGGTTAGGGTTAGGGTTAGGGTTAGGGTTAGGGTTAGGGTTAGG